>CM035429.1:81651035-82173535 GCA_020310875.1 Ceratopteris richardii
TGCCTTTTTGATACTCTTCCCTATCACATTAAAAAGGTTAGCAGATAAATGGTTCACCCAATTTGCTGAGAACCATTTCACCACTTGGGACTTAATGAAAGATGCATTCAAAACTCAATTCGAGCATGGAAATACTATAGAGATCATCATAGAGGAATTAGAAAACTTGAGACTAGGTCCGGGTGAAAAATTTCCAGAGTTTGTAACTAGGGCCAAGGCACTAATGGCTAAGTTGCCAAATCCTCCACATGATTTGTTGGTTAAGAAATGGTTAGCTAAGCCACTTCTAGTGACCATCCAATGTAAAATGAAGGACTTAGTGTTGCCCACAGCCTCCATAGAGGGGTTCATCAACACAGCTAGACGACTGGAGCAGATAAGGCAACAATATGGAGCAATTTCTTCTCAACTAGACTATTCTACAGAAATGGAGGATCCAGTAATCCAGCTAAGGAAAGAGCTGGAGGGCTTAAAAAGGAATAAGCCCCACAAATGGAGGAGAACGTTGTTACTCATTTGAGGAGGGAGATTGAGGCATTATAGCTCCAGAAGGAGGAGGAAGCGCAAGCCAAGGAATTGGCCCAACTGTGACAAGAGTTGCAGGAACTCAAAGGGGGTGGCATCAAAAGTGGGCTATGGTGTACCATGTGCAGCAAGCAAGTTCATATAGTAAGTGAATGTCCTATAAGTGTGACATGCCAACTATGCAGAAAAGTTGGTCATGAGGCCCAGGAATGCTAATCAAGAGGAATGCCTACAACAACATATTGGACACAAGGAGGAGCCCTACCACCAGCAAATGTGATGGCGGCTGCACGGAATCAAGGTAACAATTACAAACCTAGACATAGGGATAACTTTGGAAATGGGCCAAGGAGGCCAATTATTTGTTTCAAATGTGGACATTATCAAAGTAGGTGCACTACCAGATAATGCCCCTCCTTGCAGGAAATGCCTAGAGACAAGATACCACTATACTAATTGTTGTCCTAAGAACCAAGCATTTTCATCTGGGCCCCACATTCAAATGATTTATGTGTGCAAAGAAGAAATGGTAGAGAAAGCCAGGGTGCCCTCACCATCTTCCACGATGGTGTAGTTAGAAGAAATTGAATCTTTTATAGTGCAGACAAGAAGCAAGGGGAAGGCTCAAGTGGAAATAGGTCAAGAATCAAGGATGAATGGATTGAACAAAGACAAAGAGACATTTGAAGACAAAGCCACCACGGGTGCAGAGATAAGGCTAAAAGAAAACTCATAGGTACCAGTGATGCCATTGGACATGCATTCAACACAGCTGATGAGGAGTTTGATAAGTCATTTGGAGTCCATGCTCTTAAGGAATCACAAGCTTCTAGACTACTCAACTCCATGAAAAAGGAGGTCAGTATTTCGATTTAATAAAGATGGATGGGAAGTTCAGATCAGAACTCTTGCAAATATTTGATGAAATGTCCATAACAAGTTTAGTGGCAAAGGCTGCTATTATGCATAAAGATAAAGGTGTAGGGGAAGCACCCCTCATAGATTATAAGAGTCCTTGGCTAACAGTCTCTATCAAAGGTCATGAGTTTTAAGGAGTTATTGTGGATGGTGGTCCTGGCATTAACTTGATGCGTGAATATACCATGAAAAAGATTGGACTACACCCCTCAAAACCTGCAAACTTCACTGTAACACTCGCAGACCAAAGCATAGTAAAGCCTATGGGAGTGGTCCCTAGAGTCCTAGTCAAGATACAAGCTACCATCTTTAACTTAGATTTTGTTGTTTTAAGGCTGCCAGAGGTAGAAGGAAGTTTCCCTCTGTTAATTGGGAGACCTTGGTTAAGGCATGCCAATGTGCTGCATGACTGGAGCAAGGACACAATGTGGGTAAAGCAGGAGGGAAAAGAGTTGCAGCAAATATTTTTAGAACAAGGACTAGACAATCAAATACATACTAACATGATGGAGACAATTGGTATTTGTATGGAAGAAGAATTGCTAGACAACCCAAAAGCAGATCTAATTGAAGGAGCAAATTTATATGAAGATGAAAACATGTTGGCTTGGCTTCATGTAGAAGACACATCTTCCTGCTATGGATTTTTTCCAAACTCAAGTAGAGAGGAAGCATATGAAGCAAAAGAACACATCAATCATGTTACTAACTCGAGCGAGAAGTCTCATTCAAAGGCCATAGAAGAGAGAGGAAAAGAGAAGCCCTTAAGTGTAGCAGTAATGAAGCTACTTCAAATCCTATATCAAGGGCTATTTTGTTATGGATACTGGTATGGATATCATGTGTTATGTCAATTTTTATGATAGTGAGTGCAGGGCTTTATAAGGATGTGGAAGGAGTACCTGGAAGTCTTTTGAAATAGAGGGTTCCATTGGATGAAGAAGCTCAAATAGTAAAAATGAAATTTTGCAGATTAAGTTATAAAGTTGTTGAAACAAAGATACAAAAGATGCAGTATGGAGGAGATAATATTCTAATAAAGGATTTAGGGTACCCCTATCAGATGACCTATGGGCCCAACAAGAAGACAAAACAAATGAAGTGCACTACAATTGGAGATTATGGAGGAGTTTCTCTGAGTCACATATCAATATCAAGGCTCAAGGCCTGTCATCAATAAAAGTGAAGATTTATGGATCACCTGGAACCTCCAAATTTGTCGAGGTTGTACATCGCCTTCTCATGTCATTTTTGCTCAAGTTTTAGTAGTTTTTATCCTTTTTCATGCTTTTTCTTTGTGTTTTTAGCAAATTTAGCAACCCTTTAATAGTCCTTGCCATAATTACAATTTTTGGAAATTTGTTAGGAATTTTTCAAGCATTTACAAAATTTTTCTAGCATTTTTTCATCCTTTTCAAATGTCATTTTCTTGACAAATTGGAGTACTAAAGGAAGCTCTATGTGCTTTGGAGTGAGAAAAATTGCCTATACTTGTTGGAAATTTTTTGAGAATTGTTTGGAATTTTTTTGCATTTGTTTTGGATTTTTTCTGTATTTTTTCTCCTTATACCTTAAACAAAAAGGGCCCCCCATGCAATTTCTTTTTTCCACCAAAAAAAAAGAAGGGAGGAAGAAAACTCGAAAAAAAACCCTCCCTCTCTCTCTCTCTCTCTCTCTCTCTCTCTCTCTCTCTTCCCTCTCCCTCCCCGTCCCCCTACCCCCCATTTTTCTTATTTTATATGTATATATATTTTGTGTATTTTGTTTTTTTAATTTACTTTTTTAATATTTTTTTTACTTTATTGTATTTTTATTTTTTATTTTATATTATTTTCAGCATCACCAAATCATGCAAGCTCAAAAAAAAGGGGAGAGAGAGAAATTTTACTTTTATTAAAAATATATATATTTTCATTTTCTTGGCTCAAATGTTTTGGCTCTGGATTGTGCCTCGAATGGCAAATTTTTTCCAAAATGGGGTCATTTTCATGTATTTTGGCACCTTTGGATTCATATTTTGCCTTAATGTTTCCAAAATCCCACCTTTTTCCTGACTTTTGATCATAACCCACATGTTTTGTGCACATTTATCACATGTTTTTATTTTACCAGATGGTCCACATGGTCTATTCTCACTTTATTTTACCATATGTTTCATAATTTCACATAGGCAACCTCTATAGCTCTACTATTTGATCATTTCGGCCCTCTCCACACCACATCATCCTACTCCCTCACCCTCCCTTTACCCTTCTGCCCAGCCACATCCTTAGCCCTCCCTGCCATATCCATCTCATCCACTCAGCCCTCCCTTCCCCTCCTTTCTACCCTCCCATTGCCCTCCTTTGCTTTTACATGCAAAAATTCTAATTTTGGGTTCTTCTCTGGTGCTCGTTCTCTCCTGCTTCGAGTGGTCTTGGTAGTTGCTCATGTGTCCTTTTGAAGATTTTGCAGCCCAAACATTATGGTGTCATATCTGCTCAGAGTTTTGGTTGTGGCTCTCTCGGATAGAGAGCACATTAGGTGGTGGGCAACTGTTGAGCCCACTAAAAGTCATATTGGTCAAAGTCAAACATAGTCAAAGTCAAAGTATACAAATTCAACAAGGTCAAGGTTAAAGTCAACATGGGCAAAGTCAAAGTGTTCAAAGTTCAGGTGTCAAAGTGCATAGGTAGTGCACAATGAATTGGTTCACAAAAGGTAATATTGCAGAAAGTTGGTTGCACGTTCCAGTGGTATTTCTATAATTTCTCTAAGGTTCAAAGTGTTTTTAAAGTGTTTTGGAAGGTTCAGGTGAACCCTCTCTTAGGTGCACAAGTGAAGAATTAAAAGGAAAAATGTGAAGGTATATGAAGCGGTAGCATATGGAGAAGTGAAAGTATGGCCCCCCAATTAAACTTTTTGTTTTAGTCTAAAGTCACTACAAGACAAAACAGGGATTCGTTGGCTACCCACTTTTGGAGAAAATCTTGGGACATCAAAGTGAGCACCAAGATACTCTTGAAGTTAGGAGTGTACGTGAATCGACACTCAAATCAAGGCAAGAACTATTCTTAGAGAAGGAAGCAAGAGTCAGCAAGGTGAGCATAGTCTAAGCGAGGCAAGAGAGAGAAGTGCAAGATACACAGTGTGAGATGCAAAGAAGTGAAGTGCAAGCTGTGCCTGAAGAGTGACTGAGAAGTGTGCAGAGAAGTGTTAAGCTATTCACCCCAGGGATCCCAAGGTCTCATTGAAGTGTGCGCGTGCCGACAGAAGGTGTCCATTCCTCCCCCTTATTGGAAGCTTCGTGCAAGGTGTGCACAAGTGCAGGCTTAGAGAAGGTGGAGGTTTGGTGAAGAAAAGGCCGGCAACAAAAAGACCCTTGGGTATTTGGTATTTTGTGATTGAGCATTCTGTGGGATTTTGCACAGAAGCATTGGATTGTATTGTGCATCACCATTGTATTTGTCTTCTTATAATCAATCCACAAAGGCTTCCAGTGTGTATCTTTCTTATTGTCTTCCCCTTTTCTCTTACAAACCCTCAAATCCCTTTTTGTCCAAGAATCCCCCAACACTATGTATCCATCCATCCATCCATCTATCTATGTATTTATCTATCTATCTATCTATCTATCTATCTATCTATCTATCTATCTATCTATCTATCTATCTATCTATCTATCTATCTATCTATCTATCTATCTATCTATCTATCTATCTATCTATCTATCTATCTACCTATCTATCTATCTATCTATCTATCTATATATATATCTATCTATCTATCTATCTATCTATCTACCTATCTATCTATCTATCTATTTGTCTATGTATCTATCTATGTATCTATCTATCTATATATCTATTTATCTACCTATCTATCTTTCTATCTATCTATCTATCAACTCTATATCTATCTATCTATCTATCTATCTATCTATCTATCTATCTATCTATCTATCTATCAATCTTTCTATCTATCTTTCTATCTATCTATCCATCTATCTAAGTATGTATGTATGTATGTATGTATGTATGTATGTATGTATGTATGTATGTATCTATGTATATATATATATATATATATATATATATATATATATATATATATATATATATATATATATATATATATATATATATATATATATATATATATATATATATATATATATATATATATATATATATATATATATATATATATACGTTCTATAGTACAAGGCTCAAAGAGCATAGGTCATCAAATATGATAAGGGATCTTATGGATGAAATATCTTTCATATATGCATTTTTAATCTAGATATTGTTTACACATTATTATTGATTATGCCACATTCCCCACCATGATATGGAAGCTTCGTATAAGCTCTACATTGGTAGGAAAGAAATGATTTATTTGACATATAGAATTTATTGCATGCGATGGAGCTAGACACACACACACACTTTATATATATATATATATATATATATATATATATATATATATATATATATATATATATATATATATATATATATATATATATATATATATAGAGAGAGAGAGAGAGAGAGAGAGATAGAGAGAGTACCCAAAAACATGTAATACACACACAAGTAGAGTTTTGAGTTATATGGGAGTATCTGTATACACTATATATATATATATATATATATATATATATATATATATATATATATATATATATATATATATATATATATATATATATATATATATATATATATATATATATATATATATATATATATATATATATATATATATATAGGCCCACTATCAAAATACCAAACATCTTAGTCTATGTAGACATACACTGATCATGAGAAGATGTTTCAGAATTGCAAAGAGTAGTAAATTCCCATTCTTCATTCTACGCAAGATAAGGAGACTGTGTTTTTGGTGTAGACGCCTCTGCAAGAACCATTCTGACCTCTTTCGTCTTTGCCTCTTTAGCAACTAGTTTTGGACAGTTGCTAATGACATGATCATTTGATTTACAATATTTGCAAAAAAAATTCTACTTTTGTGATTTCTTCTCATCTTTGTCTTCCATCTTTGAATGTGCAACATATGCATATTTCTGCTTACTACTAGATGAGCTCCATTTACCTTTGCCCTTCTGAGTAGCAAGGAAAGCTTGATTGCAACACACATTATGGACCTGTTCTGCCTAGACTCATCTTCCTACAATAGAATAGAAACTAACTCTTGAAATGATAGGGGATTTGGATTGCCTTTCGTCTTCAGATGAAGAGTTGAAAGAAATTCTGATATGAGTAAGGAAGACCATTCAAAACGGTGTGCATAAGTGAGCTATCTGGTATAACTTCATCAACAAAAATCAATTGTTTCTTCAAATCCTTGATCTTTGTTAGAAATATGTCCGTAGAATCACCTTCATACATATGCTCAATCTTCAACTGTTTTTGGAGGTAAGCAACATGGGCCTCATTCCTAACTTGGTGCAATGTGGTAAGTGTATCCCAACCATCCGTAGCTGTTTTGCAAGAGTGCATGTTAGGAATAATGGCACGCTTGATAGACAAGGCTATCAATGCATGTGCCTGAGCATCTCGGCCATCCCAAGGTATTTTAGCTATAGTAGGTGCAGCAAAAACTATAGCACAATCATTAATCTCAAGAATATCAACATCTTGAATGCAATCTACCTCAGCTTCAATACTTGTATTTTCAAGTGTAATAGGAGGTTTTTCAACACCCTACACAATGCTCCGTAGTCCTTTTGCAATGAATACATGTTGCATCATATAAGCCCAGAATGGGTTATTTGTACTATCCAACTTATCCTCAATAACCAACATATAGAATACATCACTACTTTTAGCCATGGCCACTAACTAAAATACCCTGATGCACAAAAATTATTGTATCTAAAAAAGTTGAATACAACTACCCTAACGACTTCTAATAGACCTATAGCAAACTTCTAGATGCTTATACAAGTGAACTACAACATGTATATATCTTTGGCACAAAAAGATAAAATAGCATGCACAAGCACTATGATAGTGCATTCAGAGGCGAAAAGGACCTTAGATGGCAATTTTGCCATGATAGAACGAAGTAGTTTTGATCTTGTAATCAGCTTGAGTATGCTCACCAAATTTCGTGCAATTCTTAGACTATGACTAGAAGGATGTCGATGACACCCTAGATGAAGCGACGACCTGCTCTAATACCAATTGTTGGAGTTAGACATCTGCGAAAGCACATGAATAGCACAAGGAAGAAGAAGAAGCTTAGAGCACAACACACAATACTCAATATATTACCACTAGAATGTACAAAGATAAGTAGCCCATTAGGGCAATAGGCGTATATACAAGCCAGGGGAAAACCACCTCTTAAAGAGGGAAAAAAGTGCCTCGGTGGTCCTAGTGTGTTCAAACACATCACTACCTAAATATATCAACACTATATATATAGGTCTCAATAGGTCGATTTTCTATGAGGAAACCATGGAGACAACATGCTCGTCATGACTATGGGTACCTAGACCCTACTCTTTAGGCCTCTAGCATAATCAAACTCCACCGGAAGATGAGAATAGAAGTGGGTTCATACAAAACCAAAATAGAGTCCGAATAGATAATTCTTCCCCATGTTGATGTATGTGGCTTTAGTTGTCTTCCCTCCTCTTGAGCACTCTCCAATCCATAGTGTGTATAGATGCTAGCTCTTGCTTCCTTCAGTCTGTACTCCTCAATCATTGCTTTCCCGATTATCATCCTCTTTGATCCCATAAGCAACTTCTCTAATCCATTAGGGCGAAAAACGGCCGAAAAGGGGCTGTTTGCTAATGGGAGATTAAGGAAATTGACAAGTAGCGTCTTTACACGTGTACAAGAATATAACATTGCTGTCTCTTTTAACCGTATGAAGAATTTCTTTTTTTAATACAATTTTCTCTAAAAGCGCCGCTAAAGTGATGAAGAGTCTCGTATTCAATGTACAATTTTTTGGTTTGATGCAAAAAAAGATACTTTTGCACACTTTACAAAGCATATTCTCGAATTTCCAAGAAGGAATTGATTTTTGAAGATACGAAATATTTTTGGGTTCACAAAATTTCATGATCATTCAGCGACAAAATTTACATCAAATAAAAAGTTTCCACCTGTACAAAGCCTTTTTCTCTATAAATACAGCCAAAATTTGTGAACGTCGGTTTCTCACTTTGAACATTCCTCTTCTCCTAAGTTCAAATGGCTTCTTCTTCTCGTCGTCCTACCAATCGTGTAACTTCATGTGAGGTTTACAACAGAAGAGAGGATTCTTTGTGCAAACCTCTTTCTGTGAAAGTAAATGAATGGGTAACTATGCTTCCTAGCTGCAGAGGTGCCCATAAAGTCAAGCGTGCCAAAAGAGACAACACAAGAAACCATTGGAAGGGACATATTCTCAGTTTCAAATTGAAGAGATGCGGTTGGTTTGCACGAGTACATGTGTACAACTCTAAGGATCTTGTTCTAGAAAATCTTTTGCAATTCCCTTCGTACTGTAAGTGAAGTTTGACAATGCTCTTCTATCCTTCCAGTCGTTTTTGTATAATAAAACATATGTTTTTGTACTGCAGACATCTTTCCTTCCAATATTGTGGAATGGCAACCTGTTGAATGTTTAACAGGAACATTCAAAGTTCTTCATAAGGAATATGCAGAACTCATGTATGGAGACAAATCTGTTCAATTTTTCAATAGCATAGAGTTATTTGTCCATTATGCAGATTATCAAGTGCCATCAGGGAGGAGTTCTTATGGAAATCTTGTACATGTACCTAGTCCTTGCATCTCTTCATTAGATTGGGATGCTCCTGATCATTCAACAGTTTCAAGTTTTCTATGCAAAATTAAATTTGACATCCAAAAGGCAATGTCAACAGGCCGAATTTCGAGAAGGATAAAGATTCAATGGTTTTTGCCTATTCATGTCTTTGTAGCATGCTTTAAAAACATGTTATTACAGAAAACAAAAACAATGTGGTTGAATAGGAGAGTCTCTATTTCAGAGATTGATGATGTTTTAGGTAGGGAATGGGATAGCAAAGAAGTTCAAAAGCTAGGTGACATTATTTTATGTAAAGTTAGTCCCAATTCTCTTTCAATCTCATATCAGATATGTCGACAATCTCTAGTTCTAAGATATGACTATAGAAGGTGGAAAAAAAAGCTTGGACTTTGGATAGCCTTGGACTCAGAGGAGAGCTGTCCAGAATTTGAGTTAGAAGTATTGATTCATCCAGATTTTCAATCAAGGAAAATAATTGTCACTGCAAATTGGAATCTCAGAAATGTAAGGGAGCTCCTAGAATACCTTGATGAGGTATCATCTCAGTGCAGATTCTCAATTGATGATCCAATAGTTAACATGAGATCAGAGAAATCATTATCTTGCATAAGTTGCCTGCCACCAAGGGTGATTAAGTTCCAACCTTTAAGATTGTAACAAGTTAACCCTGACATTCTTACATAATGTATCTTCCTCTAATAGAAGCTTCTATTGATACTTCCATTGAATTTTCTTTGCAGGATAGTGACAAAGAATGTGTATTAAATTATTAATTTTAAATGTCTATATTCATATTTGCATTTTTTAATTTACTTTCAAGATTTTGATGAGGTTCTTATTGTACAATGATAAGAATATAAAGCAAGACATTCTTAGATATCTTTTAAGGTCCTTTATTTCATATTTCCATTGATTTTTATTTACAGGAGTGAATTGATGACTTCAATTATGCCCCTTCATCTAAACTCATATTGGCATTTTTTTGTGTAATCATAACATTCAGATGAGGTTCCAACTAAGAAATAATTATATAGGAACTTGCATAAGTTAATTCTAGATGAACAAGAGATCTAGAATTCAATATCTAATTTCAATTAAATTATTATAGTCTATCAAAGGTGCACATTAGTCTCAATTAAATAATTTGATTCTATCCAACTTTTCTGTCCTCAAGTAATGCAAGAGAAATTATCATGGTACATATAACAAGTAATATAAGAGAGGGTGGAGAACCTAGTGCAAATTCCAATTCCAGGTTTGGTATTTCAAAATTAGAAGAGCATGACTTAAGGCATAAAAGAGAGGACATGAGATAAGAGAAGACGACCGATGCAAGCGACTACTGCAATCTGAACTTGTCGGATGGCCCTTATCGCTTAGATTGGTCGTGGTAGCAAACTACCACGAGAGACTTCAACAAGTGACCTTGCGTAAAGATTTGACTCATGAGTATAAAAACAACTAGCAACAACAATGAAATGGATAATAGGACCGATGCAAGCGATAGGGGCAATCCAAAATTCTCTGATTCCCCGTATCGCTTGTATCGGTCGTGTCCTCTTGCTTCTTTATATCCTTTTGTATCTTCTCCAATTTAAACTTTCCAACAGGAATGAAGTAAGAAACCCACAATGCATTCATATTTGTGACATGAACAAACTTAATTGGACCATGCAATGAACTTTTGTTTAACTCTCAAGAGGTTCAATACAACTGTATATTTCTCAAGCATATAAATATTGTAAAGGCAACTAAATATGGTTACAATGACCATCTTCCAAATGAAGATTAGCATAAGTACATACAATTTGTACATAAACAAATCTTCCAACCTATGTTGGTTTTACAATAGATTTCAATCTAAGACTCAAAAATGATTCAACCCTTTCTATCCTTTTTGGAACCCTGTTTCTTTTGTTGCTTCTGTCCCTTTTTGGAGCTTTCAGCTTGACTCTTTTTTTTGTTCCTATGCTTTAATGGTGAGTGAAGAGGAAGCCCTTTCTTTTTATCTTCAGACATTTTTTTATCAGGTGGAGGGGGTGGAGGTGAGTCTGGATCATATGGGCAGATTGCATGTTTCATGATGCCATTAACTGCTCTCTCTGTGATCAAGATGATCCATGCATCTGGGTAGTCTGATAAATTCAATTCAGGACTGTAAAACCTTCTTTCCAAGAATCTTACAGCATTTGCAATCACTCTCCAGCCACATGATGTTGAGTCTCTCTACAATGGCACATGAACTTGTATGTATCCAAATTGATTTTGTTCATTCATTTTAGCAATTCCAGGAAAATTCTGATCAATGTGCATCTTGAGAAGCTTTGCAGCACTGCATTGTAAAGTGAAAATCAGAATGGATGGCATGGATTTAAAATAGAGAACAACAAAATGTATAGTAACTTACACTTTGCAATTCCCATGTTGTGATTGAAGAGAATTGAGGAAAAGATCTTGATATGCATTGAAGTGCACAATAATCAAACTCCAATGGCCCCTTTCAATGAGTTGCATATAAATACAGTTTCTTAAATGAAACAAATATCTTTCCAAAATGAAGATGAATACTTACTTTTCAATATATGGGTAGATAACACATTCTATCTCTTCTGTAAAATCTTGTAGAAAGGACTTGGCATCTCCATGTTTATGCAAAAAACATTGTGTCACCAGAGGATCTAAAATAAATACTTTTCTTTGAACCGCTTCCTCACATTGTTGAAGAAGAACCGTACAAATCAAGAAACAAAAATTCAGTTAAGGAACTAGAAAATTAAGCAAAACAAAAGCAAAACAAAATTATACCCGAGTGAAATATTGACAACAATATCTGATATTTCAACATGAAGCTCCCTCAACATTTTGTTGTCTTCAGGTCTAATGTCAAGAAACCAATCTTTTTGCCATGGCATTGCAACATTAACTATTATCTACCCATCTCCTTTCTTGAGGAGCTCTTTATTTGCTTTCTGTAACTTTTGAATCTGAGTTAAGATGACACTTTCCTCTGTAAAGAATCCCTGCTTTTTCCTCTCCTCCTCACTATTTGCTACAGTTCTAGTTTCATGATCATGAGTGACCTAAGGGTTGATCTCTTCAATGACAACTGTTGTTTTTGGTGCTCGAGCTGGAGGTATATTTAAAATGTCGAAAAATTTCTGATCATGATGATCAATAGGAACCAGAGCTTTATCAAATTTATATCTTATTCTTGAATCAATAACATAATCCTTCGCCATTAGTGTTACCCTATGAGAATGAGCACCACATAAATAGGCATCATTCATAAAATGAATAGCAAAGTCCTCTGTAGCTTCTTGTAGGCATAGCAGTGCTTGAGTTGCCACCTCACATTGACAAAGGATGAGGTCTTCATCAAAGAATAGAGGTTGGTTGAGATCTGCTTGACAACTCTCATAAATGGAAGTCTAGGGATCAACAATCCCACAGACTTTTGAGCTCTTCTAACTTCCGTCAAGGACTTTACATGGTACTTGACCCTTTTTTTTGAAGGCTTCTCTGGCACATTATCTTGAACCTTCTAGGGATTTTGCTCTTGGACATTTTCCCCTTGGGCATTTTGTTCCTGGGCATTTTGGTCCTGACCCTCAGGGTACAACTTCCTTGCTGTCTTTTTGGCCCTAGCCATACTCTCCACAAAATCAGAATCTTTAGGCAAGGAATTACGAAAAGTGGAAACTAACTCTCAAAAAGCTATGATCAACGACTCTTTCCACTGTCAAAAAATTATGATCAATGACTCTTTCCACTATCAAAACTTACTCTCAAAAAGCTATGATCAATGACTCTCTCCACTATCAGAGACACAACCGATGCAAGTGATAGGAGTCATCCAAAATTGCCCGGATGTCCCTGATCGCTTGCATCGGTCATCCTTGAATTCATCATCAAATATCAATCAAATATAATTTACAATGCAAAATAATCAATTTTCACTAAGAAAAACATAATTTGAAATCTATGATCAATGACTCTTTCCACTATTAGAGACACGACCGATGCAAGTGATAGGAGTCATTCGGAAATGCCCGGATGTCCCTAATCGCTTGCATTGGTCATCCTTGAATTCATCATCAAATATCAATCAAATATATTTTACAATGCAAAATACTCACTTATCACTAAGAAAAACATAATTTGAAAGCTATGATCAATGACTCTTTCCACTATCAGAGACACAACCGATGCGAGCAATAGGAGTCATCCGGAAATGCCCGGATGTCCCTGATCGCTTGCATCGGTCGTCCTTGAATTCATCATCAATTATCAATCAAATATATTTAACACTACAAAATACTCAATTATTACTAAGAAAAACATAATTTGAAAGCTATTATCAATGACTCTTTCCAATATCAGAGACACGACCGATGCAAGCGATAGGAGTCATCCGTAAATGCCCGGATGTCCCTAATCGCTTGGATCGGTCGTCCCTGAATTCATCATCATATTTCAATAAATACAAGTTGAAATAAAGGTAACAATGCGTAATACTCAAGCATCACTAAGGAAACCAAAATTTGCAAGCTATGATCAAGGACGCAATGCCATTTAAGAAACATGACCGATCCAAGCGATTAGGGTTATCCAAAAATTTCGGATGTACCGTGATCGCTTGGATCGGTCGTGTCCATATTACCTAACACAGAGAGTGCTCTCTATAGAAATTGTGAAGAAGCAGCTTAAAAACTTGGTGGCAATGGAACCTCGACGCTTGGCAAGTGTTGACAAAAAAAATGAAAGAAATGAATAGGGAAGCTTAAATAGGTCGCAGAACTTAGTTGACCGTTGTGTGAAGAGATGGATAGGTATGTGCTTGAAGATGAAGAGGTGTTGCAAAATCCTTGATCTACACCAGCCAAATGAACTCGAGGAGTATATGGTGGGCCCTTTTAGCTTTCCAATGGATGTATTAGAAACCCTATGTACCTTGGAAGATCACTCTCAAAAAGATAGATCAAAACAGATAACTTGGAGTTAGCTCAGAGGTGAAAACTTGCTATTCTTGGTTCATACACCTGTCCAGTGTTTTACATAATTCTCTGACACAGCCACAATTAGCTTCATTCCTCTTGGGGAAGTCTAGGTAGCTTAAAGATCTAACTTTCAAGAGTAATCTCACCAAAAATAATAAACCACACATTGAGAATGAGTTTTAACAAGTGATGACATCATCCCGATTTTCACGGGCTGCTTGAGACCAGTGAGGAGAACAATGAACATAACTCACAATATAGGAATCCAATGATTATGCAAATTTCTATGGTTATACTAGACAGTAGGTTGAATCCAACAAGCTTTAAATCACTGAATTTGGATAAGTAACCACTGAGAAATGGCTCTGACAAGTTGAGTGAAAAAATTGGGTACCTGACAGAGAAGTGAAGATGAGCAGACCCTATTGACTTCAAATGCACATAATTGAAGATTGCAACATCCAAATGACATGCGACTTTGTGAGAATATATTAGACTTATAGAGCTAACTTTACCAAGTTAAATTATGGAAAATGATGCACCAAGCTCAGAGAAAACATCTCTGCAATCTGACTGAGAAAATTTAGAGTAATGGCAGTGAGTAGTACACTTCACAAGAACATGGAAATATGAACCCAAATGATCATGAAAATGAAAGTATATTGCTTGTACAATACAATGGACTTACTGATACATATGTGTGCCTTGTAATCACACCTTGATATGGCATAAAGCTCAGCTCTTGAAGGTCTTCACATAGGTCTCTCTAACCACGACTAAAACTGCCATCTATTTATAGTTGAGTTTGGGAGGCTAACTTCCCTCAATCACTCTCCAATCAATCAATGATTGATTTGATTCTCTACCTACCACAAATCACAAATTCGTGGCTCCTCTTTCCATTCTTGATCAAGTGGACGCAACCACTTAAGATTTATTCACTTTTACATTAAGTAAACTCTTCAAAAGTTACAAGAGGTAGTTCACAAGTGAACTTTACATAGTCTTCTTTTTAAAGCTTCTTCTAAGACTTTGTGAGACTCAAGCCAATACTTAGGATTGTCATAGACTTGCTCCAACATCTCCCCCTCAAGCCAAGTATGCTTGAGGTCTTCAATCTTCCAAGATTACCTGTAAACCAATCATAGCCTTGAATTTGCAAAGCTTTGTACCATCCAATGCTTTGGTTAGAATATCTGCACATTGTTGATGAGTGGACACATATGCTATTTGAATCTCTTTACTTAGAACCTTCTCTCGTACATAGTGATAATGAAATTCAATATGTTTAGTCCTTGCATGAAAAATAGGATTAGGAGCTAAGTGAATAGAACTCATATTGTCACCAAAAATAGTTGGAGTTCCAAACTCCAATCCAAGATCTTTGAATAATGTCTTCATCCACATAGCTTCTTGTGTAGCTATGGTAAGATCTCTATATTCAGCTTCAGTAGAAGAGAGAGCAACTGTGTGTTGCTTCTTGTATGACCACAAAATAAGCTTTGAACCTACAAAGGTAAGATAACCTGAAGTGCTCCTTCTATCTTCCTTGGAGCCAGCCCAATCTACATCAGAGAATAGCTTCAAACCTAAATCAGATACATAAGGATAATAAAGTCCCTCATTTATGGTTCCTTTGAGATACTTGAGAATCCTTTTGGCAGCATCCATATGTGGTTTCCTTGGTGTGTGCATAAATTGACTTAGCACACTCACACTGTAACATATATCTACTCTTGTCAATGTGGCATAGTTGAGACTACCCACTAGACTTTGATATGATGTGATGTCCTCTATGAGTTCACCTTCATGTGAGCTCAATTTGTGATTGACCTCCATTGGAGTACCTACAATCTTACAATCTTGCATCTTGAATTTTGCCAACATGTCCTTAATGTACTTTCTTTGAGTGAGAAAAAAACCATGATCTTTGTAGACAACTTCCAAACCTAGGAAGTAGGTAAGTGAACCCAAATCACTTATCTTGAACTCTTCTCTCATCTGACCTTTGATCTTCTTCATACCATCTGCATCATTTCCTGTCAATATAATATCATCTACATATACACATAGGTAGATGACCTCAGAGTTACTCTTTTTGATAAAGAGTGAAGGATCTACCTTGCTTGGTTGAAAACCTTTGTCTTGCAAGAATGAAACAAGCCTGAAATTCCAAGCTCTTGGAGCTTGCTTGAGACCATACAATGCTTTGTTACGTTTACACACATAATCAGGATAAACTTGATTCTCAAAACCAGGTGGTTGTGCCATATATACCTCTTCTGTTATCCAACCATTCAAGAATGCATTCTTTACATCTAGTTGAAGTATCTTCCAATTCTTGGAAGAGGCAATACTAAGCAAAACCCTAATAGTAGGCATCTTTGCCACATGAGAGGTCTCCTCATAATCAATTCCCTGAGTTTGTGCAAAGCCTTTTGCTACAAGCCTTGCCTTATACCTGTTAATTGAACCATCAGAATTCTTTTTGAGTTTATAGACCCATCTTGAGCCTATTACCTTCATGGATGAAGTCTTGGGCACCAAATCCCAAGTGTTGTTTTCCTCAAGTGCTTCAATCTCTTCCGTCATTGCATGCTTCCATTCTGTTTTTGTTTTGGCCTCCTCAAATGATGATGGCTCCTCTTGGTTTATGTCCTGTGCTATGTAGATAGAATGTTTAGTTACTAATGAGGTGTCAAACCCATACCTTTCTGGTTTTTTCTTTTCCCTCATAGATCTTCTTAGGCCATGATGTGATGATTCTGCCTCGTGTCCAAGTTCCTGCAATTTTGTTTTACCTTTACACTTCCATGCTTTGATCTTTTCCATCTGAGATTCTTCATCATCTTCCAAGGTGTCTTGTTCTTCAATTTTTGGTTGTTCTCTACCAAGCTTTGGAAAATCTCCTTCAAGATCATATGGTAAATTGACTTTCCTGCATGAATCTTCATACCATGAATTGTTTTCATCAAAAACTACATCCTTGCTTACCAAGAATCCTTTGTTGCTAGGATTGTATAACCTTTAGCCCTTTTGATTGTTGTCATATCCAATAAATACACACCTTTCTGCCTTTGGATCCATCTTGCCTCTAACCTGTGAAGGAACATGAGCAAAAGCAATACATCCAAAAATTTTACAATGATCTAAGCTTGGTCTTCTTCCATTCCAAGCCTCATATGGAGTCATCCCATCAAGGGATTTTGAAGGCAACCTGTTAATCAATAAGTGGCTGTAGATACAGCCTCAGCCCATAAGTAATTAGGTTAATGCTTTTCATTTAACATAGACCTTGTAGCTTCAACAATTGTCCTATTCCTCCTTTCTGCCACTCCATTTTGCTCAGGAGTTTACCTTGTAGTTACCTCTCTTTTGATTCCTCTTTCTTGAAGAAAAGAATCAAAATCATGGGAGAAGTATTCTCCCCCTCCATGTGACCTTTTAGTGATTTACCTATTTGATTCTCCACAAGAGCCAAATATCTTTTGAAACATGAAAAAACTTCATCTTTGTGTTTCATAAAGAATAGGATAGTCCATCTGCTGCAATCATCAATAAAGGAGACATAATACCTTGATCCAGATATTGAAGCTTCCTTGCTAGGTCCCCATACATCTGTATGAACCAACTCCAAGAGATCTCCATGCATATAACCTTTCTTCATGAATGGTAACCTGTGAGACTTTCCAAATTGACATGCACTATACTTATAAATCATATGTTGTTTTGACAAATTAGGGAGCCCAAGTACACTTTGGTCCTTGCAGATTGGCTTTAATAACCTTTCACCAATATGTGCTAACCTTTTGTGCCATACTTCCAATTCAGTGAGTGTCTGACTACCATAATTAAAGAGATCAATGTTTCTAGTGTCCTGTAATTCGAATGTGAACAATCTACCTGTCTTTTCACCTTTTGCAATTTTTCTAAATCCTTGACTTGGATCTTCAACAAATGCTCCTGCTTTTGTGAACCTGACTTGCAACCCTTTCTCTACTATCTGCCACATTTCCTACCACATGATTTGAACAACCTGAATCTATGTAGAAAACATGCTCATCAGATTTACCTTGTGGCATAGCCATGTTCATGATCAATAATGAATCCTCTTTGTTTGAGTCTTCTGTGTAGTTATTGTAGTCTCGCCTTCCTTTGTAGCCTCCTTGATAGTTTGAACGATTGTAGTTGTTGTAGTTGCCATGATAATTGTTGAACCTTCCTCTTGAGTAGCCATTTCCTCTATAGTATCCTCTGCCTCTTTGATTCCTGGAATTCCTAAAGCAATTTTCAGTTGTATGATTAGTTAATCCACAAATAGAACATGGGTTGGAGTCTTGGGATCTCCCCCTGCCTTGTCTACCTCCTCTTCCTCTACCTGCATAGTTAGCTTGATATGTACCTGCTTCATCATCCACTTTCTTTGCCTTTCCTTTGTTATCTTTGGACTTGCTTTAATCAGTGTATAAAGCTGAAGATTGGTTACCTTTAGAGCTTTCTCCATTTCTGATAAGCTTTGCCTCTTGAGTAAGTAGTTCTCCAATGAGTGTATTGAAATCACGTACATGCATGTCCATGTACAAATCCATAGCTGTGGTGAATGCTTCCCACTTGTCATCTGCCTTCAAGCCATTGATGACCTGCCTTACAATTTGCTCTTCATCTATTACCTCTCCAATGCTTCCCAACTGATCTACTATGTCCTTGAGCTTTGTGACAAAATCAATCACATTTTGTTTGGGAGCCTTCTTGAGAGTTGTAAAATCTAGCCATAGTTGATGCTTCCTAGCTTTGGTACTTGAAGAAAAGAAAGCTTCAAGTGCATCCCACACTTCCTGAGACGTCTTACAGCTTCTAATGTGAGGCAACAAAAAATCTGAGATAGAGTTGAGGAGATAAGACCTTGCAAGTGCATCCTTGGAGCACCATGTGCTCAATCTTTCTTGCTCTTCTTGTGTTGGTTGACTTTTGTTCCTGAAACTTGGCATAACTTCATCTCCAGCCACATAACCATATAAAATTCTACCTTGGAGATAAGCTTCCATTCTTAATGACCAAGCTGAGTAGTTACCTCTGTGAAATTTGTCAATTGATGAAGGAAATCCATCTGCCATGTTGTCCAACCTTGCTCTGATACCACTGTGAAGAGATGGATAGGTATGTGCTTGAAGATGAAGAGGTGTTCCAAAATCCTTGATCTACACCAGCCAAATGAACTCCAGGAGTATATGGTGGGCCCTTTTAGCTTGCCAATGGATGTATTAGACACCCTGTGTACCTTGGAAGATCACTCTCAAAAAGATAGATCAAAACAGATAAGTTGCAGTTAGCTCAGAGGTGAAAACTTGCTATTCTTGGTTCATGCATCTGTCCAGTGTTTTACATACTTCTCTGAGCACAACAGCAATTAGCTTAATTCCTCTTGGGGAAGTCTAGGTAGCTTAAAGATCTAACTTTCAAGAGTAATCTCATCAAAAATAATAAACCACACATTGAGAATGAGTTTTAAGAAGTGATGATATCATCCTGATTTTCATGGGCTGCTACAGTTTGAGACTAGTGAGCAGAACAATGAACATAAATCAACATTTAGGAATACAAAGATTATGAACATTTGTATGGTTATACTAGACAGTAAGATCAATCCAACAAGCTTTAAATCACTGAATTTGGATAAGTAACCACTGAGAAATGTCTCTGACAAGTTGAGTGAAAAAATCGGGTACCTGACAGAGAAGTGAAGATGAACAGACCCTGTTGACTTCAAATGCACATAACTGAAGATTGCAACATCCAAATGCCATGACAAATTGTGAGCATATAGTAGACTTATAGAGATAACCTTAACAAGTTAAATTACTGAAAATAATGCACCAAGCATTGAGAAAACATCTCTGCAATCGGACTAAGAAAACTGAGAGTAATGGCAGTGAGTAGTACACTTCACAAGAACATGGAAATATGAACCCAAATGATCATGAAAATGAAAGTATATTGCTTGTACAATATAATGGACTTACTGATACATATGTGTGCCTTGTAATCACACCTTGATATGGCATAAAGCTCAGCTCTTGGAGGTCTTCACATAGGTCTCTCTAACCACGACTAAAACTGCCATCTACTTATAGTTGAGTTCGGGAGGCTAACTTCCCTCAATCACTCTCCAATCAATCAATGATCGATTTGATTCTCTACCTACCACAAACAAAAATTCGTGGCTCCTCTTTCCATTCCTTATCAAGTGGACTCAACCACTTAAGATTTATTCACTTTTACATTAAGTAAACTCTTCAAAAGTTACAAGAGGTAGTTCACAAGTGAACTTTACATAGTCTTCTTTTTAAAGCTTCTTCTAAGACTTTGTGAGACTCAAGCCAATACTTAGGCTTGTCATAGACTTGCTCCAACACATTGGTGCCATGTGGCATGCCACGATTGGTCCACATCATATAGCCGTTACAAATTCCAATGTCTTTTGCCATGTGGCATGATTTGATTGGTCCACATCATCTATCAGTTGCATCGGCCAACGTACCCTTGCCATGTGGCACTCTGTGATTGGTCCACATCATCCAATTGTTACTTCATCCCCCCTCGCCTATAAATAGCTACTTCCTTCATAAACTCAAATTTTGAACCTTAAGAGAATTTGTCTCATTTTCATGCGTATTTTTCTTTCGTCCCCGACACGACAGATACAAGCGATTTTCCCCGTTTGAGCTATGTTGACTCACTTTAGTCTCTTGCATTGGTTGTGTTCTCCTAATAGACATAAAGGAGAAGCTGGAGCTAAGATGGAGGGAATGAATGAGATCCTTAGTATCTCTCCATCAGAGAAACTTCTTGATTTCATGGTTCAAGAGGGTTTAACTATAGATTATTTTCCTGAAGCAATGACGATATTCAACCCCAAAATTGATTTTGAAAAACTCCTAGAGAAATTGAAAAGTTTTCTTAAGGATGAGTGGGAGATTTTCTTGGGGCTGGTCAATGGAAGGATCCTTTCTATTTCTCAGAAAACCTATGTCCATTCTCACATCTTTGGGAAGGATCCAATAGATAGGACTAAAATCACAAGAAAATGCAAAAGGATATCCCCTTTGCCAAGGAAGCTTGATTTATGCCCAGAGCATGAAAAGCAAATATTCGGAATTTGAGATGGTTCTAGTAAAAGCTTCATTTCTGTCATGAGTTTTTGAAAAAAAAAAAGCCTTTCAAGCATGTATTTTCATTCAGTTTCAATAGTCTTAAAACATCATTTTGACTCAAAATTTCATTATGCTCGACATATTGAAACCTAGCACATTTGTCACATGATCTCTAACAATTTTCATTCTTTTCTTTTTTTGGCCAGATTTTTCAATTAAATCTAAAAAAGGTTTTACTCGTTTTGACCGCATTCTCAAACCTATAGGAGTTTCTTTCATTTTTTTAAAAGACTCTAACTGAGAAGATAAAGTGGATAATTTGTTTTCTAGCTCCCTCATATGTAAATTCTTCTGGTGTAGTGTGTTTTGTAAACAGCTTATGTATTCTACATAATTCCTTGAAATATCCTAGAGCCTTGAACAATAGCCTCGTAAACCATCCTCACCATCTCCCACAAATCTAATCAGATCATGAAGATTATGAAAAGGGGGGTACCTTCCAGTTTGTGGATCAATTGGATAAACAGATCCATCTATCCATATGTCGATATGTTTCTTGCCTTTCTTTCGCAATCCATCCACTTCAGGAGGATGAAGAGCCCTGCGGAATACTTTTCTTGTCGTCGCATACTCCTGACTAGCTGCAATGTTGATATGGAACTTTTCACAATGATTTCGATTGTTTGAAAGCTCAGCGAGAGTATTTGGGTTAACGTTCTCCATGGTGTGCTATGAAAAATGACTGGCAAGTGTCTAAAATGATGTGAAAGGGAGAAACAGGCCTGCTATGAAAAGTAGAGAAAAAAAGCGCAAAACGTCATCAACACACATTATATAGGTCCGTGAACAAGAGGAAAATTCAAATTTTGATCAGCGCCCGGTGAGCACAAACTTCGAGGCGTAAGATATCACACAAACTTTTCATGATTATATGATACGAGTTTCTCTCTCTTCAGAATTTGCATAAGATATGTTTTAAATGAACTTACACGGAATTTCTTAAAGGATTTGGCAACTTTAATCCTGATTAAGCACAACTAATTGAAATCCTTACACGGCCCTTTTTGGCCGTTTTTCGCCCTAATGCTACATAAATCATCAACTCTCCTATGCTCGACTTCTCACTCCGCTATTCTTGTAGCAGCTACACTCGTGGACCTCGAGAGTTCCTCTTACCTCCGCTTAACATATACCTCAATATAGCTCATGCAAAATGCTATCCTCCAATGATGCCCTTCCTTTCCCTTGTCTCTTCTATATGTCGTATGTTGTCCCCCCTTTGAAATTTGTATGTTTTTCTATCTTTATTTCCTCCTTATCCTTGATGCATGTGCCTAGGGTATCCCATGTCTATGCAGTATCACCATCTATCTATGTCCCCTGTGTGTATATGTTTTCTTTCTTGCCTCTCTATACATTTCCTTATATACTGGTATTATCATGCTTTGCGATGCTACATCATGATGTCTTGGATCTCTTGATCTACCCATTCACACAAAGGAATTATAGTGACATCTTGGATTTTCATCCTCATGAAGGGCTTTACAGATGATGACCTTAGGTTGGTGGCATGAATATCAACTAGAGTTCATGCTTCGCTCATCAATGCTCATATGTAGTCAATATACTCATGAGAACATAAGAGTATTTGGGTAGACACTAATCTACAGCAAGTCCTCCTTGCTTCCAAAATCCATACAAACAGTCCTCCATAGTTTGTGTCATTGTTTGCTTTAGACTCGCTAGCCCCCAAATTTTTAGGAGTGACATAACTCCAAAATAGTTTGAATTTTTTCGTAAAAGACATTCTTGCCCTATTTCAATATCTTGAGCATCCACCAGATATAGAAGTCACACCTCCAATGTTTGCTCCACCTTGAAGTAGACAAAAGAAGAGTACAGATCAAAAAAGATGTATGAAAGAAGATTCTAGTAAATACCGGAGGATTGCAAGAGGGAGATCAATGGGTTTATCTAGAATCTCTATCTTTATCCAAGAATTGAGATATATGTTATTTTATCTATTTTAAGTGTAATATACTTCAAGCCTAGATACATTTACTAGAGGCATTGGATCATCTTTTAGTATACCTATGCAAGCTATAATTTTCTCATATCCCCATCCAAGTAAAGTTATGAAGCTCTTCTCGGCCATGCCTATGAGTGTTTGCAAACTTGTAAAGAAAGCATTGTTTTCCATTTTCTTCTTTATCTGCTTTGGGAAATCTCTTGTGTAGTAGTGCATAGATTCTAGAGGGTTGGAGCATGGTGGTGCATTTTCTGGTGAAGGGCAGAGAGCATGCAAATGGACGTATTCTCAATACTAAAACATACTATAGGGTATTGGGGACTATTTCTAAACATTGGGGCCTCATCACCCATGTTGTTGTGCATACCCATGTTAGTGGAAGTAGCATACAAAGTAGAGGCTACAAGAATATTACTAGGAATAGGTGATTGAGCCACCATCTATTGTGTCATCAATGCCATGGATGGTGTGTCTCTTTGTTTATCCCTAGAATGCAGGTGCTTAGGGTTCCACCATAGCTTTCAAGTAGAAATAACTACGAGCTTTATGTTCCTATTTTGCACAAGATTGGAAAACTGTTTTATTCAAGTAATCTATTTGTGGGAGCCCTTATTGCTAACATACAATACACCAGACAATTGCTCTTGTCGCTCAATCCTTGAGTTCATCAATTTCTCTTCACAACTTAGCCACTATATTGTCTTTTTCAATAGCAAACTAGCATTCTGCTTGGATGTTAGACCACTAGGGTAGACGCAATGAGGTGTCATGAAAGTGAAGTCTATCTTGTTTGATTATTGAAGCTTTGTCTGTGAAATATTCTATTAAATTGCTTGGAGCTAATAGATCTCCGAGCTTGTGCCTGGTGCTTATCAAAAGGACCCTTTCTAGACATTTGTTTATTAAGAAATATCATGGAGCCACTAGTAGCTTTGCCAGTAATGATTTCATCCGATTCCTCACTTTTGGAATTGAATCATTCTTTCATAGATTTAGATTCTCAAGCTAATCCAAAACTTGTTCTATGGAGTTCCCAGGTTTGAAGGTGAAATAAAGCTCAATCTTCATTTCATGGCATGTTGTGAAATGTTTGTCCACAAATTAGCTAAACCAATTATCATCAATGCATCTAAAGTTTTTGATAATAAAGCCATGAAGACATTCGTTTATACTTCTAAGACCCAAATTTTACATAACACCAAAAAATTTGTAATATGATTTTCTAGGTCTTCCATCGATGCTCCATTAAAAATAGAAAAATTGATGTTGATCCTTGAAATAAGTGCTTTGATATCACCTTGATCCATCTTTGGATCATCTATGCTTTGTGGTTTGCCTGGGAATCTTCCCTGAAAGGTAATGCTAAATTTTAAACTAAGTGGTGTAGGCCCCGAATGATTTTAGGTCATAGAGAGTGTGAGTCCCAAGAGACAACAAGCTACCAAGCCTTGGTCTCATCATGCGTACTAGAAATTATATAGCTCGGCTCTCAATAGGCTGATTTTATATGAGCATATGAGGGAGGAAACACCTGTTGCGATTCTAGATTACGGGAACACTATTTGGGAGGCCTCTAGCATCAACACACTTCACTTCATTGCAAGAGGATAGTAAAAGTGGATTCCTACAAAACCAAAAAAACTATCTGAGTAAAATGACTAAGATTTATATTACTTCAAAAACAAAAATTAGAGCCAAT
Organism: Ceratopteris richardii; assembly: GCA_020310875.1. Taxonomy (NCBI): domain Eukaryota; kingdom Viridiplantae; phylum Streptophyta; class Polypodiopsida; order Polypodiales; family Pteridaceae; genus Ceratopteris; species Ceratopteris richardii. The sequence continues at coordinate 81,676,155 of CM035429.1, forward strand.
GTGTCTGCCGAGCTCTTCTTACACATTTTCCAAGGAAAAAATCCCTTTTTGTCCTAAAGGATAGATCTTCTAGGAGTTTCATCATTGTCTAATATGTGCAATATTATTAAGTAATATAGACGTCTGAGCAAATGAAAGTAAAGTAATACAAATATCTATGTCTAAGATGGTTGGGATGTTAGAACTTTGATGACTTTTTGGGTATTAGAGGCCATTCAACATCAGAGTCCCATGGCTTTGGGTATGAAGGAAGGAAGATCTTTAGCCAAATCTTGGGGAGCAGAAGTGGACGCCTGCTAAACCTCCGTTCACCTTTCCTCTATGAGTTGCCTCTAATGCTCACCCTATCGCTAGATCTCCACCTTACCAGTCCCCATCCTCCTACGATTCTCTAACAATGTAGTGGTGCTCAATGCATGGACCACTAAGATCCCACACCTTGATATCCTTCACACTCGAGAGACCACATTTTACAACTTCCTCATTCTTCCCCACATTGATGCTCTTGGCTTCTGTTTTCTTCCCTCCCCTAAGCACTCTCGACTCCCTAGTGTGTAGAGATACTAGTTCCTTCTTTCTCCACTTAGCACTCCTCAATCACCATTTTCCTAGTAGTCTTTCTTTTTGACCCCATTGGTAGCTTCTCTAATCCTACAGAAATCATAGATTCTCCTATGAGGAGCTTCCCATTCCTCCTTGTTCTCATAGGAGCTTTGCTCTTGAAACTCTAGAGTTTCTCCTAGCTTGGCTTAACATGTATCCCAATATGTCCACGTAGAATTCTATCCTCTAGAGGTGCCCTAATCTTTTCTTCTCTCTTCTATATGTCCTCTAATATTGTTCCTTTGAACTATGTATGCCTATCATATTTATCTACCCCTTCTTGTTAGTAGGTGCATGTGGGGTATCCCATGTATGTGTAGTGTGAGCATCTATTTGCCTCCGCTATGTGTATATGGTTTTGCTTGCCTCTCCATAAGTTTCCTTGTATAATGGTACTTACCCATTGTGGAGGTGATCGCAATCTGGGTGGATCGGGTCCGGTCATGGCACACACAGGGTGTATGAAGCTAATGAATGTTGGAAGGTTTAAGGACGTGAAAGTGAAATTAATGTTGAGTATGAAGAAGAGAGAGATGTTGAAATGATTATGGGAATGGAAATGTAGGAGTGCAAGTTAGATTTATGAACATGAATGATAAGAATGAAAGAGAACCATACACACGAATCAAATTTGGAAGGAAGAATGGTCCATTGAAGGAGCTTCTTAAACACTTCCTAATTCTAATCCATATGCATAGTCTTCTTTGGATGATATTTATGCATGACGAGAATAGATGAAATCCTTACACATAAATCATATTCGAAAGGAAGAATGGTCCAATATTGGAGCTTCTTATACACTTTCAGAAACTAATCAATATGTGTGGGTATGTATGGATTATATGCATGCAAGTGAATTATGATGATAGAGTTTAATCACAAGCTCCACAAAACATCCTCACTAGTTCAACGCAATACTGCGGAGCCTTCTCACACATAGAAGAGAATAAAAGACATGTAAAAATACTTAAGAGACTGAGAGACAAGAGGCAAGTGACAAGTGACATCAATTAAAAGGATTTGAATTAAGATACATGTATAAGATCGTCGTGATACGTCAAGCTAAGCACTCTAGTGATCAAAGGCGGTTCCGACCCTCAAACCATGACCACTCAACCGAATGTCACACGTAAGAAGATGAGTTCCACTTCATTGACCCTATGTATGTCTAGGCTCGTAATGTCTAACTAAAGAAGTCTAAGACTCATTAAAACGAGCTCTAACTCACTCACACGCTCCACCAAGGGTGAGTGAAGATAGAGATGCTGGTTTCAAGAGCCTATCCTAGATTGGAGTTCTAACTTAAATTTGAAACTAAGTACTATACTCATACTAGCCCACCTTGGATCCTCACTCGGTCAACTGAGGGTGATCATCTCAAGGAAACCTTAAGCTAGCAAGAGCCCTATGGATTCCTAAAAATGATGCTCTAGGAGTTTGGAGGGGGGTTTATATAGTTTTTTGAATGAATTTGGGCCCTTGGATCTAGAGAAATCAACTCTCAACTCTAGGATCACTACTTTTGATTACAACCATTTGATTAATCAAATCAATGTCTTGGAACTATTCTTTCTATCAAATCTAGTGTAAAGGAGTGAAATTTAGGCGCCTTCATTCTCCACCATTGGATCTGGGGATGATCTGGACCGTCGGATCACTGGTGACATCAATTCGGATAAGATATGCCACTATTTTTAGAGAAAACTTGCATTATTGATCTTTAACTATCAAAAAAGTCCTCTTTGATGAAAAAAACTCGTGGATTCTCCTTGCTTTAAGCATAAGTCCATCTCCACCCTTGAATATGAGCTCATCTTGATCATACCACATGGCTCAATCAGCTTTCACCATGTGGCAACCCTTCAACCCTTCAATTTGCTTAAACTAGAAAACTATGGTGACCTTGAAAACTGGACTTTGTGCTCTTTGACACTCCAAAAAGGATTAAATGAAGATGAAACTTTATAGGACTATGTTTCCAAAGATCTCCTTCAGGAATATGCTGAAAAAACGTTTATCTAAATCTCCCTTATACAAGTTTGACTACATTTGGAAGCTTGCAAGGTGGCATTAAGGTGTCTAGGAAAGTCTGATAGCCTTGAAACTTTGTTTAAATATGTAAGCTCATATGGTCTTTATATATGCCAAACCATATGGCTAACAAAAATTCCTATACAAGAATTTGTAGGGTCTAAGTGAAAAATTTACATTTTTTACAAAATGTTTACATGTGAAATTCAGGCTATAAACTGCCTTTGATAGGCTTTATAGGTATATGAATTTTCATGTGATTTGGAGATATTGAAATTTTTGGCCTAATTTCCAAAGTTTGACCAGCTTTGACCGCTACCCTAGATTTGCTCGATTTCTTCCAAATTTTGCATGTGAACTCCCTTTGACATCCTTGATGCATCTTGGACTTCTCAGGGAATTCTGTCTACCTTCACCGAATGTGTTTCCTGTAGGCTTTCATGAGTGAGAGAGGAGAGAAAATCTCGACGACACGGCTTTGCCATGTTGCTTCATGATGGCTTGGATCATGCAATTTTTACATACCCAAAAACTAATTATATTGAAATCTTGGATTTGCACCCTCAAAAAGGGCATTAGAGATGTTGACCTTAGGTTGGAAATGTGAATGTCGACCGTAGTTAATGCTTTTGTCATCAATGCTCATACATAGTCAAAACACTCACAAGCATGTAGTAGTATCTAGGTAGACACTCATCCGGATTGGCTAGTCCTTGCTTTTGGATTCCATATGCACAATCCTCCATAATTAGTGTGATTGTTTGCTTCAAACTAACTAGGCCCCTGATTTTCAAGTGTGATAAGACTCCAGAAATACTGTGAATTTGTCTGGAAAATACCTTGTGTTGATTCAATATCTTGAACATCCATCGGATACACACACACACACATATAAATACATACATACATACATACACACACACACACACACTCACACACACACACATATATATATATATATATAGACACACACACACACATATATATATATATATATATTATAATAGAAATTTTTTAGTATTTTATGTAAAGTATTTTTACATATATGTATGCATATACATTGGACACACACAATATCTACAACTTAGAAAACTGACCACCTATAGCCCACACCTTGAAAACCTTCACACTAGAGAGACCTGATTTTGCAATTACCTCATTCTTACCAATGTTGATGCCAACTCCACTCCATAGTGTGTAGAGATGCCAACTCTTGCTTTCTTTAGTCAAGGCTTATCAATCACTACTTGCCTGACTATCTTCCTCTCTAATCCCATAGGAAACTTCCCTTAAACTACCGGAATCATCGACTCTCCTATGCCTACCTTCTCACTCCTCCATTGTTCTCCTAATAGCTTCACTTTTGAACCTCTGGAGTTCCTCCTCTATTGGCTTAACATATACCCCAATGTATCTCGTGTGGGAAGCCATCCTCCAATGGTGCCCTAATCTTCCCTTCTCTCTTCTATATGTCCTCTAGTATCCCCCCTTTGGGATTGCAAGATATACTTGAAGATCAATAATGCTATGGAAACCAAATGTTTGGCTTGAGGGGGAGCTATTGGTGCAATTTACCCAAGCCTTCACATTTGACATATTGTAGAGAAACTCTATGGATATGTCTTACTTCACTAATTGGTTCATGTGAACCACATCTTGTAATAGCTAGTCATTTATCCTTGGTGAAAGTCAATTACTTGAAGAATCTTTGTAAAAGCCACAACTTTTGGAAGTTAGGAGACAACATAGCTACGAGTTCCTAATGAGCGAATATTTCCTACATGATTGGAGTCACTTTATGGAGAGAGCCAAGAGTTCGAATTTGAATTCAAATTGTGAAGCAAGTTATAAAAAGGACTTTAGAAACATTGCAGGATAACACTTCATCATTGAGCCCATTTTACTGATCATTTTGTAATCTTAAGTAAGCACACTCCATAGCTACTCATCTATTATCATTGTGCATCATTGTCTATGCCAATGATCTTGTAAAACATTGTGTTATAATACAAACTTGTCATTGATCAACTCTGTCTACTCTCCTTCTATTATCTCTTAGAACAGTCAACTTTGACTGAGGATACCTCACTCATTACTCCATCATTTTCCAAGTTCCATAGCTTTTTGGAACTGGCTTAAAGTCTTGGATATGGTGATAAATATGCAAGTCAATTGGATCTACTATTTTGGAGAAATCACGATCAAAGTAGTCACTAGTGTTTCTTTGAGCAATTCCAAAAAAGTTGGGGGTGAGTCTAAGACTGCTAAATTGATCTCTCTGATTATAGTTTGCTACTTTGAATGCTTCCACTTGCAACCATTAGCTTCCTAAGCTAATTTGAATCCTGTAAAAGGAATTTTCCTAATTGCTACTATGGTGGAAGCACTGAGCTTAAGAACCAATAGATGTGTGAACCAAAATAGCAAGTTTTTGACAACTTGTGCTCTTTTAAGTTATCTGTTTTGGATCAATCATTACAGTCATCAACTCCAAAGTACATTAGTACTCTATTGGTGTCATTTGGACGGCCTACTAAACTCTAAAGTGTATTAGGGCTGGTACCAAGGAGGTTTAGCAAGTACTACTTCAATTCTTGAAGTATCCATGTCCATCTCTTCCAACAAACCGGTACATATACATCACACACACACACACAAACATATATATATATATATATATATATATATATATATATATATATATATATATATATATATATATATATATATATATATATATATATATATATATATATATATATATATATATGTATATATATATGTGTGTGTGTGTGTGTGTCTATATATATATATATATATATATATATATATATATATATATATATATATATATATATATATATATATATATATATATATATATATATATATATATATAAGTATTTTTTGTATAATATTATTTTATATTAATGGTAGAATATATATATATAGATCCACACACACACATATGTAGTGAAAAAGGAGCTCGCACTCACGTATAAGGAAGTGCCAAGCTATGTGGAATAAATCCACAAAAGCAAGGAAGCCTAAAGCTTTGTGGAAAGCATCAAAATTCTCCTTAGTTAGAGCCTTTGTGAAAAGGTCTGCAATATTCTCTTGCATGGGTGCATACACCAAGCTCATCTCTCCAGTAGAGAACCTCTCTGTGACATAATGATAATGCACCTAAATGTGCTTAGTGCAAGCATGTGCTATACTCAGCCTCACAACTCAAAGTGGCCATAGTAGGCTGCTTCTTTCTCAACCAAGATATGCATCAGCTACCAAGCATGAAGCAAAAGCCACTAGTGGACAAATGAGTGTCATAGCAACCAACTGAGTCAGAGTCAAAAAAAGCATGTAAATCTCGCAATAGTGATCCCCCCTTGGGAGAAAATAATCCAAGTAGCAGGGTACCACTCAAGTAGTGAAAGATGGCCTTAACCACTTGCCAATGCTTGACGCATGGGCAATGCATAAACTTGCTCATGTGTGAGAAAGAAAACGGAATATCTAGTTGAGTAATGCATAAGTAAATCAAGCATCCAATAGCCTGCTGATAGAGAACAACATCAAATGCATCTCTAGTATCATGAAGACTCAATCATAAACCTGTCTCCATAGGAGTGGCAATAGGTTTACAATCTTCAAGGCTAAAATGCTATACTAATGTATCAATATATTTTGATTACACAGAGCTATTTTGCCATCAACGTTCATAAAGTGAATGCCCAAATAATGATGCAAATGCCCCAAACCAGACATCTCAAATGAGGCATGCAAATCAGCCTTAAAATCAGCAATATGCTTCTCATGAGGACTAGGGAGAAACTTTCCATCAACATACACAATAATGATTATAAGAACATCATTAGTATGCTTAACGTATAAGGTGCTTTCAATTGGACTGTTCTCAAAACTATATGCAATTAGATAGGCATGTATCTTTTCATACCAAGCATGTGGTGCTTGCTTTAAACCAAAGAATGCCTTCTTTAACTTGCACACCTAGTTTTCATGCCCTTTTTGCACAAAGCCATAGGGCTGAAGAACATACACTTCTTCATGCAAGTCACCATTCAGAACTGCAATTTTAATATTCAATCAATGTACATTCCAACCATGATGCACTGCAAGTGCACATGTACTACGAACAGTAGTCATTCGAATAGTAGGAGCGAAGGGCTCATCAAAATCAATGCTTCTTTCCTCAACATAACCCTTTGCAACAAGCCTAGCCTTATACTTGTGAACTGTTCAATCGGGCTTATGCTTCAGCTTGAATACCCACTTAGTGCCAATGGCCTTCTTGCTAGGAGGTGTCACATAAAGACTAGGTACCATTTTTCATAATGGCATCATATTTTGATTGCATAGCAATCATCCGAGTTTTAGACATTTCTGCTTCATCAAACGAAATAGGCATATTCTAATCATAGAGACTAGAGGCAGATATAGCATAGCAATCTGATGAAAAAGCGGCACTATGAGAGCCTGAAAGAGTACTATGTGATAGAGGTGCATCTAATTTTCTGTCACGCAAGGTGTACACGAGCCATTTAGGCATAGTTTTTCCCTACTTAATATTAGGTCTCTCATCAACAAGTGCATCATGTAAATATGCATCGGAAATGGAATGATCTCCATCATCCCATGAAACTTGTGAAGGTTCAAAAGTTGCTTCATTTGGACCAAGACTAGAGTGTCCACCCATAAAGAGAGGTAGAATGTATCATACATGTCTTTGGAGCTAACAGATGTCTTCTTAGTACATGAAAGTAAAGGCTGAATAACATCTTCCACAAAAACATCATGACTAACCAAAATACATTTAGTTTGTGGATGATACAGAGGATAGATTTTGCTTTCAGAAGTGTACCCAACAAAATACATTTTACTACTTTATCATTCAATTTTTTGTGATGTTGTTCAAGCACTAATGCATATGCGAGACAACCAAAAACATGCAGATGAGCAACACATGGCTTGGAACCACGCCAAGCCTCATATGGAGTGATAGACTACAATGCTTTAGTGGGACACTTGTTAAGTACATATGCTGCAAACATAATAGCCTCAAGCTAGAAACTATGTGGTGAAGCGTGACTCTTGACCATACACCTCACCATCTCCATGAGTGACATGTTCTTCCATTCTGCAACTCCATTCTATTGAGGTGTATACAACACTATACACTGATGTTTTATCCCACGCTTAGCCAAAAACGCATTAAAGTCAAAAGACATATATCCCCCCTCGATTAGAACGGAAGGTGCCCATTTTACATGTTGACACATTTTCAGCCAAAACCAAAAATTGTTTCAAGCACATAAACACTTCAGACTTTGCTTTGAGTGGATATACCCATGCATGCCTGGAAAAATCATTATTAGCAGTAGTCAAGGAACTAAAGGACTAACAAGACAAGGAAGCTTACGAAGGGAGTCAAAGCGAAGAGAAGGTATAAGCAGACGGAGTAGTCAAAGAAGATCGGGCAAGTAGGACATTATTTTTTTAGGAGCTAAGGCATATCAAAGAGGTGGACACATAAGGAGAAGGAGCAAGTAGGGAGCAAGTAGGGAGCTAGAGGAAATCCCTACAAAAATAGTGATTTTCATCACTAAAAGCAATTGTAAATACCATTTCATATTTTTGTAGCTCCATTTTGTGCAAGCCAAGGATTCCTTGAGCTTGAGGAGCATTAGAAGTAGCTACCTACCAGTTTTCATAATTTTTAGACTCCATTTGAGCCTTCTAATGGGACCTAGAACCTAATTTTGAACTAGGCCAGACACTAGGTCTGGACACGGCCAAAACCTAGTCAAAAACTATAAATAGAGCTAAAGAGCTCATTTTTGGGGTTAGCTTGTAATTGATTTGAACTTGTATGAGCTTTTTGAAAGTAATCTAAAGAACTCCATTGCTTCTCACTCTTTGTCTTGCCTTGTGTGCGCGTGTGTGTGTATGTGTGTGCATGTTAGTGTGCTTTGCACTCACGCACTTGTGCCTTCTCTTGCTCGAGGTCATCATACCATCCTCACGTCTTCCCGGATTGACATTAAAGGAGGTGCTACTCATCACTGAGCTACACCAAATTTTGGCGCCGTTGCCGGGGATCGAGCTCTAAGGACGAGCGTGTGATGGTAAGATGTAGAATTGAGACGTTGGCATTGTAGGTAATTTCTTTACTTTTCTTATTTTTCTCTTTCTTACCTCACCATCATCATCACCATCATCATCCTCACCATATCCGATCTCCATCTCCATCATCGCGAGAAATTTCAATTTTTTGATCATATCACCTTCTCCCTTCCATTTCCTTCATTCCACTTGTGAGAGAGAGCGAGAGAGCAAATTGTGTGCATTGTTTTGTTGTCTGTTTTGTGAGTGATCTTGCAGGTACAGCTGTATCATCCCCTCCAGCACGCTGTGCAGGTACGGACAAGATCGAAACTGTCTCTGTGTCGGAGACCTCTGTCGATCGTGATCGACAGAAAAATCGCTCATTTGGTAAAACAAAGCACACCACAATGACATGCACAAGGAGCACATTCCAAATCACTAGAGAAAACTAAAAAATTCTGTGGTTTTCTGTCAGTCACGATTGACACCATCGATCGCGACCGACAGCCACGATCGACAGATTCTGTCGATCACGACCGATAGAGACGACCGACTGACCCTGTCAATTGCGATTGACACCATCGATCACGATTGACAGCCACGATCGACACCCCTGTCAGTCGCGATTGACACCGTCAATCGCGACCGACTGAATTTTGACGATTGACTGAATTTCTCGCGTTGCCACGTGTCCATCGCGACGGACACATCCCCGATTGACTAAAATCACGGTGAAAATCTCGGTAAAATTGTCGATCGCGATTGACACCATCGATCGCGATTGACAAGACCCACGACCGACTCTATCGATCGCGATTGACACTGTCAATCGCAACTGACGTGTCGAGCGCGACCGACAGGCCCGACGGACACCTCTGTCAATCGTGATTGACAGACCTGTCGATCGCGATTGACAGGCTTTTTCGACGAAATTTCTAGGGTTTATAATACCAAGTTTTGGGGTAATTTTTGCCATACTTATCAACCAATTTAGTGATTTATGACGTCCCTACAAGTGTGTTTTGAGAAAAATCCTGGGATTTGTGAGCCTATTGGAGCCCTGTTTTAACCCCAAAACCCTAAACTGTCATAACTTCCTCATACGAAATCCGTTTTTTGTGATTCTTGTCTTGTTGGATTATTAATATCAGGATTATTAGGTAGGGTATTTTGAAGTTGACCATACCTCGGGGTAGGAAAACTGAAGGATCCTTGGGATTTTTTCCCATAAAGGCAAAGGGAAATTTGGTCTGTGAATTACATGCATGAAAGTGACCTGTTTGTCATTTGACAAGCTTGAGAACCGGGTTCTTAAGCACCAAAGGGCAAGGGATCAGCAAGCGAAGTTGGAATACTCTCAACTCCCTCTATCAATTCCTAGCTTAGGCTAAGTACGAATAGTGCTAGAAGTAAGTCATGGCAACGATAGGCATTTATCAAGTTTAAGACTACGTAAATACTCAAGTTCAAGCTCACAACATAATCTTTGTACGGTCGATAACTTTAAAGGAAAAGACTTAACGTGGAATGATCAACTTCAAGTGCGGAAATTAACTCAAGTATTCCTGACGACGTGGTATCAGACAAGATCATAACCACAATAATCGACTAAAAAGAATCAAGTAACTGATACAGAAGAACTCAGCAACGAGGTTGTACTTGGGTAAAATTGGGGATTTCTCAATAAAGCATATGAACCTTAGATCAGGACGATATCTAGGGAGGGATAGACAAAGTCTTAGGTCTTCAGAGGCTAGTGTTAATCACACTGCTAGGTCTTGGGCCCAGCAGTTGAGCCATTATTCGCACTACCCTAGCTCTGAAACTAGTGAGTCAAATATGTCCCACGGTATGGAGAGACCTACAGGAAGTTCAGGTGTGCCATACTTGTATAGGGTGGAAGGCCCCTACAAGACTCAGCTGGAATACCTTAGGACCAACCGATTAGGTGCTAGCATTTATGAGGATGGCCTAGGAAGGTCTGTGGTATAGATCAAAAACCTAGATCAATCTATTGGACTGGAACACCCAGTAGTCAAGTTTGAAAACGGAGCTTACTTGGACAAAGAAGGAACCATATACGTGGTCACTAGTCACCCAGACAGGACAGATGAATTCGGGAATGTGACCCCTAAGACGAACATAGGTGACCTAGAGCAAGGGAACATAGGAGGAGAGCCGAGGACCCCTCGAGGAAAATCTATTCTTACTAGAATCCTCAATCCCGAGTGGGTTCCCCATGACAATAAGAGCATAAATCTAATCCTAAACCGAGAGACTGATGAAGCCTTTTGGAGGTATAGATCTGATCAGCCAAATGAGGTAGGAACAACCATGATATATGAGTTCAAAGATCTTGATAGCCCAGGCAGAGTGACCTACTTAGATCATGCTTCAGAGAGGATCTTTGTGGTTATAGAAAATGATAGGCATGCTTACACTTGGACAGGTGAAGTTATTTTCCTCCAACCAAGATGGAATGTTTCCTTTGGTCACCCAGGAGCTGGAACATCCCAAGCTCATGGAGCTCAAAGAAATAGACATAGAGATAGACCTGAGGTGAGCTTTGCCAATCCAGTGGGAAGAGAAAGAACGAGAACGGAAACAAATAGAGCGGAACTTGAGGGACTTAGAGCCCCAAGGAGCCAAAGGAATGCTGATGATTTCCCTCTGCCAAGGCCTAGGGAACACACCAGAACCTTGAGACCTACACAGCTGGTTAAGTCCATGAAGAACTATTTTGATGGCACAAGAGACCCATATGACCATGTGGCTGAGTTTAGGCTAGTCTTGGGAGTTGAACAAGTTGAGGACCTATTCACGCAGTATAATGCCTTTGGTCTAACCCTTAGGAACACAGCCATTACGTGGTTTCAACCATTGAATGAGAGACAGTTCAGGAGCATAGACCAACTCTTAGAGGCCTTCATCACTGAATTCTCTAAAAGTGGCATAAGACATAATACTTCCTCATTGATACATAGCTTCAAGCAGACCCCTCAGGAGACCATGAGATTTGCAGGAAGAAGGTTTAGGCAATATCTTGAGAGATGCCCTGTTCTTGAGTTGCCCACACCAGCCAAACAAGTGGCCTTATTCTTAGATGGATTGCTAAGTACAAAGTTGCGATCCTATGTGTACTTGAAGGACCCTAGGACCATAGAAGAGTGTGTACGCATGTGCATTGACATTGAGGATAACCTAGGGGAAGAGTTAGAGCTTTCCAAAATCTATAAAGATTCAGATAGCGCCTCTAGCTTTTCTTCCACACAATCTACATCTATTGAGGAACTCGTAGAAAAAGTAGCTCAAAAACTAGGTGTCTCTAGCAAACAAATTCCAAGATTTGCCCCAGTAAAGAGATGTTACACTTGCGGTGGTGACCACATGGCGAATGTATGTCCCATTATGGCTCAACCCCAAGTAAATCCTAGTAGCCAGTACTGCACCATAGAACGGAGGTACACAAATCACAACGCGCAAGATTGCCCCTACAATAAGCAAGCAATTAGGCAGACGTACCCACAACCACACCCTCAATAAGGAAGATACGAGAACTAGTACCCACCGCAGCAGTATGCTAGGCCTCAACAAACCTACCAACCACAATACAAAAACCAACAAAGGCCTCAGCCTGTGTTAGCACAACAACCCCCTGCCCCAGCTAATGTAATTCCAGTAAAGTATGCAGCTGTAGAAGAGAATTTGAATAGAGCTATCATGCTAGTAACACCATTGCTTTCAGAAAGTGATCCCAGTGACCATAGCTTTGATTCTACACATATTGATAGTCCCCAGGCTTACTACATGCAATCTCCTGAACATGGTGAGTCCTACTACAGTGAAGAACCAAGTGAACCTAGTTGGGAGCCAGAGTACACAAATGTAATGTACACAAAGCCTAACTCTAGACCCCAACCTAGGCAGGTAAGACCCCCATTCCCTAGAGGACCATGCTATAGATGTCAGGGAGATCACCTCATTCGTGATTGCCCCTTACCTCCACCTACGCAACCCTAGTCAGTGACAATTCAAGGCTTTTGCCAAGATTGTGGAAAGGAGCATCTCTTACGAGATTTCCCAAAAAACCCCAATAATATGCCAAAAATTACTCCTATCAATGTTATTGGGTTAGTAGTAGACTCTACAGGAAGTGTGACGTCCATTGCACCAGTACAGGTAGTCACTAGAGCTCAGGCATTGCAGCGAAACCAAGGGGTCGGCCACGAAAAGAGCTCAGAGGCTAATGAAACTGAGAGCATAACCAAGAAGAGAACTAGAGCCTGGAGAGATAGTAGAGAAAGAATGAAGAGGCAATGGGCTAAGAGAATGAGTGAACTCGAGGAAAGCCTAAGAGAAACAAAAGCCATGGTAGTTGAACTTACATCTCAAACTCCCTCTCGCACCACTCCATCACCACCATTCCCATCTCCATCCGACCCACCACCTTCCAACCCGCCTCATGCTACTCCACCACCCTCTAGAGTAGGATCAATCCTAGCCGATCCCACTCCGGAGGACCTAAATATGATGCGTAAGGCATATCAGGCCAGAATCCAAGAAGGACCAAATGTTCATGAAAAGTGTTACCTTAGAGTAGAACTAGAGCTTGAACGAACCAAAATTTGTACTAAGATGGTGGAATTGGCTCAAACCATGTTCGAAGCCAGCCGCCTCTTTAACATCTCTAGCTCAGCTAAGACACAGTTGCACTTTGAAGGACTGTTAGAAAGAATAGAGAGGCTAATTGCACAATCAAAAAAGGAACCTGCCTCTTGGGATAAGGGCAAGGCAAGCGAAAGAGAAAGCCTACCTGCCCGGGAAGCCTATGTGCCTAACTCTATGGAGCCAGACACATCTTCTTCTATGAATCAGATCACACCATAATTCCTCCGAGAGATTCAAGAAGACAAATGGGCTAAAGAAAGTGAAGTCCCTCCTCCCATTGAACTTGTGGATGATGCACATGACCAATTCCCACAAGACATCCCATCCATTTATGAAGAGCAAGAGAGCACTCAATCTCAAGAGAGATTAGACTTTGAGTCTAATTCTTTACAAGAACTACCCCATTTCGCACGCCCATGGGAAGCCAAGTCCACTTGTATGAGAGCACCCACAGTCATGGTAAGAAATGAAGACTTAGTCATACCTAGGAACACCCAGGTAGTGAAAAACACTAAAGTGCAGTGCAACCTCACCTTAGAAGGGCTACTCAAAGTTAAGCCAGAGCTATGGAAGCATGTAGCCAAACAAGTACCAGAGATAGAAAAACATCGTTCCCAGGTAGAATCCCATAGAACAATGCCAGAGATACCTTTGGACAAGATAGGAGATATGAGTGAAGGTGAAGAAGGAAACACCTATCTTCCCATCACCCATCAAGGATACACAACCAAGGAAATTCTAGACGCTAGTGCAGGAGTTGCAATTGCTACCACTTCCCTATGGAAGCGTTGGGGCAAGCCAGCACTCAAGCCCACGAGGATGAAATTGCAGATGGCGGATGGTCACATAGAGAGGCCTTTAGGACTACTTGAAGGAAGAACTCTCACTACTTGTGGTGTAGAGTTTGAGCACACATTTGCTATATGTGACTTTAGTAAAATCCATGCCTATGAGATGATTTTGGGAAGACCATTCATGCGACAGTTGCAAGTAGTACATGATTGGGGAACCAATTCTAGGTGTTATGACCAAAGTGAATCTCAAAGATTACTCTCATAGAAATGTCCCTCCTATCCAGTGGAATCCCATCCATAGAGCTAAAGATGATACAGAGTCAGTGCATTCCATAGGATCAAGATCCTCATGGATGCATGAAGACACCCACTTATGGATGTGCAAAGTGGCAGTAGAAGAGGAGAAGAGAGAAAAAGCCAGAGAGGTAGGTGCGAAGGAAATCCATAGATCAATTCAAGATCTAGCCTATGCGCCTGTAGTATTTCCTGATGAAGAGTTTGAACCTCATGGTTGGGCAAAAATTCTAGCAACAATGGATGTAGCCATCAATGAAGAACAGTGGACACCCCACTGTGATGAGGATGGCTATGACATTTCAGTGTTCTCCATAGAGCCAATCATGGGAGATGCGGTTTTAGAAGAGTGCGAACCTAGCCCTGATGCATTTGAGGACGCAAGTGACTCTGATCTAGAGTCAATCATTATGGACCCACCTTTTGCATCAGATGAAGAATACTTCTATGAAGTAGAATTCCAACCTCAGAGACACAAAGAGATAACGAACGATGTACGATTAACCACACAAGTGATTGCTAATAATGATAGCAAGAAACAGAAGAAGAAAGAAGTCCCCCCGGAGGAAGAAGAATCTTTGTTTGAGGTCCTGGAAAACTTTAAAAAGTATGATATAGACGATAGGAGAGTCATGATAAGAATGCCTAAATGAGAGGCACAATCAGGAGAGGCCTATGATAACAAAGAAACCACCAAAAAAATAGTAGTAGCCCTAGAAGAAGGAGAGGAGAGATGCACTTACATAGGACATGACCTAACAGAGGAAGAAGAGCATGCGCTAATAGCCTTGCTTAGAGATTACAGAGATGTATTCGCTTGGAGCTACAAGGATTTGAAGGGTGTTGACCCAGACATATGCTCACACACTATCCCCATGACCCTAGATGCCAAACCCTCTAAGCAAAAGCCATACACATACAATGATAATTATGCTGCGAAGATCAAAGAAGAGATAGATCGACTGGTAGAAGTTGGATTCATCTATGAAATTGAGCACACTGAGTGGGTATCCCCCATTGTAGTTGTGCCCAAGAAGAATGGAAAGCTACGTGTGTGCATTAACTTGAAGAAGGTTAATGCAGCTATAATTCGAGATATCTATCCACTTCCAATTACCGAGCATCTATTAGAAAGGGTAGCAGGCAAGGAAGTCTACAGCTTCCTTGATGGATTTTCGGGCTACAATTAGGTAGCCATTGCTCTGGAAGACCAGCATAAGACAGCTTTTGCCACACAATGGGGCATATTTGCCTTTTGAGTAATGCCATTTGAGCTTACCAATGCTCCTACAACCTTCCAAAGATTGATGTGTCACGTGTTTAAAGAGTTCCTGAGGAACAATTTAGAGGTCCATGTTGATGATCTCTCTGCTCATTCCAACATTAGACAAACACACATACCTGAGCTCAGGCAAATCTTTGACAAATGTAGAGAATATCAAGTCTGCTTGAACCCAAAAAAGTGTGTTTTCATGGTCAGGCAAGGCAAGATTCCAGGACACATAGTGTCAAAGAACGGCATATCCACTGATGAAGAGAAGGTAAGAGCCATCGCAGAGCTACCTAGGCCAAAGAATGTCAAGGAAGTACAAGCTTTCATGGGGCATTGTGGTTATTACCGACGGTTTATACACATGTATGCCATCGTTGCAAAGCCTCTGTACGGACTTTTGACCAACTTTGAGTGGACTGATGAATGTGAGAATTCCTTCAATGAGCTTGAACGGCGATTATGTTCAACACCAATCTTGACCACAACAGATTGGAATAAGCCTTTTCATGTTCATGTAGATGCATCCAATTATGCTATTGGGTGTGTACTCGCACAACCTACGGGCGAAGGTAATATGGATCTTCCAATTTCCTATGCTAGTAGACAGTTAAATGCAGCTAAACGGAACTATACCACCACCGAACGAGAAGGATTAGGCATGGTATATGCAGTTAAAACGTTTAGACACTATTTGCTTGCAAATAAGTTTAAAATTTTTACCGATCATCAGGCATTATTGTACTTGGTAAACAAACCATGCAATATAGGCCGATTAGTAAGATGGTTTCTCTTACTAATGGAATACGACTTTGAAGTTGTGGTAAGAAAAGGGAGGACCCACTTGAGAGCAGACCACCTCTCTAGGCTCACATCTGGAGAAGCCCCACAAGGAGTATCAGATGACCTTCCTGATGCTTACTTGTTTAATTTGGAAGTTGTACCTCAGTGGGCTAAGCCATTAGTGCTAGTGTTGACATACAAGCCTAACCACCCAGTCATAAACACTCAAGATAGGGAGGTAGTAAAAGCCCAGAAGTACCATATCATGGCAGGAAGTATGTACAAGCACACAGATCAAGGGATAGTAGCTTGTTGTGTGGAAGAGGACGAGTACGCTAAATGGTTGCAATTAGCACATGTAGGTGCATTAGAGCAACACTACTCGAAGCAACAATGCCCAATCTGTGGCACTAAACCACCTGTGGAGCATGCCACTCTTTATCAAGTGTCCATAGTGCCAGATTGGAGTGAACCATTAGTAGATTTCCTGAGGACGAGAACATTCCCTCAAGATATGACATTGGCCAGACAAAGAAGTCTAGAACAAGAAGCCCTAGATTACTCACTCATTGGTGATAATCTATACAAGCGTGGTAAAGATGGTTACCTGAGACTATGTGTCCATGAGAGCGAATATCTCAAGATCTTGGAAGCAGCTCACCAAGGTGTAGCAGGAGGACATTTTGGACCAGATCGGGTGATCAAGGCGATACTATTTGCGGGCTTCTGGTGACCGACCCTTCACATGGATGCACATACCTATGTGAAATGGTGTGATGTTTGTTAGAGAACTCAGTATCCTATACGTAAGGGTGAGATACCATTGAAACCTATGATGGGTGGACGTGCATTCTCTAAGTGGGGAATAGACTTTGTAGGTCCTATCAATCCCCCAGCTAAGGGTTCCCATGCTGAATACATCATTGTGGCCACAGACTATCTAACCAAGTGGGTAGAGGTGAAAGCTACGACAAAGAACGATGCTCAAACGACAGCCAAGTTCTTATTTGAGAACGTGTTCACAAGATACGGGCTGCCAATTGAGCTAGTAAGTGATAGAGGCACCCACTTCTTGAATGAAGTTATTGAAAATCTTCTCCAAGAGTTCTTGGTAGTACACAAGAAGTCTGCTCCCTATCACCCACAAGCTAATGGGCAAGCCGAAAGCACAAATAAGATTTTGTGCAATGTGTTGACCAAATTAGTGAATAATAAACGCTCTGGTTGGGACAAACAGCTACACCATGCTCTTTGGGCATACTGAGTTGCCTATAAAATGGTCCCGTCCATTCATGCTCTTGTGCTACTTTTAATGTAGGTATCAAGAAGTCCAATGGTGGCACTGCATTTTGGCCAAATACCATCTTTGTATCATTACCTGTAATGATAAGATCATCTACGTACACACACATGTAGACCACAAGTTCTCCTCTTTGTTTGATGAAGAGAGATGGATCCGCCTTGCATTCATTGTAACCACATTTGATCAAATAGTCCACCAATCTTTGGTTCCAAGCCCTTGGAGCTTGCTTTAGGCCATAAAGTGCCTTCTTCAACCTACAAACATGATGTGGAAACTCTTTATGAACAAAACCTAGTGGTTGCTCCATGTATACCTCTTCTTCCAAGTCTCCATTGAGAAAGGCATTCTTGATATCCAATTGGAAAAGCTTCCATCCTTTGCTAGCAGCCATTGCAATGAGTGTCCTAATGGTGCTCATCTTTTCCACGAGGCTAAATGTCTCTTCAAAGTTGACGAAGGCTAAAGCTCTATGCAGAGAAGAACAATGGAACATCGATCTCTGACAGGTTGCAGGACTTCATCAAATCTTCAAAATAGCTGCAGTTCTGACAGAGACTGAGATAAGTTGGATATACTTTATTCGTCGTTACTCTCTGTGCTAACTTCATATTTCCATGAGCTATTGATCGTGTTCTATGAGTTTGTAAGGACAAGACAACCTATTTATTTTGAAATAGAACAACCTGTTCTATGCTCCATGGCTTATCCAATAACACCTATGATCTGATGTTACGCGTCCATAGTGCTCCATCTCTGATAATTATGATAGTCATTATATTGATTTTATCGTAGATGTTCGCGCTTATTTCCAAAAGCTTAGAGAAGCAATAATTGAAGAAAGTTGTAATACTCAACTAAGAACACCTCCTCATTCGCATAGGTTGACTTACTATCGTTAGATTACCTTCGCGATGATATGTTTTCTTTTTCATAACTTCTTGACAAAGAGCGTTCTCTACATTAGAAGTTGCGTGTAAATCTTGTCGTTTATCAAAACTTTCTTGTTTAAGAGTTGTTGTAGCTGACAAAGAAGCAGAACTTGGTGCAACTACTGTAGCTTTTAGAGATTTATATTAATGGCTTTACATGAAGTTTTGTGAGTGAATCACTACGGAGAAAAGGAAGCGATATCAGACGAACTGTTCTACACGGTTTTGTGCAGGAATGCCTACGTACTGGTTCTAAACTTTTGGAAGATTCGGTGCGTCATTTTTGTTTGACAAATCATCGAATAATTGCTTTGAATATTGTTACGTGAATATACATGTTGGTTTGGTTAGCAATTGATTGCGTTACCATGATTTGATTTGTGCAGAGGCATTAATGGTTGCTCACTATGAATCTATCTTATGTTTGCTCCTCATCGTATTAGTTATAAATCACTGTAGCTACCAATGGATTATGTGTAACAACTTCTATGTACGATGCACTACCTTGCTTTCTTGCCTAATCTTTGTTGATATGCATGATAGCTATACAAGAGTTCCGCATGTGAATTTGAAAAAGTGACGAAGATTGTATAACACTGAAGACCTTCATTGTAATTCTTAGTCTAAACATATGAGCTGAAGTCTACTGTATGCACAGTTTTGATGGTTGATGCTCGTTAATCGATTATAAGCATTCTGTTGTTCTACTACAAGAATTGCAGACATATTAATTGCTTCTACCTATATAGTCTGGTTTTTATATTTTTTCTAGGATTCCTTGATGACCTTCAGTTATGCGATACAGAATAAACCGATTGACTGTTATGATCTGCATAAAGTTAAAAAAAATACAAGTGAACCTACAAATTTATTTTTACCACACTGACGTAAAATTTTTGTTTATGAGTTTGCATTGATACACCTTTAAAGAAGTTGAATGAAGTCTTTTTTATGAAACAAACTTATTAATGTTTAATCCAAAATGAAACATCTGTTGTTCAATCCATAGCTATCGATGAATGATATGATAACAAAGACGATTAAAGAGATTTAACGAATATCCCATTAAAACTATTTAGTGTCATAAGCTTGTGATTCTTTTCCAATGAATATTGGAGAACTACTGAGTTTGCTACCTAGCGTACTATGTGATGAGCAAATCCTTTAGTTTAAAGGCTCGCTATAGAATACACTTTCGTCTTGGTACTAGATTTGACTTTGCTTCATATGATTTGACTTTGTAAGTGTATGACATAGCCAATGATCATATTAAATGAAAACGTCTTCACTCAAACATATTGAATGGATTGATTGGCTTGAATTTACATGTTTAACCTAAACTCATTTAACTTATTTTGATTGTGTATGTTCCTTTAAGATTTCTTAAGTTTTTTTGAAAAATTGACTTGAATAGTAAATGTGTTTCTAAAGATATTGACACTAGGATTTGTTTTCCAACTGAACCCTTACCTATTTCTTTGAGTCTTTGCTAGTACAAAAACTCCTGAGCTTGCTCCAAGCACCCTGAGTGTGCCGTATTTTTTGGCGGTCGCCCTGATCCACTGACCGTCGCTTTCGCTCCGACAACGTGAGGATGGTATGATGACCTTGAGCAAGAGAAGGCACAAGTGCGTGAGTGCAAAGCACACTAACATGCACACACATACATACACACGTGCACACAAGGCAAGACAAAGAGTGAGAAGCAATGGAGTTCTTTAGATTACTTTCAAAAAGCTCATACAAGTTCAAATCAATTACAAGATAACCCCAAAAATGAGCTCTCTAGCTCTATTTATAGTTTTTGACTAGGTTTTGGCCGTGTCCAGACCTAGTGTCTGGCCTAGTTAAAAATTAGGTTCTATGTCCCATTTGAAGGCTCAAATGGAGTCTAAAAATTATGAAAATTGGTAGGTAGCTACTTCTAATGCTCCTCAAGCTCAAGGACTCCTTGGCTTGCACAAAATGGAGCTACAAAAATATGAAATGGTGTTTACAATGGCTTTTAGTGATGAAAATCACTATTTTTGTAGGGATGTCCTCTAACGATTTGACATACACATCTTCGAGCTCCCTACTTGCTCCTTCTCCTTGTGTGTCCACCTCTTTGATATGCTTCAGCTTCCTGAAAAAATAATGGCCTACTTGCCCGATCTTCTTTGACTACTCTGTCTGCTTGTACCTTCTCTTCGCTCTCACTCCCTTCGTAAGCTTCCTTGTCTTGTTAGTCCTTTAGTTCCTTGACTATTGCTAACAATCATCAATGGAAGTCATGAAGTAAACAGAGTTCCTAGAAGAACGTGCCTGCATAGGACCATAGACATCACTTTGAACAAGATTCAATTTTTAAGTACCTCGAACTGAACCATCTTTTTGGAAGGAGGAACGCTTCATTGTTCCGAAAATACAGCCTTCACATACATGCTCTCCGGGTGCCTCAAGTTTGGGCAAAGAGGACACCATTTTAGATTTCTGCAGGCATAGCAAACTAGCAAACTCTAGATGACCAAAGCATGCATGCCAAAGTTTTGCATCTAAAATAGCCTACATAGTCAAATATACATTGAGCTTTGATCCAAAGAGGTTCAAACTTAAGTTAAAGCGTCTTAGTTCTTCCACAAAAAAGATTAGAAGGGCAAACAAGCCTCTCAATCAACTTAACTTTATTTCTTTTTGTTCATATGCTACGAGGCTCGAACTTAAGCGCAAGGTTCTCAAACAGCTTAAATTCAAGTCTTTTTTGTTCATATGCTATGAGGTGAAAGCTTCCATTCAAACCTTTCCTCTTTGAGTGGGAGAGCTAAGAGGCTTGAACCTAAGTCGGAGCCTCTTAGATCTTCCATCCAAAATAGAAGAGGCTCGATCATAAGTTCAAACCTCTGAAGTCAAATCCACATTGATGTCTTCTTCCTAAAAGAGTAGAGTCTCAAACTTAAGTTTGGGTCTCCCAATCAACTTAAGTTTAAGTTTGACCCTCTTACCTCCTCCACCAAAAAGATTAGAGATTTAAAGATAAGATATATCCTTTGAAGTAGAATATACATTGAGCTTTGATTGATAGAAGCTCAAACTTAAGGTCGCACGTCTTAGCTCTTCCACCCAAAAATGTACATGCTTGAACTTAAGTTCAAACCTCTCAATCAAGTTTGACTTTTTTTGTTCATAGGCTATGAGGCACCAACTTAAGTTCAAAACTCTTCTCTTTTAGGGTAAGGAGCTCTCAATCAACTTAATTTTGTGTTTGTTTGGCCATATGCTATGAGGATCAAACACCAAAAAGAGTAGAGGCTCGAACTTACGTTGGAGCCTCTGAATCAACTTAAGTGAGTTTCTTTTTGTCATATGCTATGAGGGTCAAACTTAACTTCGAGCCTTTTCTCTTTTGGTGGAAGAGCTCTCAATCAACTTAAGTTTGAGTCTTTTTGGGGATATTTGATGAGGCTCAACCCTACATTTGAGATTCTTTTTTCTAGGTGGAAGAGCTCTCAATGAACTTAAGTTTGAGTCTATTTGGCCAAATTCTATGAGGTATAAACTTAATCTTGAGCCTCTACTCTTTTGGGTGGTAGAGCTGAGAGGCTCTAACTTAAGTTGAAGCCTCTTAACTCTTCCACCCAAACGGGTAGAGGCTTCAGATTAAGTTCAAGCTATATGAAAATAAAAGCACAAGGAAATAGGCCAATAGACATAGTTGAGAGAAAAACATAGACAAAGATAGATGTGGACTAA
This sequence comes from Ceratopteris richardii, assembly GCA_020310875.1. NCBI lineage: Eukaryota > Viridiplantae > Streptophyta > Polypodiopsida > Polypodiales > Pteridaceae > Ceratopteris > Ceratopteris richardii. The sequence continues at coordinate 81,698,682 of CM035429.1, forward strand.
AGGATATAGAAAAAATCTCAAATTGCTAAGAGTAATGCAAACTACAATGATATTGTAGTCCACGAGTGCACTCTACTTGTGGAGCCTAGATGGCTATCTAGATAGACTCTAGATGAAGGGCTTACAAGTGCACAATGCTCTATAAAGCTCAACATGGGCCATGTTTAAATAGATCTTATAAGGAGAGTCAATATAGATAAACAAAGTTGGGAGATACAACATAATTGGCAAAATACATAATCTAACAATGTCTCCATGACTAGAAGTACGAACATATTCACCCTATGGGCAAGGGGGATAGGCCCCCTTGGATGTTATAGAAGGGGACAAGCTCTCCTCTACACTCCCTCCATTAGCCTTCTATGGGGAAACCATGTGACACTAGAATGTCTTTAGTTTCGCCTTGAATGGCAGACCAAGGGCGTGGAAATTTATGCCCTACCTAATCTAATGGCTAGGCTCACAAAGATCATTTGTTACCATCAATGATCACACATAGACCTCATCTAACTTGTATGATAGGGTTCCACAAATGTCTAGGATCTCACAATATCTTCTCCTCATAATGGGGGGCCTTACAACTAAGAGCATCATGGACCATTTTTTATCACTTGAGGGTGTAGTAATGAGTATATCTAATACCCCCCTGAATGTCCACCCAATGGTGAACTACCTCTTTGGTCCAATGCCAAGCTTTGGAAAGTGTCGATGATGTTGCTCTCTCCTAAGAGCCTTGATGAAGATGTCTGCTCCATTTTCTTTAGCTAGAAAAAAAATCTTATCTCCATGAGCCCATCCTCAATTAACTAATGCACATAGTGATACTAAAGTTTTATGTACTTGCTATGTGCTTGGAAAACATGATTCTTGGTGATGGCCATGGAACTTTGGTTGTTACCCATCAACCCTTTATTCTCCTCTTCTTGTACCCCTATGTGCCATAGAATCCTCCTCAACTGTAGTACTTCATATGCTACAACACATGGTGCTTTGTACTATGCTTTAGTAGAAGATAATGCTATAAACGATTGCATCTTACTGATCCAAGAGAAAATCCATGATCCGAAAGAAAATAAATATTTAAAAATCTATTTTCTAGTATAAATATCTCTTGCCAAATCTGAGTCACAATATCCACCCAGAGATCAACCTTCTTCATTAAGAATACAATAATTAATGGTTCCTTGACATACCAGAGTATCCACATGCATGGATTCCAATGAATTGGGCAATGCGTATTAGAGAAGTTGCTTACCACTCCAAAAACAAAAGAGAAATCTGGTCTACTAGTGCACAACTAGATAAGACTTCCAACTCTTCTCCTATATATTCCACTATCCACTAGGGATGAAATGTCTTCAATAGATAATTTTGTGTTGACCTGCATAGGGGTATAAATTTCCTTGTAATCCTCCATGTCAAATGCCTTCAATATATGTGTTGCATACTTTTGGGAAGCAATAATGCATTAAGCCCAAGTTTGTCATTTCAAATTTTAAACTTAGGGCATCTTTCGTTTGCTAAAGAAGAGCATCATCTTTTCTTGTAATCACAAGGTCATCTACATAGAGTACAAGAACAATCGTCTTCACTCCTCTCTTTAGAACATACAACTTAGCATCAAAAGCACATCTTTTGAAATCTAGATCCAAAAGATATTTATCTATCCACTCCTATCGATCATGCTCTAAGGGCTTGTTCAGCCCATGTAATGCCTTCTTCAGCCTACATACCTTGTTTTGTGTATGGGTAGCCTGAAATCTTGGTTGCTAAGAAACATATAAGTCCTCCTTGAGGTCTCCATTAAAGAGCTCTGATTTGACATCCATGTGATAGACATGCCATTGCTTATGTGCACCCACTACTAGTACTACTCGGATAGTAGTCATCCTTGTAGTTGGGGAAAATGATTAACAAAAGTCAATGCCTTGAACTTGTGAGTAGCTATATGCAACAAGTCTGTCAACATCAAAGTTTGCAGAGAACAATGAGGATGCAGCAATCCAACATTATGGTAATAGAAGCAAAGAAACTAAAGATATGATAGTTCAAATAGAAGAAAATAAAATGATCGATTTATTACTTCAAAAACAAGAATATTATACTTTGGATGTAAATAGAGTATTTGATATTGATATAAGAAATTCTTTGATATTGCTATAAGAAAGTTTCTCTTGCACCATTGAACTATTTCTATAGGAAATTGAATAAAGCTTGGGTGTGCACATTATGAATTATTTTCTCTTGGCATCCTAAGAAAATCAAATTCTTAAAGTTGTTTTGCCTCTTGATCCAAGTGCCAAAATAGATCTAGAAACTTTGTTGCATGATGATGTTGATAAATATGAGTATAGGATAATATCTAAAGATATAATTAATGCAACAAAAACCTTGCAAAGCACAAAGATTATAGTAAAGTTTCCTCCAAACATTTTGAGGGAGCTCATGAAAGAGGCTAATCTTCAAGTGGAAAAGTCGTTATAAAAGGAACCCATTGGGGATCAACTTTTACAAGCTAGATATCAATGGAAAGCTAACAGATGTCCATCAAAGCCACCTCCAAGTGTTATCTAAAGTAAAAGAGAATATGTATAATCGAGAGTATGTTTATATGCTTGATATTTTTTACTATTTTTATAGGTTTTGTATTCATTTAAACCTTAGAGATTATATTTCACAGAATTTCTTCAAGCTTATAGAGAAGAATTTACAGAAGTGATTATAAAGAATGCTTTGCACATTCTTCTGTGTGATGATGATCAATGAAGGAATTGGATATCAATTATGCATTTGTATACTTAAGCATCACTAATTAATACAAAAGTTCAAATGCCAAATCGTTGGAGAAAATGCCAAGCCTTCACACTTGGCTAGGCATTGGAAGTGCTAAGTGCAAATATTGGAAGAATCACATGACTGCTTACTTATACCTTTTTTACCATTTACTCTTGTAAAGGTCATTTGACTTAGAGGAATATTGTAATTCCACATATCTCGTGGATTTTGGAGGTCTAAAAGCTATGAATCTTGCATGATAAAGTCACTCCTAACTTAGAGGGGTACTTTTAGGTAGAGCATTTATTTGAATTTCAAAATTTAAACTTTGAAAAAATCTATAAAAGAGACTTGTAGTCTCACGGCCATTAGATCCCCCATCATTGAGTTTATTGTTGCTCATTTGATGTAGTTGAGAGGCTTACACTATAGCCTACTCCTATCACTATCATTGGGCATTATATTCATGCCAATGATAATGTATAACATTGTTACATAATACATTACATTGTTGATTACATCTATCTTAACCTCTGCCATTGTCACTCATAATATTGTACTTGTCTTGCTCATATCTCATTCTCCATCATTTTCAATGATCTATAGCTTATTAGAACAAGCTCAAAGTTTGAAAAAAGCTGTCAGAGTTTGAAGAAGTTGCATTCAGCCAACTGGGAGAAACTCATCTCGAAATGGTCACTAGTCATTCTCTATAGAATTCCTAAAAAGTCGAGGGTAAGCTTCTACTTGCTAAAGACATTTCTTTGTGTGTAGTCTATCATTTTAAGTGATTACACTTTGAAACATTAGATCTCTAAGCAAGTTAGATACCATCAAAATGATTTTCTCTAATTGTTACTCTACTAAGAGAACTGAGCAAAACTTCCAACACGTATCAAGACCAAAATAGCAAGTTTTTTGGTCATAAGCTAGTTGCAAACTTATGTGTTTTGATCTAATTAGTTGAAGGACCATCTCCAAAGTAGATAGGCACTTATGTAATGTCATTGGAAAGGTAAAATGGCCTACAAATCAACTGTGAAGTAAAATAGGACTGATACAAAGCATGGATTAGCAGTACCAACTCATTTTTTGAGGTATCCATCCATCTTTCCCAACAGTGGTATCAGAGCAAATTGAGGTAAAATGGGGGATGGTTTCCCTTTATTTATTGCTAAATTGGACACGAGAAACTACCAAGCATGGTCCTTGAGGATGAAGACATACTTACAAGGAAGGAGTCTCTATGGATACATATTAGGAGATCACAAGATGCCCATTTTCAGAAGCAAAAGGACAACCTAGTACAAGAGAGGAGCTTGAAAGACTCAACTCATGGTGTGCCAAAGATGCATTAGCAAGGTCATACTTACTTAACTCTATCTCTGACTTCCTTCTTCCACACATTAGGAACTGTAAAACATCCTAAGAGACTTGGGATACATTGTCTTCATATTTATCTTCCAACACAAGAGCAAGAAAGAATCAATTGTGGATTGAGTTTACCACTCAAAGAAAGCAATCCAAGAAAAGTGTTTCAGAATATCTGACCAAAGTCAAGGATGTGGCTGACCAATTATCAAGCATAGGAGAGGAGATTGAAGATGAGCAAATAGTGGGGCAAGTAATCAATGGTATCAAGGCAGATGACAAATGGGAAAGCTTCACATATGCTATGGACTTGTACATGGACATGCAGATTCCAGATCTTACCACACTCATGGGGCAACTCTTTACCCATGAAGCCAATCTCAACAAAAATGGATAACCATCAAGAGGTAATAAATCTTCTACCCTATACACAGATAAAGGCAAGTGTAAAGAGAAAGGGAAAAACGAAAAGAATGAAGATGTTGTATTGTCAAGGAATTGTTCTTTAGAGAAGATAATTAAGAAAATGTAGATGTTTTGGTATATGCTTAGATGATCTTCAAAAAAAGCAATTAGAATCAACTTTCTCTACACTTCTCAAAAAATGACCCTTCTTTGCATCAATGCTATGTTATCAATAGTAAAGATATAGATAATAGATATGAAATTTTTTGAAATGCTAAGACTGATGTGTAACTGAGTGCAAAAATTTTAAAAGTGATAAACAGGATATAGAATTGGAGGGAGATATTCTTACAATGAATAAAGATATAGCAATTACTTCAAATATAGCAAGAAACAAACCTTTAAAACACATTGATAAATGTATCATTATAAATTTTACAATTTTCAAATATGAATGTATTTTTTATGTTGGTGAGGATTGTATATAAGTCAATCATTTATGTTAATCTCGTAAGATCTACTAAAAATATAATTTTATTTTGAACATGTTATCTCTTGATCAATAATGCTACGTGATTCTATTATCTAAATCTTTTATTTATTATAAATATCACATATTTGTGATTTTAAATTGGACATCTCTTGTCCACTTGATTAATCTTAAATTTTTTGTTTTTAAAATCTATAATGCCTAGTTGATTAAGTTCAATATTGAAACTTAGGCTAAAGGTCTTAAAAAAACTGTAAGATAAGGTTTGAATCTAATATTGAGATTGAAATATAAGCTTGAAGAAATTGCAAACCTATTATTTGTTTAAGAAACCTTAAACTTTTTCTTTAAGAAACATTAAACTTGTCATGTGGTTTCGTTTATATGCATAATCTATTTATGTGAGAAACAAAAATTAATCAAGAAAATAAGTACTATTATGTCTCCACATTGTATTTAATATTCATATTTATTTCAAATCTTGGCTCCAAAACTCTTGATATATACATGGCAGTTTAGTTGCACTTTTACAGGCGTCCATAAGCTTCGCTATATGTTATATCAAGTGGGGATAGAAGGCACACACATATATCTATAAGTTCAATGTATTCTACAATTAATATACATTCATATTTATGATCATACAAGTTCATATCTTCATGGTTGTGTGAGTCTATTGTTCACTGTTATGCTTCTCAAATTGTTTAGTCAAATTGAAGAGATCATTTCTCTCTGTGTGGTGCATCATTTTCAATTATTTAACTTGATAAAGTTCTCTTTTAAAGTCTTATATATGATCAAAAAATTTCATTGCTATTGGACTTCTCAATCTTGAGTTATGTTTAGTTGAAGTCAACCTTGTCTGTCCATATTCACTTCTCTCCAGATTTTTGATTTTTTTAGTCAACTTTTTAGAGCTAGTTCTCCGTGTGTACTTCATCAAATTGCATGCTTCAACGCTTGTTGGATTCATCATATTGTCTCGTATCAGCATACAAAATTTCATAATCATTCAATATTTTTAATATTGAGTTATGAGCATTTGTTCTTCTCACTGGTCTAAGTACTATTGCAGCCCGTGAAAATTGAGATGATGTCATAACTTGTTAAAACTCCTTCTCATTGTGTGATTCACCATTTCTGATGAGATTACTCTTGAAAGTTATCTCTCTAAGTTAATTAGATTTCCCCAAAAGGAATTTATCTAATCGCTGCTATGCTCAGAGAATTATTCAAAACACTGGACAGGTGTATGAATCAAAATAGCAAGTTTTTCACCTCTGAATGAATTCTAGCTCATCTGTTTTGATCTATCTTTTTGAGATTGATCATCCAAGGTACATAGAGTGTCTAACAGATCCATTGGAAAGCTAAATGGCCCACCACATACTCCTGGAGGTCATTTGGCTAGTGTAGATGTAGGATTTTTCAGCACCACTTCATCTTCAAGCACATATTTATCCATCCCTTCACCAAGGTATAGGAGCAAAGATGGCAGATGGATTTCCTTCATCAATTGACAAATTGGATAGAGGTACTTACTCATCTTGGTCATTAAGGCTGGAATCTTATCTCCAAGGTAGAAGTTTATATGGTTATGTGGCTTGAGATGAATTTATGCCAAGTTTTAGGAAGAAAAGTCAACCAACACAAGAAGAGCAAGAAAGATTGAGCACATGGTGCTCCAAGCATGCATTTGCAAGGTCTTATCTCCTCAACTCTATCTCATATTTTTTTTTTGCCTCACATTAGAAGTTTTAAGACATCTGAGGAAGTGTGAGATGCACTTGAAGCCTTCTTCTCTTCAAGTACCAAAGCTAGGAAGCATCAACTATGGCTAGATTTTACAACTCTCAAGAAAGCTCCCAAACAAAATGTGACTCATTTTGTTACAAAGCTCAAGGACATAGCACATCAGTTGGGAAGCATTGGAGAGATAATAGATGAAGAGAAAAATGTAAGGCAGGTCATCAATGGCTTGAAAGCAGATGACAAGTGGCAAGCATTCACCACAACTATGGATTTATACATGGACATGCATGTACCTGATTTCAATACACTCATTGGACAATTATTCACTCAAGCGGCAAAATGTATCAAGAATGGAGAAAGCTCTAAAGGTAATCAATCTTCAACTTTATATACTGATAAAAGCAAGTCCAAAGAAAACGAAAGAAAGCCAAAGAAAGTGGATGATGAAGCAGGAACATATCAAGCTAACTTTGTAGGAAGACATGGCAGAGGTAGAGGGGGACGAGGTAGACAAGGTAGGGGGAGATCCCAAGACTCCAACCCATGTTCTATTTGTGGATTAACTAATCATACAACTGAAAATTGCTTTAGGAATTCCACAAATCAAAGAGGCAGAGGATACAATAGAGGATGTTATGGCTACATTAGTTGAAGGTCCATCAATTATCATGGCAACTAGAACAACTACAATCATTCAAACTATCAAGGAGGCTATAAAGGAAGGAAAGACTTCAATAACTACACAGAAGACTCAAACAAAGAGGATTCATTATTAATCATGAATATGGCCATGCCACAAGGTAAATCTGATGAGCATGTTTTCTACATAGATTTAGGTTTTTCAAATCATGTGGCAGGAAATGTGGCCCTCCTATCAGATTTAGAAGATCCAAGGAACAATCATGAGGTACAAACAGGAGATGACACAAGACATCTTGTGGAGAAAATAGGAAATGTCAAAGCACCTGATGGAAACATCAACTTACTCAGTAAGGTACTCTATGTCCCTACCATTACAAAGAATTTGATAAGTGTTGGAGAGATAGTAGAAAAAGGATTGCAAGGCAGGTTCACAAGACAAGGAGCTTATGTGGAAGTCCCTAGCCAACGGTTCAGAAGAATCGCAAAGGGAGAAAAAGCAGGTAGATTATTCATCTTTGAGTTGCAAGACACAAGGAACATAGCTCTCTTCAACTAGAGGTATGGCACAAAACATTGGCACATATTGGTGAAAGATCATTAAAGAAAATTTGCAGGGACCAAAGTGTACTTGGACTCCCTAACTTGTCAAAACAACACATGATTTATAAGTGTAGTGCATGTCAATTTGGAAAGTCTCACAGTTTACCATTCATAAAGAAAGGATATATGCATGGAGATCTCTTGGAGTTGGTTCATACATATATATGGGCTAGCAAGGATGCTTATATATCTAGATCAAGGTATTATGTCTCCTTTATTGATGATGGTAGCGGATGGACTATCCTATTCTTTATGAAACACAAAGATGAAGTTTTTTCATGCTTCAAAAGATATTTTGCTCTTGTGGAGAATCAAACAGGTAAATGACAAAAAAGGCTAAGGTCAGATAGAGGGGGAGAATACTTCTCTCATGAATTTGATTCTTTTCTTCAAGAAAGAGGAATCAAAAGAGAGGTAACTACAAGGTACACTCTTGAGCAAAATGGAGTGCGAGAAAGGAGGAATAGGATAATTGTTGAAACTACAAGGTCCATGTTAAATGAAAAGCATTTGCCTAATTATCTATGGGCTGAGGTTGTCTCTACAGCCACTTACTTGATTAACCGGTTGCCTTCAGAATCCCTTGATGGGATGACACCATATGAGGCGTGGAATGGAAGAAGACCTAGCTTAGATCATTATAAAATTTTTGGATGTATTGCTTTTGCTCATGTTCCTTCACACGCTAGAGGCAAGATGGATCCAAAGGCAAAAAGGTGTGTATTTATTGGATATGACAACAATCAAAAGGTTTACAGGTTATACAACCCTACCAACAAAGGATCCTTGGTAAGCAGAGATGTAGTTTATGATGAGAACAATTCATGGTATGAAGATTCATGCATGAAGGTCCATTTGCCATATGACCTTGAAGAAGATTTTCCAAAGCTTGGCAGAGAACATCAACAAAAGATTGAAGAACAAGATACTTTAGAAGATGATGAAGAAAGTCAGATGGAAAAAATCAATGCATGGAAGTCTAAAGGTAAAGCAAAATTGCAAGAACTTGGACATGAGGCAGAATCATCACAACATGGATTAAGAAGATCTATAAGGGGAAGAAAAAACTAGAAAGGTATGGGCTTGACACCTAGTCACTAAACATTCTATTTACATAGTACAGGGCATAAATCAAGAGGAGCCATCATCCTTTGAAGAGGCCAAAGCAAAATCAGAATGAAAGCATGCAATGAAGGAAGATATTGAAGCACTTGAGGAAAACAACACTTGGGATTTGGTGCCCAAGACTTCATCTATGGAGGTAACAGGCTCAAGATGGGTCTATAAACTCAAGAAGAATTTTGATGGTTCGATAAACAGGTATATGGCAAGGCTTGTAGCAGAAGGCTTTGCACAAACTCAGGGAATTGATTATGAAGAGACCTTCTCCCTTGTGGCAAAGATGCCTACTATTAGGGTCTTGCTTAGTATTGCCTCTTCGGAGAATTCGAAGATACTTCAACTAGATGTAAAGAATGCATTCTTGAATGGTTGGTAATAGAAGAGGTATATATGGCACATCCTCTTGGTTTTGTAAGAGCTTGGAATTTCAGACTTGTTTCATTCTTGCAGGACAAAGGTTTTCAACCAAGCAAGGTAGATCCTTCACTCTTTATTAAAAAGAGTAATTTTGAGGTCATCTACCTATGTGTATATGTAGATGATATTATCTTGACAAGAAATGATGCAGATGGTATGAAGAAGATCAAAGATTAGATTAGAGAAGAATTCAAGATAAGTGATTTAGGTTCACTTACCTACTTCCTAGGTTTGGAAGTTGTTTACAAAGATCATGGTTTATTTCTCACTCAAAGGAAGTATATCAAGGATATGTTAGCAAAGTTCAAGATACAGGATTGTAAAATTGCAGATACTCCAATGGAGGTCAACCATAAATTGACCTCATATGAAGGTGAACTCATAGAGGCCATCACATCATATCAAAGCCTTGTGCGTAGTCTCAACTATGCCACATTGACAAGGGTGGATATATGCTATAGTGTGAGTGTGCTAAGTTATTCATGAACACATCAAGGAAACCACACATGGATGCTGCTAAGAGGATACTCAAATATCTCAAAGGAACCTTAAATGAGGGACTTTATTATCCTTATGTATCTGATTTAGGGTTGAACCTATTTTTTGATGCAGATTGGGCTGGCTCCAAGCAAGATAGAAGGAGCAAGTTGTCTTACCTTTGCAGGTTCAAAGCTTATTTCATGGTCATCCAAGAATCAACCCATAGTTGCTCTCTCTTCTACTGAACTTGAATACAGAGGTCTTGCCATAGCTACACAAGAAGCTATGTGGATGAAGACATTATTCAAAGATCTTGGATTGGATTTTGGAACTCCAACTATTTTTGGTGACAACATGAGTTCTATTCATTTAGTTGTTAACCCTATTTTTCATGCAAGGACTAAACACGTTGAAGTTCATTATCACTATGTAAGAAAAAAGGTTCTAAGCAAAGAGATTTAGATATCATATATGTCCACTTATCAACAATGTGCAGATGTTTTGACCAAAGCATTGGATGGTACAAAACTTTGCAAATTCAAGGCTATGATTGGCTTGCAGGTTATTCTTGAAGATTGAAGACCTCAAGCATACTTGGCTTGAGGGGCAGCTGTTGGAACAAATCCACTACAAGCCTAAGTATTGGCTTGAGTGTCTAAGAGAAGACAATGTATGGAAATCTAAGAGTTCACTTGTGAACTCACCCTTGCAATTGTTTGATCATTTACTTGATGTAAAAGTTAAGGGAATCAAAAGTGGTTCAGACCGCTTGATAAAAATAGAGAGAGAAGCCACGAATTCTTGATTTGGAGGTTGTAGAATCAATCAATCTCTAAAAATTCGAAAACTACTTTCAGGTGAGCAAGATTCAAATTCAAATCTTGGCTCCAAAACTCTCTATATATACATGGCAGTTTAGTGGCACTTTTAGAGGCTTCCATAAGGTGAGCTATGTAATAAAGTAAGTTTATGATCTAAGGATCCGATCGGTTCAGAGAGATATGAAATCAGACACCGTTTGGTCATCCATGTGTATGACCAAAGATCTCAAGTTTAGACATACTAGGAGGTCTTGTGTTGTTGTGAACAAGTGATCCACTTAGCTTAGTGGTTAAGTCTCAAGGATGTGAAGGAAGAGGTCTTGGGTTCAATCCCCATGGGGGACATCGGAAGAGTACTTTCCCAAAGAGATCTAGAGCCTTCTAGAAGCATGCACTTGAGTTAACTCGATCTAATTGGGACACTTGGTGCACATGCAGTTACATGGCTGACACTTCGATGGTTAGTATCCACCTGCCCAAGAAGGCAATCCCCTAGAGAGACCTATATTTAGAGGCATTTGGTTGGGAAGAGATTCATCTCTCTAGCATGTGGTGGTCGTAATCCTTGTTCTCTTACATTGGTATCAGAGTCATCTCTCTAGCATGTGGTGGTTGTAATCCTTGTTCTATTACATTTTTTTGAATCATTTGGACAGGGATGCCACCACAGAGATGAGACATGTTCTTCTAGTTTTAGAACATGGCCATGTTCTTCCAATTTAAGAACATGAGGCTCCGAGGTTGCCTACAATACATATATAGCTCTATTTTCGAGGATGAAAATATTTTCCAAGGGGGGAAGAATGTAATAAAGTAAGTTTATGATCTAGGGGTCCGGTCGGTTTAGATAGATATGAAATCGGACACTGTTTGGTCATCCGTGTATATGAGCAAAGATCTCGAGTTTAGACTTACTAGGAGGTCTTGTGCTCTTGTGAAAAATTGATCCACTTAGCTTAGTGGTTGTCTCAAGGATGTGAAGGACGAGGTCTTGGGTTCAATCCCCATGAGGAACATGGGGAGAGTAATTTGCCCAAAGAGATCTAGAGCCTTCTTGAGTTAACTCGAGTTAACTAGGACACTTGGCGCACATGTAGCTACATGGCTGACACATGGATGGTTAGTATCCACCTACTCAAGAAGGCATTCCCCTGAAGAGAGCTATATATAGATGCATTTGGTTGGGAGGAGAGTTATCTCTCTAGCATGTGGTGTTTGTAATCCTTGTTCTTCCAGTTTTAGAACATGAGGCTCAAGGGTTGCCTATAGTAGATACATAGCTCTATTTTCGAGGAGGAAAATATGTTTCCAAGCGGGGAAGAATGTAATAAAGTAATTCTATGATCTAAGGATCGGGTCGGTTCTAATAGATCTGAAATCCGACATTGTTTGGAATGACCAAAGATCTTGAGTTTAGACTTAATAGGAGGTCTTGTGCTCTTGTGAACAAGTGATCAACTTAGCTTAGTGGTTAAGTCTCAAGGATCTGAAGGAATAGGTCTTGGGTTCAATCCCCATGGGGGACATGGGGAGAGTATTTTGCCCAAAGAGATCTAGAGCCTTCTAGAAGCATCCACTTGAGTTAACTCGAGTTATTTGGGACACTTGGCACACATGCAGTTACATGGCCGACACTTGGATGGTTAGTATCCACCTGCCCAAGAAGGCAGTCCCCTAGAGAGAGCTATATTTAGAGGCATTTTGTTGGGAGGAGAGTCATCTCTCTAGCGTGTGGTGGTCGTAATCCTCATTCTCTTACAAGCTATATGCTATATCAAGTGTGGATACAAGGCACACACATGTATCTATAAGTTCATTGTATTCTACAGTCAATATACATTCATATTTATGATCATACAAGTTCATATCTTCATGGTTGTGTGACTCTACTATTCACTGTTATGCTTCTCAGATTTTTCAGTCAGATTGCAGAGACCATTTCTCTCACTCTAGTGCATTATTTTCAATGATTTAACTTGCTAAAGTTTTCTTTTAGAGTCTTCTATATGCTCACAAAAGTTCATTTCTATTGGGGTTCTCAATCTTGAGTTATGTTCAGTTGAAGTCAACCCTCTCTGTCCATATTCACTTCTCTACAGATTTTTGATTTTTTTTAGTCAACTTGTCAGAGCTCGTTCTTTGCATGTACTTGATCACATTGCATTATTCAAAGCTTATTGCATTCATCATGTTGTCTACTATCTGCATACAAAATTTCATAATCATTGAATATTTGAATATTGAGTTATGATGATTTTTCTGCTCACTAGTCTAAGTACTCTTGTAGCCCGTGAAAATCGGGATGATGTCATAACCTGTTAAACTTCATTCTCATTGTGTGATTCACCATTTCTAATGAGATTATTCTTGAACCTTATCTCTCCTAGTGACTTAGAGTTTCCCAAAAGGAATTAAACTAATTATTGCTATGCTCAGAGAATTATTCAAAACACTGGCCAAGTGTATGAATCAAAATATCAAGTTTTTCACCTGTGAATTAATTCCAGGTCATGTGTTTTGATCTATCTTTTTTAGATTGATCTTCTAAGGTACAAAGGATGTATAACACATCCGTTGGCAAGCTAAAAGAGCCCACCACATACTCTTGGAGTTCATTTGGCTTGTGTAGATCAAGGACTTTGCAGCACCACTTCATCTTCAAGCACATATCCATCCATCTCTTCACAGTGGACACATATGATATTTGAATCTGTTTGCTCACCATCTTCTCTCTTACATATTGATAATGAACTTCAATATGTTTAGTCCTTGCATGAGAAATTGTATTAGTAGCTAAGTGAATAGAACTCATATTGTCACCAAAAATAGTTGGAGTCCCAAATTCCAATCCAAGATATGTGAATAGTGTCTTCATCCACATAGCCTTTTGAGGAGCTATAGCAAGACCTCTGTATTCAGCTTCATTAGAAGAGGGAGAAATTGTGGGTTGCTTCTTGGATGACCATTAAACAAGTTTTGAACCTGCAAAGGTACGATAACTTGAGGTGCTCTTTCTATCTTCCTTGGAGCCATCCCAATCTACGTAAATCAGATACATAAGGGTAATATAGACCCTCACTCATGGTCCCTTTGAGATATCTGAGTACCCTCTTGGCAGCCTAAATGTGAGGTTATCTGGGTGTGTGCATAGATTGACTTAGCACACTCACACTATAACATATACCAACCCTTGTCAATGCGGCATAGATCAACAAGGCTTTGATAATCTGTCACATCTTCTATGATTTCACTTCATGTGAGGTCAATTTGTGATTAACCTCCATTGGAGTACCTGCCATCCTGTAATCTTGCATCTTGAATTTTGCCATCTTGAATTTTGCCAACATGTCGTTAATGTACTTTCTTTGAGTAAGAAACAAACCATGATCTTTGTAGACAACTTCCAATCCTAAGAAGTAGGTAAGTTAATCCATATCACTTATCTTGAATTCTTCTCTCATCTATTCTTTGATTCTCTTCATGCCATTTGTATCATTTCCTGTAAGTATAATATCATCTATATAAACACACAAATAGATGACTTCAAAATTACTCCTTTGTATGAATAGTCATGGATCTGCCTTGCTAGGTTGAAATCCTTTGTCTTGTAAGAATGAGACAAGCATGTGATTCCATGCCCTTGGGGCTTGTTTGAGTCCATATAAAGGTTTATTAAGTCTACACACATAATCATGATATATATGATTCTCAAAACTAGGTGGTTGTGTCATGTACCTCTTCCGTTATCCATCCGTTAAGAAGAGAATTGTTTACATCCAATTGAAGTATCTTGCAATTCCTAAAAGAGGAAATACTAAGCAAAACCCTAATAGTAGGCATCTTTGCCACAGAAGAGAGGGTCACCTCATAATCAATTCCCTTAATCTCTACAAAACCTTTTGCCACAAGCCTTGCCTTATACCTTTTAATGGAGCCATCTGAGTTCTTCTTCAATTTGTAGATCCACCTTGAGCCTATCACTTTCATTGATGGAGACTTGGGAACCAATTCCCAAGTGTTATTCTCCTCAAGAGCTTCAATTTCTTTTTCCATTGCATGCCTCCATTATGATTTCTTCTTTGCTTCCTCAAATGTTGAAGGTTCCTCTTGATTTATGTCATGTGCTAGATAGATGGAATGTTTATTTACTAGAGAAGTATCAAACCCATACCTTTCTGGCTTTCTTTTCTCCCTCATCGACCTTCTTAGGCCATGATGTGATGATTCTACCGCTTGTTCAAGTTCCTACATTTTTGCTTTACCTTTAGACTTCCACATTTTGATTTCTTCATACTAAGTTGCTTCATCATCTTCTGAGGTATCCTGATCTTCAAATTTAGAAGAATTATCCTTTACAAGTTTTGAAAAATTTTCTTAAAGATCATAAGGTAGGTTGACCTTTCTACATGAATCTTCATACCAAGAACTATTCTCATGAAATACTACATCTCTATTCACCAAGAATACTTTGGTTGTTGCGTTGTATAATCTGTAGCCCTTTTGATTGTTGTCATATCCAATGAATACACACCTTTCTGCTTTGGGATCTATCTTGCCTCTAACCTGTGAAGGAACATGAGCAAAAGCAACACATCCCAAAATCTTACAATGATCCAAGCTTGCTCTTCTTCCATTCCAAGCCGCATATGTTGTCATGCCATCAAGTGATTTTGAAGCTTACATCTTAATCAAATAAGTGGTTGTGGATACAGCCTCAACCCATAAGTAATGAGGTAAGTATTTTTCATTTAGCATAGACCTTGTAGCTTCAGAAATTGTCCTATTCCTTCTTTGAAGCACTCCATTTTACTCAAGAGTGTACCTTGTAGTAATCTCTCTTTTGATTCCTCTTTCTTGAATAAAGGAGTCAAATTGATGGGAAGTATTATGCCCCTCCATGTGAACTTATCCTTTTTAGTGTTTTACCTATTTGATTCTCTACAAGAGCCAAATATCGTTTGAAGCATGAAAAAAACTTCATCTTTGTGTTTCATAAAGTATAATAGAGTCCACCTACTACAATCATCAATGAAGGAGACACAATACCTTGATCTAGATATTGAAGCATCCTTGCTAGGTCCCCATACATCTATATGAACCAACTCCAAGAGATCTCCATGCATATATCCTTTCTTCATGAATGGTAACCTGTGAGACTTTCCAAATTGATATGCACTACACTTATAAACCATGTATTGTTTTGAAAAGTTAGGGAGTCCAAGTACGCTTTGGTCCCTGCAAATTCACTTTAATGATATTTCACCAATATGTGCTAACCTTTTGTGCCATACTTCTAATTCTCTAAGTGTCTGACTACCATAATTCAAGAGAGCAATGTTTCTAGTGTCTTGTAATTCAAATATGAACAATCTACCTGTCTTTTCACCTTTTGCAATTCTCTTGAGTCCTTGACTTGGATCTTCAAAAAATCCTCCTGCTTGTACATTACTAGATAAGTTGATGTTTCCATCAGGTGCTTTGACATTTCTTATTTTCTCCACAAGGCTTCTTGTATCCTCTCCTATTTGTACCTCATGCTTGTTCCTTGGATCTTCCAAATCTGTTAGGAGGGCCACATTTCCTGCCACATGATTGGAACAACCTGAATCTATGTAGAAAACATGATCATCAGATTTACCATGTGACATGGCCATATTCATGATTAGCAATGAGTCCTCTTGATTTGATACTTCTGTGTAGTTATTGAAGTCCCTTCTTACCCTATTGCCTCCTTGATAGTTTGAATGATTGTAATTGTTGTGGTTGCCATGGTAATTGTTGAGCCTTACTCTTGAGTAGCCATAAATTCCTCTATTGTTGCCCCTGCCTCTTTGATTCCTTGAATTCCTAAAGCAATTTTCAATTGTATAATTAGTTAATCCACAAAGAGAGCATGAATTAGAGTCTTGGGATCTCCCCTTACCGTGTCTTCCCCAGCCTCTACCTCTACCATGTCTTCCTCTACCTTCATAGTTAGCTTGATGTGTACCTGCTTCATCATCCACTTTCTTTCCTCTTCCTTTGTTTTCTTTGGAATTGCTTTTATCAATATACAAAGCTGAAGATTGATTACCTTTGGAGATTTCTCCATTCTTGATAAGCTTGGCCTCTTGAGTAAGTAGTTGTCCTATGAGTGCATTGAAATCTGATACATGCATATCCATGTATAGATCCATAGCTGTGGTGAATGCTTCCCTTGTCATCTGCTTTCAAGCCATTGATGACCTTCCTTACAATTTGTTCTTCATCTATTACCTCTCCAATGCTTCCCAACTGATCCACTATGTCCTTGATCTTTGTGACAAAATCAGTCACATTTTGTTTGGGAGCTTTCTTGAGAGTTGTGAAGTCTAGCCATAGTTGATGCTTCATGGCCTTTGTACTTGAAGAGAAGAAGGCTTCAAGTGCATTCCACACTTCTTAAGATGTTTAAAAACTTCTAATGTGATGCCAAAAAAAAAAATCTAAGATAGAGTTGAGGAGACAAGACCTTGCAAGTGCATCCTTGGAGCACCATGTGCTCAGTCTTTCTTGCTCTTCTTGTGTTGGTTGAACTTTGTTCTTGAAACTTGGCATAACTTCATCTCTAGCTATATAACCATACAAATTCCTTCCTTGAAGATAAGCTTCCATCCTTAATGACCAGGTTGAGTAGTTACCTCTATCCAATTTGTCAATCCATATGCCATGTTGTCCAACCTTGTTTTGATACCACTGTGAAGAGATGGATTTGTAGTTGAAGAAGATGAAGTGGTGCTGCAACCTTGGATCACTCTCAAAAAATTGAATCAAAACAGATAAGTTGGAGTAGAATCAAGAGCAAAAAACCTGCTATTTATGTTCATACACGTGTCCAAAGTTTTGAACAATTCTCTGCCCACAACACCAATTAAATTAATTCCTTTTGGGTAACTCTTATTAGCTTAGTAAGATACAAGTCAAGAGTTAATTCAACAAAAATGATGGACTACACAAGGAGAAAGATGTTTAGCAAGTGGTAGCATGATCCCGATTTACCCAGGCTATAAGAGTACCCAGACCCGTGAGCCGAAAATGATAATATCTCAAGATTCAAGAATCCAATGCTTATGAAATTTTGTAGGCATATACTAGATAGTTGGAGGAGTCTCCCAAGCATTGAATCATGGAAAATGGAGAAGTACACATTGCGAAATAGCTCTAAAAAAATGACTGTTCTCAGAGAGTGTTGACACATAATATGCCTCTTTACTCCCATAGAAATATATGAAAGGGCTAGTGCATTCCTTGAATCCCATCTTGATTGCTCTTTTGAAGTAATCTAGTTGTAGTACGGAGTCCAAATGATGAAAGAGTTTGTTCTTCTTCACTAACATCTTGTTGAGTAGAAATAGGAACAGGGGTTCTTCTAGAAGATGAAGTAGCCTCTACTCTCACTTGTGTTGGCCTTGGATAAGTGCCATTGACAATATTCCATAAGTCCTTTGATACTAGCAGATTCATCATCATAAAACTCTACATTGGATAGTTAGACATTCCCTCAAGCTTCTCTTCATTCACAAGTCTATAATCACTCATCTTGTTAAGGTTGCATGTCAATTATGCTCTGATACCAAATGTTCGAGTTGGGCTAGGCCTCAATAGCAATTAATCATAGGTTCATAGGTCTTCCAACACATGAACCTTGGCATACACACCTTAGTACTCAAAAAGTTGAGGAGTGAGAGATAGAGAGAGAATAGATAGGTTTTCAATGTGTACGATAAGCTAGAGTGGTTACCTGCACTATCTTATATTCCAATGTCAAATTACAATATGTGAATATGATACAAAGTGACAATATCTAAATCTAGGGAAAAATAGGAACTAGATACAAGAAATTGTGTGTCTAAGAGGTATCAAGAGTGTGTGTGTGTGTGTGAGAATGAGAAGAAAATGAACAATTTAGAGATATTTTACAGCAAACTAGAATCTTGATTATCTAAATGAGAAACTAGTGAATGAACAAGTAGGGACAGATGATGACTTGTTGTTACTCATAGTATTTTGTTGGTACGAACTTCTACAAATGTCTCGAGATGTAGAGCACACCTCCTCCAAGAGCGTGAAACTCCTCCTCACATAGAGGACCTCCTCCTTGATCCCCTCCAAGATCTCCTCCTTAGCGTTGAGCACTTGAGAGAGATTGTGTCTTGAGTGATATTAGATAATGAGGCTATGCTCCCCTTATATAGTTTTTAAGGCTATTGAAAAGCACATTAAAAAGTTTTTGCCAATGATTTCTAAAAGTGTAAGCCAATTTTGGCACAATTCAAAAAAATAAGCATTGAAGTTCTTCTTAATATTCAGTGCCACCTTGCTTTTTGAAAAAGTTATTCCAAAATATTTTGCATAGGCTTGGTCAGTGATTGAACCCACGCTGCTGGGTAGAGAGGTCTACAACCTATCCAAGGTGCCCAATTTGACTACTTGAAGAGGATGCTATGAAAAACATATCATATTCTCTACTTAATTGAGAATTTGGCCCACTCTTTGACATTGTTTTCCAACATATGGGTCCCTTTGTGGTGGGGGGTAATTTTAAGAAAATTTGAGAGGCATGAATCTAAATTGCATAGTGTGCTACATGTCTATGCCTTGAGATAAAACATAGCTTGAGCTGCTGATAGGCATTTTGGTGGCCAATGATTATGTAAGCCATCATGCCGCAATTCCTTCAGTTTCGAAGTTAAAAAATGCCATCTCTTTTGTGCCAAAGGTTAGGGGATGCCCGTGGGTCTCTTCATGGCCAGGATGTGTCCTAAGCATTAAGTCCGATGCATAAATCATTTTGTGTAGTAAGTTGTATCAACATGTTGTAAGCTATTGTGCCATAAGTTGCACAAAAATATGTGCCATAAGTCTCTTTGATCACCACAAGTTGCATTTGCCCTCAGTCACAATAAGGTATGGCATGTTTGTGCCATTTTTGGAACATAGCACAGTGGGACATCGATAGGCCCCTTCTCCTAAGGTGGGAATTATCTTGCAAGGTGCTTGTAGTCTAGGCTTCATCACGTCTCTATAATTATGGAATGTTTGAATGGACCCAAAGGGTATGCATGGAATGACAAGGAGGCCTCTCCCATTACCAAATAGGCATGGACCCTCATTGCTATATTTTCCCAAGCCGGGGTAGATTTTACATAGAACTAGCTTCGGGCCTTTGTGATCCACTTGGGCTCTTGATTTATGCAAAATGTTCGAACCAACAATTTTGATGACAAAGGACAGGTGGATGACTAGTTCAGAATTGATTTAGAGGCATTGTCCATCCTTTTGATGATAGGATCTTCTCGGAAGTCCTTGGACCAAATTAGCACATTCAATATAATTAGACGCAAAGCTCCATGACCCAAACTAAAAGGTCTACATTATGCAAGATTCAGCTCATGTGGAGCTTGGCATGTCCTGATGCAGTCAGAGTGGGACATGCCCTCCTTATGAATCCTAAGTAGGCCCTTTTTCTTCGAGAAAAGCCATCGGTGTTAGGTTTTCACCTCCCTTGCTTAAGCTAAGTTTCCCTTAAATAGGAAATCGCATAACAACCATGGTATGAAGGGCACTAACCAAATTTTAAAGGGTAAATTTGGTACATTTGGCAAGCCTTGATGCTTGAACAAATATCAAAAGCTTATCACATACCATTTGTTGATCACTCATAGAACACATATTAACACCTCTTGTCAAAGCATACAGTTTAACTTTTGAGATGAAAGTGAAAAGGAAATAATAGATAGAATCTCCTAGCATTATGGGTTGTATGTCACACCCACCTAATTGGTTAGAATCAAATCAATCACCACCCAAGAAGGTACAAACACTTTTAGGTGGCAGATTTTAAAATTCAAATTTGGTTCATGAGTATATATACATATGACTATTAGTCACAAGGATATGTAGAGAAGGAGGAGTCAATGAGCTGTAAGATTGTGGCTACGCTAAGCCCACATATGTATGAGTAAGCGTACATGATGTCCCTTGTATCATACTTTCATAATCATATACATTTGATTCATTTAGTGCAAGTCATTCTCTATGTATTATTGTTTGTTGTAAATTCATCATTTCAGTGATATTGATCAATCGAGTTCTCTATGTATACTTAACCTTTTAATATCACAAAAATTGGGATATGTAGCGTGGTCTATTTGTCTACTTGTCACATATCAAATTTCACATCATTTGGTTCATCAGATTATGAGATAAGTTCTCTACAAGCAACCTATGTCTCCTCATTGTCATCTTCCTTTAGAGTCAGGATTACACCCCACAACTTCTGAATACCATTTCGCATCATATAATCACTCTAAATTAGTGAGGTAACTTTTAATAGTGATCTAAGGTCTTCATCTAGTTATGTCTAAAAGCTCTTAGGTCAATTTTTATCAATGATTGAGCATTGATTTTTTTCTGAGAGGAATCAATTCCATAAATAGTAAGTTGTGGAGTCCTTCAAATCTGAAAGTTATTTATTTTACTATAACTATTTAAGGATGATGCTCCAAGGTACATAGTGGGTCCAAATGCATATTTGAAAAGCTAAAGGTCTCTAATAAGGTACTTTGAAGCTACATTGATAGGTGTAGAGCAGGGTTTGTGCAACACCACCTCATCTTTAGAGTGTATCCAAACATCACCTCACACTGATATCAGAGCTAACATCAACTCAACATGGGAGATGGATTCCCACCATCTATTGACAAATTGGATCAAGGTAATTACTCTACTGGATCATTTAGAGTGGAAGCATATCTTCAAGGTAGAAATCTTAATGGTTACATATCTAGAGATGAAATGCTGCCAATACTCAGAAGCAAAGTTCAGCCTACTCAAAAAGAACAAGACACATTAACAACATGGTGCTCAAAGAATACTTTAGCCAGGTCTTATATTCTCAACTCAGTTTGTGATTTCTTACTTCCACATATTAGGGATTGTAAAACATCACAAGAGACATGGATAGCTCTTGAATCATTCTTCTCTTCAAGCACTAGAGTGAGGAAGAATGAGCTTTCAATGGAGTTCACCACACTCAAGAAGATGCCCAAGCAAAGTGTGACTGAATTTGTCACTAAAACGAATAACCTAGGTGACCAACTTGGAAGCATTGGAGAATTCATTCAAGAGGAGCAGATTGTGAGAAAAGTGATCAATGGAATCAAGGTAGATGATAAATGGGAAGCCTTCATCATAGCAATGGAGGTATACATGGACATGTAGGTACCTAATTTCAACACTCTCATGGGGCAACTATTCACTTATGAAGCAAAGCTTCTAAAGAATAATGAAAACTCAAAAGTTAACCAATCCTATACCCTATATACTGATAAGAACAAAACTAAGTATAGCAAAGACAAAAGCAAAAGATCTGATGATGAAGCTAGTACCTCTGAAAAACCTTTTGCAAGAAGAGGTAGAGGTACAAGAGGAAGAGGTAGAGGACATAGAAAATAGAGGGGGAGACTCCAAAGCTCTTCTCAATGTGCCATATGTGGCTCGACTAATCATACAATTGAGGATTGTTCCAAAAATCCCAGAATTTGGAGAGGAAGAGGATTCAATAGAGGAATCTATGGAAGAGGAAGATCAAACAACTTCAATGGCTACAGCAACAACTACAACAATAGAAATGACTAAGGAGGATATAGAGGAAGAAGAGATTACAACAATTATACTAAAGAGAAGACACAAGAGGACTCACTTCTATTGATGAACATGACCATGAAGGAAGGTAAAGTAGATGAGCATGTATTCTATATAGATTTTGGTTGTTCAAATCATATAGCAAGGAATGTGGCTCTACTATCAGACTTGGAAGATCCAAGGAATAGACATGAGGTTCAAACATAAGATGACACTAGGAACCCAATTGACAAGATTGGAAATGTGAAAACCCTAGATGGGAATATGAATTGCTTTAGTCAAAACCCAACTTGCATACTCAATGGGTCTATCTAGTTTTGACTCTTCACTCTGTTGAGTGACGATTTCTCCCATTGCATATGCACTTGCATCTACATGGATACGTAAAGCCTTGGATCAATCTGGTGTAACAAAAACCAATGCAGACAATATCTTGGATCTCAATTTCCACTAAGATATTTTCTTCTCTTCATCCCACTTGAAGGGGAGTTCCTTACATGTAAGCTGAGCTAGAGGCCTAGATATATTTGCATACATTTAAATAAACCTCTTATGATGACCCAAAAAGCTCTTGGTTTATTCTCATGATTTGGACTTGGGTAACTTCAATATGACCACAATTTTATCTAGACGAAGGGTCATACCTCTAGCATATACCATATTTCCCAAGAGAGTACCTTCTATTACTAGGAAGTGACATTCGTTAGGATTCAATTTCAATTTTGTCTCTCGGCATCTATTGAAAACCTATTGTAATTTAACCAAATGATAATTTGAGAAATCCATAAAAGTATTGGCACAAGTAACTGAGAAGGATGAAAAATCATTCCTGAAATTTCCCAAAGCCTCCAAAAGTAAGGGTCCAAAAATCAGGTTTTGAGTGCTATTGAAGGTGGATAGTGCAGTTTTGAGCCAAAAAGGCATCATGACATAAACATATGTGTACCAAGGAGTAATGAAGGCTATCATTTCTATATCCTTTGATGGATAGATATTTGGTTATATCCACTAAATCCATCCATGAAGTGATACATTGTACATCCAACCATGTCTTCTAAAACTTGCTCTACAAAAGGCATATGAAATTCATCCAAAATTATTACCTTATTAAGTGCTCTAAAATCCACACATATACGGATTTTGTTTGTATTCATCTTGGGTACTATGACTATGGGAGATATCAACTCTCAATGTTCCATTTGAATGATAATATTGGCATCCTCCATTTTTGGATCTCTAGGTACATAGCCTTAGCATACTCTGTATTTAATTTATGACTTTTCCACATTATTAGTTTTCTTCCTTCAATCAATGGAATCATGTGCTCCCCAAAGCTTGTAGGTACGCCTTCTAGATCTTTGTAATGCCATGTAAAATACAATGGCATAAATTTTCATAAAGCATGCTACCTTTGAAAGTAGCTCTAGGTAACTCCACAACCAAGTAGTCAGTATAATAGGACGAGAGACTTCTTAGGTATTTGGATCAATTTCTTTGACTAGGTTCTTGTCCAACAATGTGTTCGAAGAGTTCTCTCTATCTTTGGGATCTTCCAACACTTTATCCCACATAGAATGCGTTTCCTATGCATGAGTACTTTGGATATCGATTTTCTCTTCTTTTTTTTGCATCCATCCTGTAGGGATTTCATGAATGGGAAAAGAAATATATTCAATTGATTGCTTTACCTTGCAGGTAGATTCCTTCTTCATATTCAAATCAGCTTTATCTAGGCTACACTTGAGAGGAAATTTCTTCCCTCTTCTATGGTAGGTCACTAGTTCACCCAATCAAGAAACAATGATCTCCTCATTGTCTTCATAAGCTTTTTCTATACTCAAATCATTTTGAAAAACGCAAAAGGAAGAGAATGAGTTTCCCACTTACAACCAATCCAAAATGTCTTCTTCCTCATATGACTCTAGCTCTAGGTGTCCTACCATGTCTTATTCCATACATATGCCAAGTGCTTGCATCATGCTAGTATGTCCTTGCCACTGGCTAGTCCTTCTTCCAAGTTTATATGTTTAAGATATTCTCCTACATGTTGTATCCACATAGTATTTTTGCCCCAATCATGTACAACACTAGCATGCCTTAGCCAAGGTCTCCAAAGCAATAGAGGAAATCCTCCATCTACCTAGGGCAACCTTAATATAACCAAGTCCAAAGGAAAAGACTCACATTGAACCTCCACTAAAACTTGATGGACCATTCCCATTGGTCCCACTCTACTTTCATCGGCCAATGTAATAGGGAAGTTGGATGGTCTTGAAGGTTGAAGATGAAGCTTTTTCATGGTGTGTTTAGGCATCAGGTTAACCCTTGAGCCACCATCCACTATCATGCCTTGTAGTTGATGTCCTATAATAGTGATTGTGAGTTGGTGGCTCTTATAATTCTATAAGGGGGGGCTTCCCCTATAGCTTTACCCTCACTAATAGCAACAACCTTTTCCATGATGATGTGGAGGCTTCATCAATAATCTTTAGAACTTTTGATCTGAATAATGCATCTATATTTATTAGATAAAAAATACTACCCTCCTTTTTAATTCATTTGAATAAACTTAAAGCTTCACACTCCATAGGAGCATGGGCTATGTGTGACTGTTCAAATTCCTTCGGGCCCTAACGAGTGCATGTCAATTGACATCACTTCTACTTGTAAACTCTTCTTTCTATTGTGTCTCTTCCCTTAGAGCGGGTCTATCCTCATCTATTCCTTTTTCCTTGTTCATTCCAATTGTTCTTGCATTTTAGCATGTTTCCACTTGAGCTTTCCCTTTGTTTCCTGTGTGCATAAGAAAACAGTCTAATTCTTGTAAATGTACTACTCTAGCAGATGATGATGGCATGTTGGCTTCTTATGTCACCTTTTTGTTACTCACTAGGATCATCTAAATGTGGATGCCTTGTGTTTTGGGCAACAAATGGTCCAAGAATCTCTAGCTTGTAGAAAATGTTTGCAAGGATGAGAATTTTCTCACAAAGGGCATTTGCTTTGATAATATCTGCATTCCCCGAACCTAAAGGAAATGATTGGCCTTTTGGAACCACTTCCAAAATCACCTTGAAGGCACGGATTGTAAGTGTTACCAGGATTTGGTAAAGTATCCATTGTATTTGTAGGTGGTGGGAACCCTCCTTTGTCCTGAGTATGCTTCTGCAAGCATTCCTCTTGAGTGGCACTCATGGGCTTCATGGCTGATTTTTGTACATAACTCACAATTTACAGTTAAGAGAGGGCATTTGGTTAGCACAGGGCCTTGTTTGCTACATAGGGTGCACCATATTCTAGTTTTGATGCCACTTCCAAGAATTTCTTGTAGCTCCTGTTGAAGTTGTGCGAATTCTTTAGCTTGGGCCTCCTCTTTCTTTTGTATATTTAATGCTTCAATCTCATGCCGTAGTTGAATTACTGCACTCTCTTCTTCTTTGTGGGGCTTGTTTCCTTTTAAGCTCTTAAGAACTTTCCAAAGCTATATTGCTAGGTCTTCAGGTTCCACAAGGCATGGTAGACAAGATTATCTAGTTCCATATTGATGTTCAGAATGCAAGAAATATCTCCGATATACCTAGTCATAGGGTCTCTAGTTCTTCAATGATTATTTTCTCTATATTTTCTTGTTCGAATTGTGTCTTAAATGCATTTATTCATTAATTCCCAAGTAGTAAACTGGTTGTATATGAATAGACTACATCATTTTTCTACTAGATCCTCCAATGTTGCTCAAAGAAGAATTGAAAATGTGTCTTCTCTTCCCATTTACCCCCTTGTTTTACATAGGGCTAAAAGTCTTCTAACATGCTCATCCAGCTCTTCATGTGATAGTCTTCTAAATGAGGGAGATTTGTTATTCAATCATGAAAATAGAGATTCTAGGTGTACTTGATAGATCATGTACATGAATAAAGTTTGGATGCCCTACGAATGAATTTCCTTATGGTCATTTTAAAAGGCACTCTTAAGTTTTGTAATCGGGTTGCAATCATGCGCAACTTACCTTATTCCTTAGATGAAGATGAATTCCAAGGAAGAGGAAAATTACCTCTTCAATACTATCAACACCTTTGCACTTCTTCTTCACTTTGTAATATTGTATCTCCCATGCTCAGGGTGCCTTGTCCCACCGAGCATGCCAAATTTTCTTAGGGGATTCTTTAGTTGAAAGTTTCTTGAGTGTTTGTAGGAGAAGAAGAAGATAGAAAATTCACACCAAAAGCCTCTATGTCTTGATTAATCATAGAGAATACAATAGGTTTTTCTATAATGAGACAAAATGATTCTTTGTGTGATAGCATTTAAGCCAAAGAGCACATACATAAGTGTACAAAATACCAAAATGACTAGTGTACTCAACCTCCTCTATGCCGAGTCCTCCACCTTGTAAAGAAGCTTCCCCTTGTGCCCACCTTGCACTCATGTTTCCAACAAGGTTGAACAAATGGTCACTCTCTATCGACATGTAGCACCTCCTTGATGGTCTTTTGTTCTAGCTTAGTTGCTCGTTGTGCACTCTCTCTACATACCTCTTGGCATACGGTGTAACTATCTTCGCACACATTGCTTCTATGCACATATTGTTCAAGTATATTGCTCTTTATTGCTTCTTAGTCTCACTCCTTATTTCCAGAATAAGAACACCTTTGCTTGTGTGTGCATTCCCTTTTTTTACATTGCTTCTACTACTAGTGTATCTTGGTGCTCACTTTGATGTCCCGAGAACCACTTCCATGTGTAAGGCCAAAAACCCCCTGTATTCAACTTGAGTGGAAAAATGATACGGAAACTATATGTAGCTTCTTTGTCATCCAAAAAATAACTTTTGGCCGAGCAACACTGCATATCCACTTGTACTCCTCCTATCTTTATTTGATCCAAACCCATCAGCATTTGTATATGCTCTAACCTAAAACTCATCTTCAAAAGAATACAAGAGAACTTCATTCAATATACCCTTCATATATCTAAGTACTCTTTTTGTTGCAAATAAATGTGGATCCCTAAGTATGTGCATGAATTGAAATAGCACATCTACTGAATCACACCTTGGGATAGTGGCATAATTCAATAAGCCCATTATAGAATTATACAAAAAATGATCATTAACTTCGTTACCTTCTATTGAAGCCAATTTTATGTTTATCTTGATTCTATTGCTCAATGATTTGCATCCTTTTACTCCATACTTCTTCAATACATCTAAGACATACATTTTCTACAGAATCCAAATACCATTTTCCTTATATATGGCTTCAATACCAATGAAATAACTTTAGATCTCGAACGTCTAAGACTTTATCTCCTTGCTACATCTTTCTTTGGTGTCATTAATGTCATCTTCATGATATCCTGTAATAATCAAGTCACCTTTAGATACACATAAGTACATAGATGCTTCACCTTCTCTCTTGTAGAAAAATGATGGATCTGCTTTGCTTTTCTTGTATCCAAAACTAATCAAATATTTTAGAATCATTTTATTGCATACTCTCGAGGCTTTCTTGTGACCATATAATGCATTCTTTAACCTACAACCTAATGGTACATGATTTTTTCTTTAAACCATAATGTTGGCCGCATGTAAAAGACCTCTTTTAGATTCCCATTCAGCATTGCATTGTTCACATCTTCCAATGCTTTGATGTTGTAGTAAAAATGATGGTTTTAATGATAGTCATTTTATTCATAGGACTAAATGTCACTACATAGTTTACTCCATGTGTATCCACAAACCCTTTAGCTAGAAGCCTAGCATTATACCTAGTAGTACTACTATCTCAATGTTTCTTTTCCTTATAAACCAACTTATTTCCAATTCCCTTAAAATCATTCTTCCTTGGCACAAGGGTCCAAGTTTGATTATCCTCCAAATCCTTCATCTCCTCCTACATAGCTTCCTTCCATTCTGTGCATGTGTTTCTTTCGTCAAAGCATGTTGATTTGTCAACAACCTTGATCATATAAGCATGATGTCTAGCCATAAATGAATCATGGGTAAGTCTTTAAATTAGATACCTTACCCTAACATACCTTCTTACCTCATCGGTCCATTGATTTGAATACTTTTTGTTGACCTTTGAGCTCTCCCTCTTCTTTCATTGATGGTCTACATTAAGCTCAATCTATGCATAATCTTCTTTCCCTCTAATTTTTTTCTTACACTAACTTGACATACAATCCTCTTTCAACATTTTGATCCATATAAACTAGATTATTTGTGGCTATGGGAACATGAAGAACATCTTTTAATCTCTTAGCCTTGTGACAACCATCCAACAATACATCACCTATGTGTGTGATAGCATGAGTATCATCAGATGTTTCCACATGCCCTTCGATTGATGGCACTTAGATGTTTGAAAGGACATCCTTGTTGTAGCGCATATAATTACTGCATCCACTATCAATGTACCATACATTTGATCCCATTGTCTTATATTCACTCACATGATCATGCGCTAGCATACGTTCATTTGCATTACAGGTAGATGCATAATTACCTTGACCTTGTACACATAATTTATCTTATCCCTTTTTATAGCGATCCCTTGCATAGTGGCCATAATTGGCACAAATGAAGCAACCTTCTTAGTTGAAATTGTCTCTATTTCGGTGGAACCATCCTTCTCTTCCTTTGAACTTGCCTCTTCCTCTTGATGAAGAGTATTTTATTCCTTTTTCTTGATTAGGATCAACATTTCATGATCTCCCTTGCATACATCTTCCTTTGCCTTGGTTCATTTCTCTATCTCTGCCTTTGCATGCATAGAATCCTTAGGCTTCATTGGCCTTTTCCTTTGGATCTCCAATATTCACCTCCTTAGTGATCATGAAGGAGACCAACTACTCAAAGTCCAAAAAGTGTCTCTAACATTTGCATATGTTGTAATAGCCTTCAATTTCTCTTCATCCATTAGCCCATCCAAGAGGTATGTAGTTGGATCATCACCATCTATGTGACAACCAATGGATCCCAACGCATTGCGTGTACCTCTCTACTTCACAAGAACTAAATAGATGAAGTTGATGTTCTCCTTTTCCACTAGTAGACACCCTTTGCTTGGATGTGTGCTCTTAAACTTGATCAAGTAGATCCCCTTCCTTCAAATTCCTTCATTGTCTTATCCTTCTTCTTCTTGAAAGTGTTTTTATGTCCAAATGCTCCAATACCATTGATGGAAGAAAGATCAATTTCCCTGTGGAACCTTAAATCTTAGATGGACTCACTAGCACACTCTTTGAATCTCTATTCACTCAAATGAATGCTATTATGAATTCTTAAGGACCGGATTCACATGCTTCTGCATACATAAACTAAAATTAATGGATTTTATCCCATTGAAAATTCTCACTACTAATGTGAGAACCAATGCCTCCAAGACATTCAAGTTATTGCCTACACTATTCAAGCGCATAGACACCATTGTTCACTTCTAGAGTTGTTTCTCTCAGAACATGCACAGTTCCAATATGCGCTTCAACAAAACTTTGAGAGACAAGAATATATTTCTAAAGAAGAAAACAAACATTATAGGAAAAAAGTAATTTTTTATAATGGACCTTTGAAACACTTAGAGCTATCTAGCTCTTACACACAAAAATATATGAGCTAGATATGGCCAGACCAATTCTACAAAAATCACTCAAGAAAGCATGGGTCTTGCTAAGAAAGGGTTCTTATTTCTTATTCAAAATCTAAGAGAGCTTGCAAACACATGGGATCATCATTTAAACGTACAATGTTGTGGATATATTCTTGAAAAGATACACTATATGTTAGGATTCAATTTTCCTATAGGCTTTATCACACCTAAATGTCATAGGTGGCTTATGAATTTTGTGAAGCAAATTCAAAACTAAACTAGAGTCTCGTTGGAGGAGATGGTGGATAGTCTCCATAGATGAAGTGGTGTTGCTATAACCTGCTTCACACTAGTCAGGAACATGTGGTGGAGAGTGTAATTGGGCCTCTTTAGCTTGCAAATGATCACAAATAATCACCTATGCTTTGGAACATCATACACTAATTAATGGATCAAAATAGATGAGTAGGAAATTGATCCAAGGTCATAGACATGCTATTTTTGTCTCTGCATATGTTCAGTATAATGCACAGTGCTCTCAGCATGCTAGCAATTAGCAAACTTCATTTTGGTGGTATCTAATTAACCTAGATAGCTACCAATCATGAGTTATTTCAATAAAAAAGATGAACTACACACTCAGTATGATGTTTATCAAATCATAGGACTTGCCCGATATTTTTCGGATGCATCAATCAACAAACCAAAGAGTAATGAATTGAATATATCTCACGATTTAGAGAAGCAATAACCATAAAACTTTGTAGCTATAAACTAGAAAGTATCCTAAGTCTATGATGCCTTAAAACACATGAAATGATCAACCATGCACTGAGAACAGTCTCTGAGAAGATCACTGTTTTGAAGTAGTCATAGTAGAGAAGTGAAATAGATATATAATCAAAATGTACGTATTAGATCACATAGAAATACAATGTCACAGGGAATAATCGATTGCACAATCTGAGGGTATTGATCGACCTGTGGAGGGATCTTTCAAATCACATAGGGTCCCTCTCTATTGCTCTACAAAATCGAGGCATATACACATGTGTATTTTCAGCTACATTTATAGCTGATTTTGGAGCCAATCTTTGAATTCAAATTCAAATGTTCACCTAAAAGTGAGTCCTAAAATATAGGATATATTCTCTCATCAATCATCATCCAAATAACTCCAGATTTGATGCTTCCTAACTCCATGTGGAAGTAAGGCACTTTTACAAAGGTAAAAGCTAATTTGATTTTACAAGGGATTGATCATACATGGCTTATATGAGAAATATTCTAATTATTCAAGTATGTGGGCTTGGATTCTCTTGCATCAAAAGCTCCCTCTCAAACCTAACATGCTTGGTCTTCATTCCTTCTTGATATCCTATAAACCAATCATCAATTTGAACTTGTTTACGTTAGTTGCATCTAGAGACTTTGTGAGTATATCTGCACATTGCAAATGAGTTGATACATAGGACAATTGATGTCCTTGCTAAGAAATTTCTCTCTTACATAATGATAGTGCACTTCAATGTGCTTAGTCCTTGCATGATATACAGGATTAGCAGCCAAATGAAGTGAACTAGTGTTGTCTCCAAAAAAAAATCGTTCGAGTGTAAGAATGTAACCCCTAATCTGTATAGAGTTGCTTGAGCCACATAGCCTATAGTCTTTCACTTGCTAAACCTCTATATTTTGCCTCCATAGATTGCAAAGCCACAGTTGGTTGCTTCTTAGATGATCATGATATTCGTTGTGAACCTACAAAGGACAAGTAACCTAAAGAACTCCTCCCATCATCCTCGGAGCCAGCCCAATCTACATCAGATATCATCTGTATGTCTAAATCAGAAGTGAATGGGTAAAATAGCCCTTCATTTAATGTACTTATTCCATAAGCAATGTCCACTCTTGTTAGGTTTGCATAGTTAAGACTTGCAACAAGTTTTTGGTAACATGTAACATCATCAAGAAGTTCCACCTCATGAGAACTAAGATTATTTGACCACGGGTGTACCTGCAATTTGGGTTTTCTCCATCTTGAATTTTATCAACATATCATTAATATACTCTTTTAGTAATATACACACCAAAATCTGTATACACAAGTTCTAGGCCAAGAAAGTATGTTAACAAACCCAGATCATTGATTTTAAACTCTTCCATCATTTGAGCTTTAATGTGCTTAACGCCATTAGCATCATTCCCTGTAATGATAATTTCATCTACATAGACACAAAAGTAAATAACTTTTTACTTGGTCTTCTTTATGAATAAAGAAGAATCTACTTTGCTTGCAACAAATCCTTAATCTTGCAAATAAGTAACTAGCCTATGGTTCGGAGCTCTAGGAGCTTCCTTTAGGCCATAGAGTGCCTTCCTTAGCTTGCATACATAACTTGGCTTGTCTTCATCTTCATACCCTCGTGGTTGAGCCATGTACACTTCTTTTGATATCCATCCATTTCAGAATGCATTCTTGACATCTAACTAATATAGACTCCATTTCAACAATACTTACCAAAACTCTAATTGTTGGCATCTTAACCACACGTGAAAAAGTTTCTTCATAGTTCACTCCATGAATTTGAGAAAACCCCTTTGCTACTAGCCTTGCCTTGTACCTATTTATAGAACCATCTAAGTTCTTCTTGGTTTTATATATCCACTTAGATCCTACTACCTTCATACTTGGCTTCTTGGGAAGCAAATCCCAAGTATTGTTTTCCTGAAGTGCTTCAACTTCTTCTTGCATGGCTTCTCTCGATTCTTTCTTCTCATTTGCTTCTTCAAATGAAGAAGGTTCTTCTTTCATAGAGTCTTTCGTGTTGTACACAAAATGCTTGGTGACTAGTGATGTGTCATAGCCATACCTTATTGGTCTTTTACTCTCCCTTTGAGATCTTCTGAGTGCTTGGTTAGAGGGCTCTCAAATGTCTTCCAATTGCTTTGAACTTGGTCTTGCCTTTTGAATTCCAA
This sequence comes from Ceratopteris richardii, assembly GCA_020310875.1. Classification (NCBI taxonomy): domain Eukaryota; kingdom Viridiplantae; phylum Streptophyta; class Polypodiopsida; order Polypodiales; family Pteridaceae; genus Ceratopteris; species Ceratopteris richardii. Next base: position 81,731,786 of record CM035429.1, read on the forward strand.
GCCTCAAAGTCAATCTACTCTTCATCCTTTGAATTTACATCTTCTAGTACTTGTTGGTCTTCTTGAGCGAGAGTTGGAAAATCACTTTCCAAATCATAAGGTAACTTGATCTTCGTGCAATCATCTTCAAATCACGAATTATATTCTTCAAACACTACATCCCTACTAAATATAAAATCTTGATTAGTGGGATTGTACATCCTATAACCCTTCTGCTTTCGGTCATAGCTAATGAATATACACTTTTCAGCTTTTGGATCAAGCTTCCCTCTAATCTATGAGGGTATATGTGCATAAGCAATGCACTTAGAGATTTTACACTGGTCCAATGAGGGGTCTCATCCATTCCATGCTTCATATAATTGTCCATCTACTATAATCATCTGTAAGTGAAACATACTACCTTGAAACTGAGATTGATGGCTCTCTGATAGGACACCACACATCAGTGTGCACAAGTTCCAAGTAATCTTCATACACGTACCCCTTTCTATTGAATGGTGTGTTTGTGAGCTTTGCCAAATTGCCATGCTCCCTATTTGTATATCATGTGTTGGTTGGACACATTTGGAATGCCAAGCACACTTTGATCCTTGCATTTTTGCTTTAGTGTTTTTTCTCCAATATGACCTAGACTTTTATGCCATATCTCTAGTTTAGATAGAGTTTGATGTTTGTAGATGAAGAGTGCAATGTTTTTGGTGTCTTCAATCTCAAATGTAAGAAGTATACCAGATTTCTCACCTTTTGGGATCCTTTGAAAGCCTTCTTGAGGGTTTTCCACATAAGCTCCATGCCTTGTGAATCTCACTTGTAAGGCTTTCTCAACAATATGTCCAACACCTGTTAGGTTTTTGGTTATGGTTGGCACATATAAAACCTTACATAAGAGGTTCATGTTAGTAGTAGAAGCCTTGACATTTTCAAGAACATCGGTTCAAAAGGTGGCATGGGCAAGGCTTCTATTACTGCTTTAGAAAAAGAGCTTGAGATATTTGTTATAATAGAGGAAGTATTATCCTCGATTGAAGATTCAAGAAGACATCACTAATGAGATTCGGAAAGTGGCCTCACGTGATGAGCATAAAATAATTTTATAGTTCCTTACGGCCTTTAAAGGAACCCATCACAATAAAAGTAGGTAATAATGCAAGTCTTGTAGAGAGCGAAGGTAGGATTTCTTTTATTAATTCTTATGGGGATATCAAAAAGTTTTCAAATGTGTTGTATGCTCCACAAATGGAACAAAATCTAATTCTAGTAGCTTCTATAAATAGTCAAGTCTTTGAAGTATTTCAGTAAGATAGGAACTAAGATTATCAATAAAACAACATTGTTGGGATTCGCATGAGGACGGAAAACCTGTACAAGTTGTCTAATCTTGCAACCACTATGATTGTGGCCACATGAAACCTATGCCATATTTTTTTCAAAAGAAAGCTTCAACTTTAGTAGATTATGAGCTCTTTTGATTGGATGAAACTTGGAGAAATCTGAAGTGAGAAGCAAAACACAAATACTCATACTCGGATTTGAATCTCAATCCTCCTCATAACACTCAATTAATCACTTGGCATACATAGGTGTGAAAAATAATGCAAGCAAGGAAAAGAGCTCCCTATTAGTTAGGAGTCCTTTCAAAGTCTTATAAACATAGTGTAATTTGAATTTGCAAGATCCTACATGTGTTATCTTGCATAGGATTCAAGTAAGCTATTAGACCCCTTGCTAAGAAAGCCCATTGCTTGCTTGAGGATTTTCATCATGCTTTCACTAGCAATGTATCTTACTCAAATTTCTATGTGTAGGAGCCAACTAGGTTTGAGTCATGAGAAAATTTTCCTAATCATTGTTATCGAGTTCTTTTAATTTTCAGTGTTTAAGAAGCTAATATTTTCTTCTAAAGATATATCAAAGATGAAATCTCAAAAATGCATATTTGGAGAGACGTTGATTCTATAGTGAATAGGTGTCTTTGTGTGCATGCCCGGTGAAGGCAACAAGTAGTCTCTCTTGGAGGCATTTGTTCTCATAGTAGGAGCAAAAACTTTGAGTGTCGTAACTTGCACGAGGAAAAACTTATAATATAGACTGAGTGCGCAAAATCTCTTGGGTTCACTCTCCAAGAGTTTAGCGAAACAATATTTTGAGTCAGCACACGTATGTGTTAGCATACAAAGGGAAGGTGTGTATACGCCCATTAGTGGTATGAGAGCATTTCGATATACAAATACATTAGAAGAATACTAAATCATTGGAAGCAAGTGGGTCTAGAAGCTAAACTACAAGGCTGATGGTACGTTGCAAATTTACAAAGGAAGCCTTATTGCAGACGTCTAACCACAAATTGATGGGATTGACATTTGGGAATCATTTTCCCTTGCTCCAAGGACGACTAATATCTACATAAAACTAGTTGTGGTCTCACAAAAAATATGGCCAATCTATGACATGGGTGTTAAATCAGCATTCCTGAGAGTAGACCTTAAGGAGGAGGTAAATGTGTCTAATCCTCCAAGGTTTGAGAGTCCCCATTCAAAGAATAAGGTGTCTAAGTTGAAGAATGCATTCTATGGGTTGAAACAAGCACTACAACATGGTAGAAGTTGATAGATAAGTATCCTTTGGATCTTAATCTCAAAATATGTGCTTTTGATCTAACTTGTGTCTTCTAAAGAGATGAGGAAAGATAATTTTGATTTTACTCTATGTAGATGATCTTTTGATTGCAAGAAATCATGATACTTTTCTTCATCAAATAAAAGATGCCATGATTTCAATATTTGAAATGATAGACTTAGGCTTAATGCATTATTGCTTAGGCCTTGAAGTATGGCAAGGACGACTGAAGATTTGCATCTCTCCGCAAAATTATGAAAGATATATTTTAAAGGCATTTGACATGGAGAATTGCAAGAAGATTTCTACACCTATAGAGGTGAACACAAAATTATATATTGAAGATACGTCACCTCTAGTGGATATTAGAAGATAAAGGATATTATTTGGACATCTCATCTACTTGTGCAATAGCAGACCAAATATTTCCTATGTCCTACTCAGATGTTTGGTACTTTGATAGTGGGACAACCAAACATATTACCTCGTACCATAGTTTCTTCACTTCACTTGAGCCTACACTATAGGAAATACTACCACATGCACCAAAAACTCCTCTTATCTTTTCATGTGAGTTGGTAAGATGATTCTAACTAATGTTGATAGTAGTTCCTTTACATTATTGGATGCTTTATTTGTGCCAGGGATCAAGAAAAATCTGTTATAAGTTTTAGCTTTAGCCAAGATTGGCTTGATTGTGAAATTTCTTGATGACAGATGTACATTTCATAATCTGTCAAACGGCGATGTGATTATTGCTTTTGGAATTTTATGTCGTCTCATTGGCTTGCAGAAGGTTTTGACTTTAAAGATTTTCTTCATCAATAGCCAAGATTACCACTATCTCTAAATTTTTAGTTTTACTCCACAACGTACGTGGGTAGTGTACCAGTTGAATGTTAAGTTGACCTTTCTGGATGGTGATCTCAAGAAGGAGTTGTACAGATAGTATTCACCAAGGTTTGAGGCCCCACATTAAGAAGGTAAGGTTTGCAAGTTATACAAGGATATTTATGGACTAAAGCTAGCCTCTAGAGTGTGAACCAATAAACAGACGGATCTTTGAGAATTTAAACTTCCAATGAATTCATAGAAATTGAAATCTTTATACTTAAGAGCATGAACGCAAGTGCGTGATCATCATACTATGTGTACATGATCTTCTCATTCGAGGTGACGTACATGAAATGATCAAGCGTACCGAAAAAAGCCTTACTTTCCAAGTTTGCAATGACAAACTTGTGTATATTGCACTAGAGCTTAGACGTAGAAGTTTTCTCATGTCGAGCACCTTGGAATAACACAAAGAGAGTAGTTTACTTGAGGTGAACATCGAGGAGGGGTGTTGGGTAGTCTCAATGTCACACACCTCTCGAAGGAACAATAATGACCCATGTGAGTCTTAGGACGATGTTGTTGATCCTAACAATTATAGTTTCATGTTGAGGGTTTATCATAGATGGTATGAAGTAGGACAAGGATTCATCCTCACAATGTTGAGGATAGAATATAGTGGCGTGCATGTTTGGGAGATAGATATCAAATGCGAGCTATAGTGCGATTTCAAGCCCTACTCACCAATTTCAACATTGGACATGTCATCATTCTCCCTTGGTTCAATCGAGAAAGATTGATTCCAGCTGTTTCTACACTACGGTACTCTAAAGGCACACTTATGATAATATGACTTGGGATCTTTATTTGCAAGGAAAGAACATGGAATTTTTAATCTCTTAATTATTAATCGTCGATGCAATCAGTCCATTAACAGATCCTTCATGCTTTAACATTCCTTGCCACAAATCAATCAGTGGATCAGTGGTTTTCAAGTTTTAGGAATCTAATCTACCATCGCGATTTTCTTGATCTCCTCTTTCTTACCCTTTTCACTTCACCTCTCTATTTATATTACTAGCTGAACATATGAAGAGAAAATGCAACACGTCACCTCTCTATTCATATTACTAGGTGAAGAAGTGAAAAAAAAGTGCATGCCCATCCTTTCGCACTCTTTGATTGAGAGAAAGTTCTTGTTTTAACTATATCTCCATCACGATTTTTGTACAAATGCCAATGGCTAGAGGCTTTGCAAGGCCCTCGCATGGTGGAATACACTTCTCATAGTAGAATTCGGACTATCATTCACAGGGTCCTCCAATTGAACAGCAAGATGTCATGGCAATAAATCCTCTTAGGGGAGGTACTGGGCTGCTTTGCAAACCTTTTAAAGCCGATTAAGGGAGAGGCCAAGAGGAAAAATTGTAATAAAAAAGGTGAGACTTTAACTTCTAAAATGTGGCCGAAAACTTCTGCATCGGTAGTTACTTTGAACTCGTACTAGACATAATGAAAAATCAAGAAACTGTTCCGATGGAAAAAACTCTAAGTTGAGAGGAAGTTGAATTTTATGAGGAAGAGAAGTTGATCATCTTATAGGTATGTTCTTGTACTTTCTCTTTCCTTTTCTTTTTACAGAAATTAGCTTTTGGAGAAGAACAAAGGCAACTCTATCTGTTGAGATAGTATCACGGGTGCGACTCCGTTGAACCACGTACAGGAATAGATTGGAACACTCAAAGCAATGCTCGTGGAATAGTCAGAATTCTCAAGATAATACATGAGCAGCGAGTCGTGTCAGAAATTCCAGAGGAAGCAGGAATGTGAGATGGGATTATAATCTTCATCGTAGATGGGCAAGAGATCACCTTCCTCTATTTGCTGTTTTGGTATGGGGGCTGTGTCCGGTGGTATAAGAAGCATCGCGTCTGCAATCTGATCTATCGTCGGGTTGGGTGACCTCTCCAACAAGAGGAGTCCTTCAGCGTCCTCCTGAGCGGTGCCATTTAGGCTGCGCCACTCGAAGGAACTTTCAACTAAGCAGCAACTGTTGGTCAAACAAGATGCGGGTATTGAAGATGCACTGGATGCAGAGAGGACTACCTCAGGAGTGAACTGGCTTTTACAATCTCGGGAAATGGCTAAGCGAGGCGGATTGCAGAACCCATGCGCCCTTCTCGTGGCAATAGAGGCTCCTGGGCTCTTAAAGATGCTTGTTTGAGGCGAAGGTTGTAGCTCCGCCTCTACGCGATCCTCACAGCTCTGAGGAGAACAGCCAGCGTTGTAGCCTATGGTCTGCACTTCAGCGAGAGATGAGCTGCCAGCGGTCTTTACCCGCTTAGATTGTTCCGCATCGCTGGAACACTGAGTATGGGGAAATCTCTTGCCCTCGCATTCACCTGCACTAATCTTATGGGAGCTTATAGGCATCGACATAGACTCGGCGACGAAGCCGGAGCAATTGGGAGATGCTGAAGAATCAGCAATACAGCCAGCAGCCACAGCGACTTTCTGCACAGACCTTGGAGAAAGATTGGGTAGGTTACTCAGACATGATGGAAGAGAATCGGGCAGGTTCAAACGCGCCGAAGGGCCGCGAAGGCAGTAGGACGCAACATCAAAGGCGCGAGCTGCAGCCTCCGCGGAGGAGTAGGAGCCAAGCCAGATGCGAGAGCGTTTACGGGGCTCTCTGATTTCTGCTACCCATTTGCCCCATCTGCGCTTTCGAACTCCTCGGTATCGTAGCTTCTTCTGGCTGGAAGCGGCGGAACCTGGGCTGGCATCAGAAAATTCGTCTGGTCGTGCTGTAGAGAGAAGTGCAGTGGAGCGGCGAGGCGATGAATTAGCGCTCTCTGACGAAGAGGCAGGGCTGTTCTCCGACTTACAGGGGGATAGCGGCTGAGAAAGCATGGGACTGGCAACGCAGGATTTTTGAAAATGAGAGCAGCAGATTTCTCTGGTGAAGTGAAGCATTCCCAACTTCCCAGGACTACTAACTCCCTAATCCTGCCATTGACTCTAGATAGCTTATATATTAATCTCAAAGCGTTGACATGGCGAGTACAACTTGGCACTGCTGATTCAATAGTGGCACCGCGTTGACAATTTTTCGTCAACAATAGATTACGCGTTCAAAGGAAATGGTCAAAGTGCAAACTTCCGTGGACCAACTGACGAAGGTCTCCAAAGAGGACAATGTCTATAATGACAAGGACGACGTCTGTTGTAGAAGGACCGAATCGAAGTCAAAATTGTTTGGCAATCTAGATTTGGGATTGTCCCTACCGGTTGCAACTTGCTACTCTTCATACTCTGTACATTTCTAGAAAGTGTTACTTTGTACAATTCTAGAAAGTGTTAGCCATTACGCTTACTTTTTTTTTAAAGAGGAATTTTGGCAGAAGTTTAATCTTCGTTTGCTTAAATTGAATGAAAGAACAACTCTACAAGTGAACATGCATAGTACCCATGGGATTTCTTGTATCTCACAAAGCAAAGGTTAGAGTGTCCAAGGCGAACACTAAGAGAAACTGCTCAGAACCATCTCATTTAATAGTCCTCAAATGTTCTATATTTGCCTTAGGCCCACACATGTCCTCCCATAGAGGGTGCTTAAACCCTCCACCCTACCTCAAAAGGACCCAACCACCCACACTAACTTGCGTGGACATTCTACCCTTAGTCATGTGGGATTTCACGGGTCTTAATTCTACTATGCCCTTCAGATTGTATTGCCAATCAATTCATCTACAATGGCAAGGGCGTGCTTACTCTGACAATGGCAAGGGCGTGCTTATTGTGACAAGGTCGATTTCAATCCAAATTCGTCTGGTTGTATGGTCTTAGTGTTGCTCCTACCTAATTCATACCCTTAACAAATCTCTCAGCTTTGTTCGTTCCTAGTAACGGCTAGGTGTTTTACTTCTCCCTGCATCAGATTAGTAGTCCTCATGTACTATATCTTTCGCATTGTATTTTAATTAATTCAAATTTACCAAGAGGACTTGATGGGAAGATTCTACGTTTCTTTTTTTAAGGAAGTTTGAAACTTTCATTTGTGAAATTTTCGCAAATTTCAATTCCTTTGGAAAGACTTCAGTCTTTTTTTTTCAGAAAGCAAGTAGGTTGATTTAAACGAAATAAGAAAGGAGTCATACAAGTACGTGACTAAAAGTCAATCATAGGAAGTGAGTCACGATGGGGACGAACACTTGTTCAAGCTCGATGATGACATCATGTATACGGCTGATCTGAGAACAACAAAAGCAAAAGTGCTGCACATTTGCTGTTAATCATATCTTTTGCATTTTCCATATACACATTTGCATATACTGATTTTTCTGTACCTCATTCAGATTCTCCCTTGATGGAAAATAAGATAGAGTAAAAAGCCTATTAAATAATATCGTTTCATGGTAAATTAAAAAAAAAATCCAAACACATGCCAATTGATAAAATCCCTCTTTTTCGACTCCATTAGGGGTTCCGTTATTGGTCGAGCTTGAACTGCAGAGTATTGCTAAATGTAAATGTACTTACACATTCCGGTGGGCTAGAAATGGATAAGATTGCTCCTATGAATGCTTTTTTGGACATGTATTTAGTAGAGTGAAGAAACTTCCAGCTGCTCATAGAGTACAAGCAAGAATACTGTTCCCACCTCTCACTTAACTTTTCAAGCACCAATCTCTCAGACAACTTTTTAAGCACCAAAGTGCATTCGAATTGCTGGTTAGAATCCATCAACTCTAGTAGCTACCCCTCAGTCATAAGGCCAAGAAGTGCAGACAATTCTATTTCTGTCTAAGGTTAAGCACGTCTGCAATGCTTCCTAAGACCAGAAATTCGAGGTCTGTCCCATAAATTAATAGAACTAAGAAGTTGCTGAGGGTCCATAGCTCGGTGATTGTTAAATCATTTGCACTCCTCAATGGATGGTGGTTCGACTTTTGCAAATTACAACTTGGATAGGATAGTTCATGCCTAAGGCCATGTGGAAAATTGTAGCTATTAAAAGGAGAGATAAAGAGGTTCTTTTAAACGTGTCAATTGTACCTTTCAAATTTCAAGCTAATGTAAGCGCAGATACCCTTCATCTGAGGAATTTCGACATATCTATCGGATAAATATAAATGTGATGTAAATACAGATATATGAAAAATGGAAAAAAGAATTACCAATCTAAGCTTGTCATACGGTGGACGAATCACTATACATCCTAACATTTAAAATAATTGAACTTAATAATCAGATAAGAAATGTGTGAAGTACGGTTGTTCAAATCTGAGAGTACGGTTGTTCACCTCCATGAAGCAAAGACGTAAGTCAGCCTTGAGGCCAAATATAAGTCAGCGTTTTCTGAACTTTTGGGCGTCAAAACAAGTGAGGTTTTAGCTCATCTCGACAGCACAAATACGTTCAAATCATTCTTTCATTGGCTTTGTCGTATGCTATGCTATTACTTTATAAAATACGACGGTCTCGCAGATCAAACGCTTTTCAAAGTAACGTTTCTAGAAAAACATAAAAGAGTTAGAGGCCTTTGCAGCAAGCTGACAAAGTTGAAAGTTCTAGAAAAAAAAACCATTGGCAAAAGGGTTTTGAATTACAAACACGAGAAAGATAAAAGAAGTTAGAGAGTGATTTATAAGAAAAACAAGAAAAAAAACACCATTGCCAAAAGGGTTTTAAATTACAAACAAGAAAAAGTTTCAAAAAAGTTAGAGAGAGATAGTTACATTGAGGGTTTATGATTTCTTTGTTCTCTTTATGAACAACCCATTTTTTTATCTAGCTTCCTAGAATAAACACCCTATGGTACTTCAAACGGCGGGAGGAAGGCCACGTTTTACAATTTGCAATCCTTCTACTTAAATAAACAAATAAACTCTCTATAGACCATTCTCACGAAGCTTGTTGAAGTTCACCATTTATTGTTCCTTTCATATTTTTGAGAGCGTTTCACTCTTAATGGTGTTGCACAGAGCCAAACAGCAACTGATTGTTTCACCGAGCAAAGCATACTTCGAATTAACTTGATGAGCTTGCAAAAGTAATTTACTCAGACATTAGCAAATCAGGTAGTTCTTACGAGAGAAAAAGACAAGATGACTTAAATCTTCCCTCCTTTAAAGCATCTCTTACACCATGGAAGAGAACCACAAATTCTACTAACTTTGATATTTTTCCAAATCCTTCCACTGAAAATCTACCACATGAGGATGGCTTGCTTATGATTTTAATTGCTCACATAAATAGACCATTGACACCTTGTCGTTATAAAGGAATAAAAGATGTCGATAGAAGCTAAGGTGTTTGAATGTTGTAATTAAGTTAATCCATAAGAAGAAAACAAGAACAAAGTTGAAAACTAGATGTCTATCACCATGTTCTAGAGGGGCTATAGATTCCTCACCAAGGTCCTTGCCAATTGCATTGTGTGCTGTTTTCGATCCTAGATCAATGAAGATTAGAAAGGATTCATCAATGAAGATCCATCATCAAATGCATTATTAATGTTTGAGAGAGACTAGAATATGCAAAGGAAGGCGCTCAAAAAATTCTCTTCCTCAAGATTGATTTTGACAAAGCATAGGATAGGTCATAATGGGATTTTATATTTCAATCCTTTAAGGACCTCACCTCTCACTCTAAGTTTACCAATCACTGTTGGTGAATGCTTGTGCTTATCTTAAAATTAATAGATAGCTCTCCTTGTCTATCTCCATTATTCTCTCTATGGGGTAGGGTTGCACACAACACCATGTAGGAAGGACATTCTGAAGTTTGAAATGATCTGTAGAAATGTTTCTTTAGACGGGGATCCCAATATAAGAGGTGAGCTAAAGATGAAATGGAAAGTTTGCTTTAGCCGAAAGGATGTGGGTGGTTTGGGAATTCTGGATGTGAAAGCTTTGGACGACAAGATGGTGTATAGGTAGATGATTAAAGCTCAAAGTACTTATAAATCTTCTTGGGCCAATTGTAGTTTAAAAATAGTGACATCCTTTCCTTTTTTGGGGTCCCTATGTGGAAAGAGATCGATTTAGTCATTCTCTTGTTCTCTATGTTCCCATTAAATATCCCTAAGGGTTCAGACCTCACATGCTCCTTATTGAAAGGTTTGGATAAGATGAGACCATTTCGCACCATTAGTAATGATCATAAGTGGGTTGTTGGCTTTAGACAATATGAGTCTATTTCTTTCCCAATTGTTAGTATCGTGAGAGTTTATTTGGAAAACCTCCAAAAAGCACAAGAGGTTATAGAAAGAACTTTCTTATATGTGGAAGAACCTCTAAAACCAAGATAGAAGACACTTGATAAGGTTTCAAGACAATGACCCAAATTGTAGAGTTGACTTTGAAGACCAATGCCTTTTATGATGTGTAATCAATGACTAGGTAGGCTTGAAGATCCATCCCTTACATGGACAAGAAGCATCCCCCCCTCCCATTTCGAGGGTGTGATGTGGAAGAATGGCTACGAAATGGAGGATATCCCAATGACAAAAACAAATATGGACTTTCATCACTCTCTTAAGTAGAAATGGTGTTTGTACTAAATTTAGATTGGATGGGAGCTCAAGTTCAAGGACCTATGCGAGCTTCTTATTGAGAACTTGCAAATAGTTTTATGTGGAAGATTCTCTAGACGACGATATGGACCAATGGTAATTAAAGGAAGTAAAATTTGCAAAGATCCCTAGTGGTGTGAGTGATGCTCTAGTGTACGGTGGAGATGACTCACCCTTTATTCTCTTGTCTTGAGAACATCTTGTATTGCAAGTGCTTAAACAAGATCCTTCTCTTACCTCATCAATTTTATTGGAACCAAGATCGGATTGGTGAAGTGATTAGTTTCTATTATTCTCTATGGAATTCCATTATGAGTGAAACATGTATAGAAGGAAAGATGCGCAGTCAACTTCGGGAAGCCTCTTGGAGAGTGATCGATTGAGAAATGCCTAGCTTGGCTAGGTGCAAGGATCCATGATTGTAGGAAATTACCCCTTCAAACACAAGTTCGTTCTAAATAGAGACAAGATGAAAAAGAAGTGGGTGTCCAATGAAGGGGATTGTTGTGTGAACAACATGACAACTCTAAGAGAGATCAATCTAAAAATTCTAAGTCAAATCAAACCACAAGGGGTGAGAGATGCACGTATCCACCCAACCAACTCCACCCATATATATACCTCAAGGCCAAGGGGGAAAATGTGAGGAGAGCTTGCCAAGTGTCCTCTCCACATGGATGCTAATCCAAGGCCTTCTAACCTTGGAAATCACATGGCCTTCACATGGATTCTTAAAGGACTTCTCCCAAGCTTGTACATACAAGTCTCAAGGCTTGAGAGGCCTCACTAAGGGTTAAATACCACACCCTTAGGAAATATCAATCCTAAGGGTCAAAACCCCTCAATTGGGAGTAAATAAATCCAAATAACGCAAGGGTTCAAACCGCACTCTTGGAGAGACTTTTGCAAGGGTTTCCCAATAGAATCCAAGGGTTCTCCAAGTGGTTTTGGACCCTCGAAACCCATGTCTTTGGCCACTTTGACCCATAGTTATACAACATTCTTCCCCCCTTTAACATTTTCGTCCTCGAAAATGTGTGTAGGTATATTATGTGGAGTATTCCCCCGTGCCCCATGATCTTTTCTCTAGATCATGGCTTTTCTCATCTCTCTGATTTGCTTCTTTATCAGAAGGAGATTTTATCTCATACTTGATCTAAAAAGAAGGAAATCCACTTGTGGGGCTAAACCCTGCCCAAATCATTACTTAACTTTGCATGTGAAACACTAAATCAAATGCTAAGTATGGATGATAAGGGTGGATTAAAACATCCCTGCCTAATTCAATGTTTCCCTATGTCTGAACTCTGCATGCATAGTACAAACATATGAAGTAGGTGGATTGTAATAGTCTCCAACTAATTTGCTATGCAGCTCCATTTCTATGCACCATTCAAGTGTGGATCTAGCAAAATAGATGGATCTCTTACTAGTTCAAGGCTTTGAGAAGTCTCCTTAAATTGAGGTTTGATCAAAACATCTAAATAAGATGTTTCTTACTATTTTCTACTTCTTAACCAACATCTATTGATCCTTTTTCCAAATACAGAACTACCATGTCCTATTGTACTTTAGAATCAAGGTAGAATGTAGGAAAGAAGTGATTCCGTTTCTTTAGGCAATGAACCTCGAAATGATTTTTCCAAGACTTTCTCAAAAGCCTTGACTTGTTTGGAACGGTTAGAATCTATAAACGATTCCTAAGAATATTATTTCAAATTCGTTTTAAGAGAACTTTTTAGATTCTTCATCCATTGATATTAGCTGGATGAATGAATTCTCTTAAACTTAAGTGTCTTCTGAAATTGAAGGGGTTCTATATAGAACATCTATCTTTTTGATGTTCAATTTGGTTATCCACTCCATCTAGCTAAACCTGATCTAGAAGTGACTTTGAAGATTCCTTCTAAGTCAAATCCAAGGTCTGGAAAAGCAAGAAGGAAGAACCAAAACTCGATGTAATCGGTTTCAACTTCTGAAACACTAAAATGATTTGAGCCAAACCAAATGAGACTCAAAACTTTAAGGATTTAATCTAGCTAATGTTTTGAAGCATTGTTTTTATGAGATTGAATCTAAATTCTCAAGAAGATCATTTGAGTAAGGTTAAACCATCATCCATTTACCAAACTCTAGTGGTATAAAACATTGATGTCTCAAGCCAACGAATTTTGATGATGTTCAACTTTACTCTCAAACTATGACGCTTCAAATGAAGTTAGTACTTTTCAATCTCTTAAGTCTCCTATTGATTGGAATACTAAGTCTAGTATAAATCTCTTACTTGAAGAGATTGATTACCTCGTTGTACTATCAACGAGATGTTTTGGTGTAACTCAGCTTAACCGCAATTACATAGATAACTAAGTCAATCTTTTTTAATACCTCTTGGTACACCTTTATTCTAAAAAATGTTGACTCACTTAGTTGTATTTGTCAACTAAGTGTGTTATCCAAGATTGACTCAATCAAACTTACCTTTCTTGAAAGGATCTTTCCAAGTTCTCTCTCTAGAAATCCATGTAGCATTTCTGATAAAGAACAATAAAATCCTTAAAGAGATTACATCAGTCTTCCTAAAAATATTTGTGAAGGTCTAGAAATTGATTTCATTTCACGATCTTCAAACTTTCTTAGTGACTTTGATATGGTCATATTCTTGACCGATCTATACTTCATTTTTATTGATGAAGTATCTGTTTCCATTGGGAACTTCAACTCATAAGCCCAAGACTAAAAGATACCTATCATATCAAGGTCTGATGTCATATACCATCATTCCTACATTAATGTGAATATAAAGGGTAGTGTCCCATACCACTACACTTTATATCCAACATTGATGTGTAAATGATATTTATCTTAAAGTCTAGAAGCTTAATCTAATTATAGAGTACCCCTTACTCAAATTCGTTTTGAATTCAAGGGATTACCTCTATGTATCCATCTTGCTTGGGTTTCTAAGATTTTCAACATATGATCATTCTATGATCCTAATTATTCCTAAACTCATGTTGGAAGCTCTAAACCTTTGGATGAAATAAATATCCATCCTAATGGAATAAACATTTATTCTTTCTTTCTAACGTTTTGAGTGTTATTCCAAGTGTCTTGAATCATATTCAAGATCTACTTAGCTTTTTCTTAACTAACTTGAAGTGACAAGAGATTACTCTTGCCTTTTAGATTCCTTTGTTTATCCAAAGCTTTTCAAAAAGCTACCCTAGGATTTTCTAGGAATCTCAGTTACTACTTAACTCAAAGCATCTTCTAATGCTTCCGAATTTTCCTTGAAATCCCTTTAAGAATAGGTGAATACAAGTTTCACCTTCTCCAAACTTAAATATCATTTATCAGAGTTGCATACTATGAACTTTGCATATTCTCTCCTTCCTACTTCCCCTTAGAGAAGTATAAGTTTTGGCATGCTTTATTCGAGCTCATGGTTTGCAACCACCTTTTTTCAACATCTTTTGTGATATTATTGGGATCCCAATATTAGATTTAGCATGCCATGAAGTTGTTTTTTGAGCAACTCGCTGTTTGCCAAACATTTTATGTATACAAAGATGTTCTTTTATCTCAGCATCTATATTCTAAGTTTCTATTTGTACCACTTCTTGATAAGTTTTGGTACTTTCTTCCCCCCTTTGAAGAGTTTTCGTCCTCAAAAACTGTGAGATCTATGGCTTCATTTGCAACTAGGCAGTCAATACTATGACTCCACCCAAAAATAGGATTATTCAACCAGTCTTATACTTGATTAGAACCTAAAAAATTTCTAGAAGATTACGTAGAAATGTTATCTTTTAGAAGATATTCTAGAGGTAGCTAAGCGACCACCTATCCTAACTTGCTCATGAACTTCCCCTTGACTTTATGGAAATGCTCATGAGCTCTTATGATCCGTAACAATGCAATGCTCATGCTTATCTGTGTTAGGAGAGGTGGCTAAAATTTTTTATGCTAATCAAAGCATAAGAGGTTTGAAGGTACTATGAAATAAGAAAAATGCTTCCATTTCATTATTGTACCTATAGGACTTTAAGTTTCTTCCATTAAGAACCATTGCATCTACTGAGGAAAACTTTATTTAAATTTCCTGAGATGCAAATCTATTGAATTAATGAAGCCTTCAATTGAATTGGAATTTTTTCCAAAAGGAGGGAGCTTTCAATGATGCATTGAATACTTTTCGCCATTCATGTTGGTGAAAGTAATCTTTGCTCATTATTAGTTTCCATCAATTGTCTTTGATGGCATTAACTAAATAGAGCTTTATATCATGAGACTCTTGAAACCATTCTAGAGTTTCATCCTATTTATGATATGTCATGAAGAGAATTGGACTCACAACCCCCCGGTTAGGAGTGCGATGGGCTAACCACTTGCCCCAAAAGCCATGGTTGAGGATTACTTCCTAATCCTCTCTCTTAAGGCGTGGTTCAACCATCTCCTACTAGGATTATGTGACATTCCTTCCTCCTTAGACTGAGCATTGTCCTCAATGCTCACTTGTGGACCCTTCTAACTCTTGGACCCACTTTCCATGCATGAGCACTTCCACCAACCTCAAACTCCAACACATGGACCAAATTTGGACCTATCCCACCCTCTGTGGATGCCCAAATGCCCATGCACCTTCATCCAAGGCTAGATTCACACTCACCATAGAAAAGTGCTTTTTCCAAGTGCCCACGAATGAGGCGCGAACCTCCGTCATGCCCAATTTCGCAACTAGGCTCTGATACCAATGTTGGGAATTGAACTCACAACCTCCAGGTTAGGAGTGCGATGGGCTAACCACTTGCCCCAAAAGCCATGGTTGTGGATTACTTCCTAATCCTCTCTCTTAAGGCGTGGTTCAACCATCTCCTTCTAGGATTATGTGACAGGGACAAATTTTTTATTGACCTTCTTTGTGATTCTATCAAATTCTCATGTCTTTCTTTCGTTGTTTATAATTTAATGCGGGACTTGCAAAAAGAATTCTAAATAAAACCTTGCTTGCAACACTAATGAAACACGTTTAAATGTGACTTAACGCCATGTTTATTTCCTTATACTATAATATACTCTAACAAACATTTATAATGATCAACTTGCAAATGAGGAATACTTCCTTTATGCAGTAGATGAGCACATATCATGGTAATAAGGAAGATCTATCACATGCATCTCTCGTTTCCGAGTGCCTACCAAAAAGGATTATCCAAAAACGTATGTATGCAGATATTTTGTACTTCGGTGAAAGCATATCATATTAGAGAATGATATCAGTTCCTATGGATAAATGTCAATTATCATCATTATCAAAACATTCAATCTTTTGGAAGTACTTCATTTTACTACATAAA
The DNA here is from genome assembly GCA_020310875.1 of Ceratopteris richardii. NCBI lineage: Eukaryota > Viridiplantae > Streptophyta > Polypodiopsida > Polypodiales > Pteridaceae > Ceratopteris > Ceratopteris richardii. The sequence goes on from CM035429.1 coordinate 81,748,175, forward strand.
TCCCTAGTTGGCCCACTTAAACAGAATTGCACATATGTATGGAGCTATAAGTAGCTAAAAGACGTAAAGGCTAAAACAAGGAAGTATTTAATGTCCTAATTTTGTGAATATTTCTGGATAGCATACTCAAATCAAAACAGAAAACATATCATAATCATCTTTTTTCAAACTATGACTATCGTTCAGAAACGTATACATGAAAGTGACATGTTTTTCGAATAAAAGCATAGATTATATCATTCATGAAATTAAAAAATGTGGCAGGAGCATTTCTGAGCATGTATCTTGTCTTCAATGAAGTTTTCTTTCATCTTGTTCTTCGTTGAAATCGACGGATAATCATTCATAAGATATAGCTTAATAAAAACTGAGGCTCTACCTAAAGTATCCAAGATGTGATCAATTATAGGAACCAAATAGTTATGTTTAGTATGTTATGTATGTTCAAGGTTCGGTAATCTACATACATCTAGAACGATACATCCTTTTTCTTGGCCCAAAGAATTGGCTTTCCAAAAGCTGAATACGTGGATAATTCATTATATTGTAGATTTCCATATCCTATGTAGACCCATTGTCATAAAATCCCAAGCATAACCATACGAGATTAGGATCTCATAATGATTCGTTTTTATTGCTATTTTTTTTCACATCCTTCCTTATTTTGCTGCATGTTAATCCTTCCAAATGACGGCAAGGGAAAGAGAGATCCTTGATATGAATGTGATTCCCTATGGACATTTGTTGATACATTTAGGTAGTGATGTGTGTGATCACACTTAGGATCGCCAATGCCCTATTTGGCCGCTTTGAGAGGCTTTTCCTCCCTTGTATATATGCCTATAACCCTAATGGGTCTTTTATCTTTTTTCATTTACTAGGTAATACATTCTATATTGTATTATGCTTGAAACTTTGTCTTCTTGCTTATGTTGTTCATATGCTTCCATAGATCTCAGACTCCAACAATTGGTAGCATAGAAGATCGCCACTTCATCTAGGTTGTCGTCAGCACCCCTCTGATTGCACTCCCACAATCACATTAAAATTGGCGAGCATACTCATGGTGATTAGTAGCTCAAAACATCTTCCCTTTTTTGCATGGAAATTTTGATATGAGCTCATTTCAACCTTCAAATACTATCATAGCAATTGTGAAGTCAATTTTATCCTTTTGTGCTAAACATATATCCAAATTTAGGTTTGCCCATACAAGCACCTCAAATGCTGCTATAGGTTTGGTGGAGCTCAAGAGGGAGGTTCTTTTCAACTTTTGGAAATACAATCATTATTTCCATATAAGGGTTAAATTCAGTGGCCATGGCGGAAAGCAACAACGTATTCCATATGTTCGTTATTGCTAATACATTGGATGGAACTAAATACCCATTGTGGGCATATATGATGCATCATAAATTGGTAGTAGAGGGGTTGTGGAATATTTTGTAGGGTCTTGAAAAATGTCCTACTACACCTGCAAATACGATTATTGAAGTTGATATCAATGGCAAACGATGATCGTCAAATTCCTATTTGTGTTGCGATTCCTACTACACCTATTGTAAAGAAACTTTGTTCGGATGGAAAAGATGCTCACACACATGCATTGATATATTTGTCTAATTAACATGTAATTATCGCTCATATTTACTCGTGCAAAATAGAAAATGATGATTTGAATACAATTACCACTTTATACCAAGCGAGAAATGAGGCTGATATTGCTTACCTTTGAAAAAAGTTGGAGAGTAAGAATATGAATAATGGAGATTCTATGGAAATTTTTTTGATAAAGATCAAATATTTGAAGGAGAAATCAATATTTGTTGATGAGGCCATGCCAAGTAGATAACTTGTGTAGACTATTCTTAATGGTCTTCCAACTTCATACCAAAGTTTTGTCTCTACTCTTCGATTGATGATGAAAGAAAATCCAAATGCCTTATCATTTGAGGAGTTAGTCTTTGTTTGCTTTGCATTAAAATCCATCTAGGCAAAAAAACTCCATTGTGTCTATTGTAGATCAAGCTTATAGTGAGAAAGGAAAAGGTTAATGGAGCTCCTCTACTAGAAAGCTAAAATTTGCTAATGCTAGACAATCGAAGAAGGACGACTAAGATGAGAAGAAAATAGAAGATAAGAAACAGTTTTGCAAATAATCAAAGATAAATGATCATGTCATAAATAGTTGGCCAAAAGTGGTTGCAAAAGAGGCAATGAAGAAAGCGGTCGGAATGATTATTGCAAAGGCCTCTATAGCTAAATAAATTTTTCTTATCTTATTCAAAATCAAGATTGGCCATTTACTATTGTAGGTAGCTATGAACCATCTTCTCTTGAGTGTTATATATCTATAGTAAACTTAGATGTTTGCTACTTTGATGGTGGGGCAACCAAATAGAAATACCATGTAGCACAATTTCTCCAATTCCCTTGAGCCTACCTCTACAAGGAATATTGTCATATGTGCTAACAAATCCTCTTATCTTGTAAAGGGAGTTGGTAATTTCACTTTTAATTCTACTAATGGTCAGATCAAGAAAAAACTATTTTTAACTTTAGCATTAGCCAAGATTGTCTTGCTTGACAATTTTGTTGATGATAAATATTCAGTTCATGATCTCTCAAATGGTGACGTTATTATTGTTCTAGAATTTTATGTCGTGGGCCATATAAGCTCATAGACTATGCAAAGTTTGTGAATGATTGTGCATATGTAGTTTAGGATTCTCAAGCTATCTCAAATGGAAATCTTTGGCATGCACACTTTGGTCATCTTACTTTCTCTAGTTTGCTATGCCCACAAAAAACTAAAATGGTTTCCTCTCTACCTAGACTTGGCACAATTTGTAAACATGTGTCTAAATGCTTTATTTTCCTCCCAGTTGATAATTCATAGGTTTCATTCGATTATAAATTTGTGTACTAAAGCGGAGTCATTTATTAAAGAATACTTCTTTGTAGAAACCTTATTAAAGAATACTTTTTTGTAGAAAGATGATGGAAACCTTATTAATAGATAAAGGCAAGTTTATAGAGGTAGATGTTACAAATTATCTAGATACATTCGAGGATTTAGCTAAGCTCATGGATTACCAGAAGCTAAGTGGATAATATACCTAGGTAGGCTTGCAATAGGAACAATTACGGCCGTATTTGAACCACATAGTGAACTTGAATGGGAGGAATTTAGGAACAAATACATAAAGAGTTCTATGTAGAAGACTTTAGTCAACATAGTAGAGAGGGTTTTATGAAATGGATTAACCCCCCAAAGGCTCAAGTTTCAATTATCCAACTTAATGGTGAATCTATGAAACATTTTTCACAATTACCACAGAATGATAGCATAGCCCTTACTCCAGATATAGTAGTATACTTTCTTAAGATTTTTACTTAGAATGTAAGAATTAAGGTTGAGAGAAGACTTGAGGAGCTAGGTAAGTGATAAGGGCTTACTGATGATTGGGCTACTGTTAAGGGAGTGGTTGAGGTATTTGCACATATGAAGCAATGTCCATCCCTTCTTTATGAATAAATGTCTAATCTATCTCCTATTTTCCCCTCTACTCATGAACCTAGAGAGACTCATATAGCTACAAAGATTGAGCAATGAACATCTATATCAAAGGTATCAACTAATTTACAATTTGAGATCTTATTCACTAAATTAGATAATATGATATAGATGCATGCAAATATATCACAAGAAGTTTTTTCCTTACAAAATACATGTTTCTAACTAATTGTAGGATGTTCTAAGAAAGAATCAGAAGTTTCTATGGACAAAAGAGCATTCAAATGCTATGCAAAATTCCAGAAACTGCTTCTTAATAGGCTATTTTGAAACATGTTAATTATTTTGAACAAAAACCCATTATATTTACTATCGATATGAGTCCAATAGGCATAGGATAGACGGGAAAAGATATGCAATTAGATTTGGGGCCAAAATATTACATGAAAGTCAAAGGAATTATCTACAAGTTAAAAGAGAACTTTGGGGTTTACTCACTGCATTAAAAACTGATAAAGAATATTTTACTGGTGCCAATGTAATTGTAGAGAAAGATTGCTTACTAGTGATATGAATGATAAAAAATTGGTCATCACATGATATTTCTATGCTAAGATGAATTTCATGAATTACATTTATATATCATGTGTTAATACATATTGTAAGGAAGTCTAGTTCTCTTGCTGATATGCTTTCTAGAGCTAGATATGATGAAAATGAAGTAGCATGATTAAATATTAATGCAATTAATTATGAATCTCAAGAATATGTGTATAAACAATTTCAAATTGATGAATATGAAGGAGATTGTCAAGACATTGGAAAATATCTTAGTACTTTTATTAAATGAATTACATGGTCTACAAATAATAACTAAAGAGATTCAATTGCAAGTAATGAACAATATGCATGATACTTTATGGGCTCGACATAAGGTTTTTGTGGCTACATATGAAAAAATTAGAGAAAGTTATTAGTGGCCATGAATCTATGTGAGTGTAAGGGATCATGTTAAATCTTGTGTTGTATGTCAAATGAATTCATCAGTTCAGCATAGGGATCCTTTACATCCAACTTACCCACCTTGTATTCACTATAAGTGGGTAGTTGACGTAGTGACCATGCCCAAAGGGATCCATAAAATGTAGTATATAGTACTTGCAAGAGAAGACCTTACAAACCATGTAGAAGGCCGAACCCTACCATCTAAAACAACATACAATGTTTGTAAATTTTTACTTGAATATGTAATATCAAAATCTGGATATGTTGAGAAAGTAGTGCGTGATGGGGGTGAGTTAGATGCTCAAGAGGCTAGAGACGTCTTTGCACAACATGGAATTCATTTAGCTCTTACAAGTGCTTATAAGTTGAGGCTAATGGAAACATAGAAAGAGGGCATTCTTTAATTGTATAATCAATTTCTAAAGCCTATAATGATGATATTGAAAATTAGCCAATACTTCTACCTTTTTGCATTATGGGCTGATAGAAGGACTTGCACTAGGACAACCGGGTATATGCTAGCAGAATTAATGTACTGCCAAAAACCTATTCTTCCATTAAATACTCAAATACATGGTTTAGTCTTCTATGGCATGATAATCTATCTACAAAAGCTCTCTTGACTCTAAGAATTCAAGAGCTTGAGCAAGGAAGTGAAAAGTTAGATGAAGCTATTGCTAAGTTAAAAAAATCTAGGATTAAGAATAATATGTATTTTGATAAGTCACATAGGTTAAGGACAAAGCCAATTCAAATGGATGATTGGGTTTGGATTTGCGATAGTACATTTGTTTCCCAATACAATGCATGTAGGAAGTTAAAACGGCATTATTTTGGACCTTATGTGGTGGTAAATGTTAATGAGAATGGAACTTATGATTTACGAGAATTGGATGGAACACCTCTTAAAACTTTAATTGCAGGCAAAAGAATTAAATTGTTTAAACAAAGGGATGATGAAACTATGAATTATTAGATGATGAAGAGGATGAATGAAATTTTGGGAAAAAAGTAAGATGATTTGTTAGAAAGAATTTTATGTTTACCTTACCTAAAATGAAAACTTATGAGAAATATAATTCAATTTAAAAGGATGTATGATTTTTTGCTTCTAGTGTGGATTTTCTTTTGCAGCAAATAGTCAAAAAAGAAAAGAAATTACTAGTCATGGATGCTAAAAACTCTTCTAGAAGAATTTAAGATGAATCGAGGATCAAAGCTATGAGTAAAACTAGGAACATTCCATTTGACCAATCTACAATTTATATTTTTCTTTCAATGAATTTGTTCGCTAAAGTTATTAATATTCAGATTGATAAGGAGTTTGACAGCTTCATTTTTTAATTTTTACTAAAAGGAGTGGAACCACATGAAATGACTTATATTTTAACATATTGATTCCTTTCATGATGCATATAGACTATTAAGATGATAATTTTCCATACAAGATATTAAGAAATTGATTTTATGATGTCACATGTGAATGTTTAATGTGCATGTTTGATCAGGAAAGTCAATTAAGCTTGCGTTCATAGATTTCGATGATTTTCCAAAAAGAGTTCATCGATGATTTGAAGATGATTTGAAGACGAGTTTGGAGTTTGAAGATTGAAACTAAAGCTAAATTTCAGGTGATACTTTTCTATGATAACTATTTCTTGTTTTTATATTATGCATATCATTTGCATTTATGAATTACTAAAATTAGGAAATCTGGATTATGGACTTATAAAACTATGAAGTAAAACTATTTGGCCAAATTAGGAAAACAAATTTTGATTTTGTGTTTCAAAACTTTCTAAACTCACTTCTGATATCATTGAAGAAATGGATTTTGAAATTCAATTCAAAAGAAGAAAGTAAACTTGTAAAAATATGAGCATATAGATGCATGATACATGTCTATGTGAAATCCTAATTCTTACTTCTACATGCATCTAGATCCTTATCTCCAATTAAGGGGTTAAGTCTTTCCTCTTTAAACGAAAACAATGTGAATGTAAAAAAAAGTATATTTTGAATGGAAGCTTATACTTTGTTCCTCCCCAAAAAAGTGAATTTTGAATTAGACCTACATGAAGGTGATGTTGATGATGAAAGAAACTTTGAAGATAATATGAAGACTTGTTGTGGAAAACAATTCTAGTATTAAAATTGGGCAACCAAGGTCGATGTCTATATGAGTAGGGTCAGTTGAATTTCTTTGTGTGTGTGTGTATATATATATATATATATATATATATATATATATATATATATATATATATATATATATATATATATATATATATATATATATATATATATGTATATGTGTGTGTGTATGTGAGTATATATGTGAGTATTTATTTAAGAGGAAATCTAATTTTGATTGACGCTCTAGATTTATGAATGTTTTTGAAGCAAAAATCAGCTATTGTTGACCGAAAGGGTTATTAGTAGAGCTTTAGATTTGATATGACCTCATAAGCGCCCAGTTGATAGTATGTACCACATCCACGTGCAAAGAAATTTATCTTTATTTTTTTCTTATAATTCTCAAAATGAGATTGACATCAAACATAGACAATTTGTGTGCTTCATCAACTTTTTATCTTTATGCATACACAAAATGTTTTAAGTTTGCATGAACGGCAAGGAAAATGAGGCATGAAATCCATGGATTGTTGCATATGCTCTTCTTTGTATTGCATGCTTAGCTATATGGTCACATGGCTTATGATCTAACAATATTTCCCATAGTTATCCATTCCAGGAGTAGATATTCTTTGAACTTCCCCTCTAATAACACAGGGATGTTCACCCTATGCACCTTGTTCAATGCTTATTCAAAAGAAAATCAGGCCTTAAAGTGCATGATGGCCACACTTCCATCTCCACATTGAAGATCTATCTTCATTCTTAAACAATGAGGAGTAGGTGGTTTTCCTTTGACATTGCCAATCACACCCCAAAGAAGGGAGAGAGAATCTCTCCAATATTCACCCCCAGCAAACTTGGACATCCTCTAGATGGGCCAAGAAATACTTTCTCCTCAATTTCAAAAATAAAATCATCTTGCATGTGATTTAGCAGCTTCATCTATTACATGCATGGGAGGGAAAGAAAAGTACCTATTTAAGGATATGTAATTAGCCCTATAAAATGCATGCATGGAAATTCATTTATGAATGATATGATGAAGTTTGTGCTCTCACTTTCATACATACCATGTGTAGATACATAAATCCTTGCAAAACACCAATGTGCATAGGTAAAAAAACTGATTTGTCTCTATGCAAGGTCATTAAATGGGACCCTTTCATGCCTACTTTAAGTGCATTGGAACTTGCAATGGTGCATACAAAAGGTAATAAGTATCTACTACTAAGATTATGTTCCAAACTTTTGCTTAGCTTCTAGATTCATTTTGCAGTTACAATTTAGATTGGCGCAATTGGACATGCAACTATTGGCATGAAAATTTTGTGCACATACATTTTTAAGCATGCATACTATAGATGAAGTCGTTTAAAATCATGGTGCAAACATGGAAACGGTTCTCATAGTTTCTAATCAAAGAGTCTCACACTCACAAATCTTCTCTCATTTATGCTCATAACTTGACGTACTCTTATTCATGCTATTTAAAAATATAATTCATGCACAAATGAATGTGCATCTAAGGGACTAAAATCATGTGTATTTACTTTCCGTATGCATAATTATGATGCAATGCAACTCAAATGGTTCAAGAGAGATCAACACTAACTGAAGATTTATATTCACAAGGTTTTTCTTGGCTCCATGCACTTTTCTTCATCTTCCCAATCTTTTCTTGATCACTTTCTGCACTTATAAAACTTAATAAAAGATGAGAAGTATCAAATAAAAAAGGTACTATAATCCGTCTATAATAAAACATGAATAAGCAACTCGAAAGTAGTTGTCTTCCATACAATCCATACAAACTCAAGTTCTTGCATTGGCTCTAGATTGGTACTTGTTCTTAAAACTCATAAGTATGAGTGGTCAAATCAAACACTCATCAAATAAGGTAGCTAAGCATTTTGGATCATCCTCAATCATGTCTACTTCATCAATCAAGTATTTTTAATCACTTCTTCTATTCTACATTGATAAGGGTTTAGAATATTTTGTTAAAGTTTTTGTATTCTTTTCAGTTTGATTGATAATATCTTCAATCATTTATTTGTCTTTGTCTTCAACGTTATTTTCATATTATTAATCTCATTACCCAATTGATATTTCCTCTTTTTAATTTTCTGTTGATCAAATAATTTTTTATTTTCTCAAAACTTTGGATCACATATTACATAGTATTCATCATGTTTCTTTCTTAGTTGTATTAATTTTTCATCTTCTTGCTCATTATCTTCCAATATTTCTTGTAAACGTTTTTCAGCTTTTTGTTTTTCATAGTTTCTTGGTTCACTTGTCATTATATCAATAATTTGAACTTGATTATCAATTGGCATGTTATTTTTGTGTGTAAATTATTCTTAATCATCATAGCTCTTTGGTTACCAATTTTTCCTATATCTTTTCAATGTACTTGATTTAGATTTTGTCTACTCAAAAAATTCCTCCATTCCCCCTCTTCGTAAGTTTAGGAGCAAACGGGAATGGTTAGAGAATTTACAGATTTTTCTTTCAACTTAACTGAAAATTTTAAGCCTAAAAGCATTAAAATATGCAATGCAATTCCAAAACATATGGCCAAGTTTATCACATTGGAAAGATCTTTTTCATCCATTTAATGTTCTATGTGTAGTCCTAGGGGTAGATCTTCTATGTTCCAATGAATATTTTTTATCCACAATCTATGTAGACATATTTTGGACTTGTACATGATGTTCTTGTTCACACTTGAATACTAGCATTTCATTTACTTGGTTGGATGAAGTCTCAAAATTGTTTCTCCAATTTGATCTTTCAAGATCGATTACCTCTTTCAACACACACACACACACACACACACACACACACACACACACACACATATATATATATATATATATATATATATATATATATATATATATATATATATATATATATATATATATATATATATATATATATATATATATATATATATATATATATATATATATACAGAGAGAGAGAGAGAGAGAGTAGTGAAATTCTACCTTCCCCCTTCTCTTTCAGCTATAGATTTCATGCATATAGAAACAACAATGAGAGAGAGAGAGAAATATGCATAGAATATTTAATATGCATGTATGCATAAGTGCAAGCATGTATGAAAGTATATGTATGCATGAGTGCATTTATCTATGCATGAGTGTATGCATGTGCATAAGTGTAGGCATGAAAGAGAGTATATGCATGAATATAAGCATGTGTAAATGTAAATATGCATGTAAGCGAGTTTTATGCATGTGATAAAAATTAAAAGTAATTAAAGAAGTGAGTGTGTTTTATTTCTCATGAAAGTAATTATGATCTTTTTCTTCCCAATTTTTGTGTACAAAGCATCGAAGAGTACCTGATTTTCATCAGGTTTAGAAAGAGGAAAGTGAATAGCAAATTGTATTGTCTTAGAAGATTTTCTTTAAACTTGAAAAGTGTCTTAGAACTCTTACTTATATTTACATAATTTCAATAGGGTAATCTTTTTTATAAATTAGTTTTCCTTTCATCTTTACAATCATGAATGCGACCACCTCATCCAAGAAAAACGTATTATATGGTCTACATCCAAGACTACCCAATGACATACATCTAGACCAATCATCAATTCATACCTTTATTTCTATGTATTTATTACCTATCCCTATAAATAATCAAGTTAATGAAGAAATAATAGATGAAGAAATGCTAGTAGAAGAAAAAATAATTGACTCTGTGATTTTTGAAGCTTTAGTTCCTACAAAACAACCTCAACTTTGTTTATTTCTTGCATGTAGTCAATTTTCTTGCCTCTAGTCAAATTTTTTTACCATATGCGTTTCATAGACTAGACAATTTGAAAATGTATAAACACTTTTCACAGAATTGTTAACATGTCTTAAGTCCCAAAGCATACTAATAAGCACCTGGCGTGTAGTCACACACTAAGACCCTTTGACAAACTGGAATTGATCCACCTGGTGGTCTTCATTCACACTTTGATAACATATACAACCTGAGTTGCCAAAGGGTCATGGAACTTCAGGTTACATTCAAGTGTGGGAATATTGATAAAAAAGAAGTTTTCAAAATATGATGAACAATTTAAAGAGATGAGGATTGTACTAAATGCAACTATTCAAGAAAAATTTGACAATGTCTTATCGCTAACTCAAAGATTTGGTGATTTTTTTGAAAATAATCAAACAATGATTGATAAAAAATGATTTCCAAGAACTTGCAATTTCTCCAAATTACTAAACCATTCTACATGATTGATCATGTGATTCCAAGCACCTGAATCAACATACTAGAAATTTCCCTTCAATTTCAAAACATCAACAGACATCGTATTCCTCATATGATTTTGAACCATGACTAGGTTCTCAAAATCATGCATCTACACTTGTGGATGCATAGTTCTTTTGTTTCCTTTTCTTACTTTGATTGTTCAACCTACAATCACGTTCAAAGTGTCAAGCATTACCATAGCTCCATCATCCTTTATTGTCATTACCTTAATCATTTCTTTGGAAATTTGTGTGGCCTCTTTGGATTCCCCTGTCTTGAAATTCTCCTTTATTTGTTGCATGATTCTAATGTTGATCTTGGTCTCAGTTACGGTTTCCTCTTCCACTTCCAAAACCTCTACCTCTGTCTCTTCCTTTGCTCGAGTAGAATACCTACTCAAAACTATGTTTTTCTTGGGATTTTGAGTCCTCATGAAGATTATTTTCTTCAATAACCAATAGAGATAAACCAGATCAGCAAAATTCTAAATATTTTCCCAAGTATGTATAGAAGTTTTGAACTACTTATATGCAACTCCTAAACCACAAAGTCCCACTTCCACCTTATCATCATCATCTATATTCATGCCAATAGATGTAAGTGACTCACATATGCTTTTGATTTTCACGGTGTAATCACTTAGTTTCATGCCCTTTTTCGCTAGTGTATGCAACTCATTCTTTAGTTGCAATTTTTCATGCCTTTGTATTGGTCTCATACAATGTGACTAAACTATTCCAAGCTTGTTCTAGAGTCTTGACATCCCCTATGTGTCCAATCATGCTATCGTGTATGCTAATAGATAGCCAATACATTACATGTTGTCCTCCTTCCTTCCATTCTTCATATGCTCTTAACTAGCCTGCAATATGATGCCTTTTTGATAAATGCATAGCATTTGTGTTCTCTCCTTTGATCTACTTTGAGCAGCCTTTTCACATCAAGAAATTCTTCATTCTAGATCTCCAAACATGCAAGTTGTTCTTGTCCATCTTGTTGGTCGTAAGCTAACGCATTCCATCTTTGTTTGTCATATCTACAACAATTCACAATACTACAGAAACACCACAAGCATTACTTCTACTTGAATGTTGTTGCACTATAATGTGAAAATTGGATCTCAGAAAAAAATATTTTTTTTTGTGATTAGGAAGTAGTGTATCCTTATAGTTATAAAATGCTTACATGAAAGTTTTTCATTGATAGCATACATGACCATGGAGGGTTTATATGATCATGTATATGGACTTCATCTTCACATATACATATCTAAAATCTATGGCCTACTTCTCATCATAAACAACTTCATAACATAAAATCATATAGCAGATACCTTTAATCCATGTGTACAATAATACTCATTAATTATAATCCCTTCATGTTCTATTCATACCTTATCTTCCTTGTTTCTAGTATGCCTGCAAGTACTAGAGAAAAGATGATTTATATCAGAAAGTCACATGGGATAGACTTTCAGAGGTTTATAGATCTCCAATTTTAAAAGAGATTTTAATTTTTCTAAATGTAAGTCCAAGTGGAGAAATCCATCCAACAACACAGTATCTACTTCTAGCTCTTTTATAAATAGATTGACATCAAAAGTTCAGGATATATGCAGGAATCGAAGTGTTATAGGGTTGCTAAACATATCAAAGCAAGAAATGATCAACAGGTGTGATGCTTGTTAAATTGGGAAGGCACAAAGATGAAACGACCGCATCGCCTACCTCCAAGTCCTCCAATTTAACAAGCTCATGACGCATCGTGTCATATCCGCCGCAGCTCAAATGTGACGGTCCAACCGTATCTAAACGTGTGGCTGCGGCATCTCGCTGCTGGTGATATCGGTCACGAGTCTGCTGCTGCTTGTCATGAATCACGTCCCACTCCTCAGCATCTAACCATCTAGGCTTTGGTAAGCCTGCTTTGAAAGCATCACGAGCCTCACATCGTCGATGGGATATAACCTCACGTGTAGTGTGCAGAATCCACTCTGAACTGACAAGAGACTGTCCATCGGCTGATCGAAACTCCTGATAAATTGTCTGTGTGATATAATTCTTCCAATCTTTATTCTGTTCACTCCATTTGAGCATGCTAGAGTGTCCAAACTGGATGGAGCAAAGTTGTCATATGCGTGCACACATTTCTTTGCCAGCTGCATCCATCACCGGAGCTCCATCTCGGATACTATACACCTTGGAGTCATCATGGTCATGAGCATCCCAAGGTGTACGTGGTGTACTGCGTGGTGTACCTACATCTGAGATACTCGTCCTAGGAGTAGAAGCGGGCAACACAACATCCTTTGCACTGCCTCCACAACAACCACCTCCTCCGCCTCCAGACCTACCTGTAGATCCACTCCTAGAACCTCCTGCTTTAGAGCATGATGTTGATCTACGAGACAGGCTAGAACCTGTATCGCGCTGAGGTGTCGAACGCACATGTCTACTAGTAGACCCAGTAGGAGATGGCTGAAAAGATGGTCGCGGTTGAGTCGCAAAGCTAGGAGACATACCTCCTACGGGAGTAGTACCACCCGCAGGAGTGACACCGACAGGAGTGACACCAACGGGAGTGACACTGACGGGAGTGACACCGATGGGAGTGAGGCGAGCAAGAGTGAGGCCGACGGGAGTAAGGCCGCCAGGAGTGAGGCCGGGAGGAGTGCTACCTCGATCGATCCAATATTGTGATGCAGCAGCCATATACGCAGGACGAACCTAAGAGATGAACTCCAAAAACTGCTCCTCTGTCATGGAATGTGGAGTGACTGGAGGACTCTCTCCCATCGTGCTCTGTAATAAAAGAACTCAAGAAATCAGCATGCGATAATAAAAGTAATATAGAGAATAAACAAAAAAAAACCAAAAATTAGTACGTACAAGTGTTTTATTCAAAAGTCCTCTACTCTAGCATCCTCTTGAAGATCCGATGCACCGAGAATATCTATCTCTATATTGATGGCTTCTAAATCGCTTGCTATGCTGGTTTCTTCCTGATCATCATCTATTGATTCGTCTTCTCGAACAATGACCTCTTCTTCAATGACCTCTTCTTCTCGAACAATGATCTCTTCCTCCTCGACTATCGAATGAATCTCTGAGTCCACTAGAGATGGACTTTCTTCTACATCTATGTTCTCAAAAATTTGTCTACTACGTGGAGCGACTTGTAAAACAAATAGCCATTCTGGTTCTTTTGAATCTAGTATAAAAACAACTTGCTCATAGTGTTCGGAAAGTACAAATGTATCCCTTTCATCTGTCCATAATCTTGTGGAGTCGACTTGAAGCAAACCGCTTTTATCCCATCTCACTGTTGCGTTTCTTCTAGAGGTGACTACTTTGAACCATTTCATATAAAAAACAAAGTAATCAAACTTTTCTGAAAGATAGTTTCAAGATGTCTTGAACCACACCACAATAATCTAGCTCGCCTTCTAGAGCATTATCATCTCTTGCACTCGCTCTACTTTTTTGTAGAAAATTCACCATCACTCCACTATCAAAAGAAGACCTATTTTCATCTGTATACCTGCTCTTTGTATTCCATGACATTAGCTCAGCTATAGATTCACATCTAAACATGTTCTTAATTCGTGGAATGATAGGAAAGTGGCAAAGAACCTTTGCGGGGATTGCTTCGCCTACAACGTCTTCTCTAAATCTATTTGCTCCACACTTTGGACATACGTGGAGATGCTCATACTCATTCCGAAAGACAACGCAATCATTTGGACAAGCATGAATTTTAGTATAATCCATTCCAATGGACTGTAAAAGTTTTTTTTTTGCATCTCCACGTGTTGGAGGCATGTCATTGTCTAGCAAAAAATGATCTTTAAGAAGCCTGCAATAAGCAATTAAAACGATATTAGTAAATAAAGTTATTGTGATACAACAATGAAAGCCAATTTGTTCTCCACTTACCTAAACAATTCAGTGACACTACTATCTGACCATCCATAAATGGATTGCAGATTGAGCATCGTGAGTGACGCACGTAGTACAGATATCTTTGCTCCATTGTAAAGTGGTAAACGAGCTAGTCTTTGCATGTTTTCATATTCTTCATCGACTTCTAATTGTGGAATTTTTGTTGTGTCCATGAAACTCTCGACACCTTCTCCACCATCATGATCTTCGTCCATCTCATAGAATGCTTCAAGCATCTCTTCCATATGTTCATTCTGTGTAAAATTATTAGTACTTTCTTGTACGTCTAAGTCCTTTTTTGTTCTCTTTTGTCCATGAGAGGCTACCCATGCAATGTCGTTTGGGTCCATTTGCTCACCTGGGGGACCATGCGAATGATAACGTAGGTTTTCCAGTCGACTCCTATCAAAGGATCCATACTCTCTAGCATGTGCGGTACAAATCCAACGTTTCCGATAAATTTGATACTTGCACTGTGTGCAAGGACATGCCATTCTCTCTTCAGGATCCAAAGAAGCCATCTGCTACAATATGGACATTTTAGAACATTTTTTTTTCATTAAACCTAAAAATCATACTCTTAAAGACTTAAACCCTAATCTATATAACTATCCTATTTTATCTATATATTTGGATTTTTTCTTAATTGATCCTATTTTATATATATATATATATTTATTTATTCAGATTTTTTTCCTCTTAATTGAGTTATATGTATGCCTAAACCCTAAAACCCTAATTTTAAAGATCTAGACCTAAAATATGTATATTTCTATACACATGTGTATATACATGTATATATGTATTATATGTGTACTCTAGAGTGCGTATACATGTTATGTAGGTGTTCAAACCCTAAAACCCTAATCAAAATGACCTAGACCTAAAACATGTACATATGTATGCATGTGTATATATATGTGTATATGTATATATGTGTGAATATAGATAGGTGTATAAGTATGTGTATATATATTCACTCTATTTAAAATGATTAAAATTAAACCTATTTCTATATATTTAATCATATATATTTCATTTTTTTTATTTAAAACACTAGTTCTTATCATATTTTATTATCTATATAACTATCCTACTATATATATATATATATATATATATATATATATATATATATATATATATATATATATATATATATATATATATATATATATATATATATATATATATATATATATATATATATATATATATATATATATATATATATATATTTATATATATCCTATCTTATTTTATATATATACTTATTTATATATTCAGATTTTTTCCTTACGTGATCCTAATTTTATATATTTAATTATATATATTTAATTAAAACCCTAATCTCAAAGATCTAGACCTAAAATATGTATATTTTTGTATGCATGTGTATCTACATGTATATAAGTATTATATGTGTATGTGTATGTGTGTATATATGTTATGTAGGTGTTAAAACCCTAAAACCCTAATCTTAAAGATTTAGACCTAAAATATGTATATTTCTGTATGCATGTGCATCTACATGTATGTATGTATTAGATGTATATGTGTGTTTGTGTATATATGTTATGTAGGTACTAAAACCCTAAAACCCTAATCACAAAGAGTTAGACTTAAATCTGAAATACTAAAACCTAAATACTTAAACACTTATAAAAATCTAAACTCCTAATCCTAAAACCCTAATCATATTTTATATATATATTTATTTATATATTCAGATTTTTTTTCCTATTTTTGTTTATATTTTTTCTTAATATAAATATAATTGAGTTATATGTATGCCTAAACCCTAAAACCCTAATCTCAAAGATCTAGACCTAAAATATGTATATTTTTGTATGCATGTGTATCTACATGTATATAAGTATTATATGTGTATGTGTATGTGTGTATATATGTTATGTAGGTGTTAAAACCCTAAAACCCTTATCTTAAAGATTTAGACCTAAAATATGTATATTTCTGTATGCATGTGTATCTACATGTATGTATGTATTAGATGTATATGTGTGTTTGTGTATATATGTTATGTAGGTACTAAAACCCTAAAACCCTAATCACAAAGTCTTAGACTTAAATATGAAATTATAAAACCTAAATACTTAAACACTTATAAAAATCTAAACTCCTAATCCTAAAACCCTAATCATATTTTATATATATATTTATTTATATATTCAGATTTTTTTTCCTATTTTTCTTTATATTTTTTCTTAATATAAATATAATTGAGTTATATGTATGCCTAAACCCTAAAACCCTAATCTCAAAGATCTAGACCTAAAATATGTATATTTTTGTATGCATGTGTATCTACATGTATATATATGTATTGTATGTGTATGTGTATGTGTGTATATATGTTATGTAGGTGTTAAAACCCTAAAACCGTAATCTTAGAGATTTAAACCTAAAATATGTATATTTTTGTATGCATGTGTATCTACATGTATGTATGTATTATATGTATATGTGTGTTTGTGTATATATGTTATGTAGGTATTGAAACCCTAAAGCCCTAATTAGAAAGACTTAGAGTTAAATCTGAAATACTAAAACCTAAATACTTAAACACCTATAAAAATCTAAACCCCTAATCCTAAAACCCTAGTCATATTTTATATCTATATTTATTCATATATTTAGATTTTTTTTCTTATTTTTCTCTATATTTTTTCTTAATATAAATATAATTGAGTTATATGTATGCCTAAACCCTAAAACCCTAATCTTAAATATCTAGACCTAAAATATGTATATTTCTGTATGCATGTGTATATACCTGTATATATATATTATATGTCTATGTGTATGTATGTGTAAATAGCCTAAAAACCCTAATCCTATTTTTATATATTTGATGTAAAAAAAACTTCAAAATAAAAAATTTATATATTTAATTAAAACACTAGCTTATGTGTGTGTATATATGTGCATGTGTGTATGTATGTGTGTGTGTGAATGTATGCATGTGTCTATATGTGTATGTGTGTCTATGTATGCATGTGTGAGTATATGAGTATGTATGTACATATGTGTGTGTATGTATGCATGTGTGTACATGTGTGTGTGTATGTATACATGCATGTGTGTATATGTGTGTATGTATGCATGTGTGTATATATGTGTGTGTATGTATGCATGTGTACATGTTTGTGTATATGTATGCATGTGTGTACATGTGTTTGTATGTGTATGTGTGTGTATGTATGCATGCATGTGTGTGTATGTGTATGTGTATGTATGTATGCATGCATGTGTGTATATGTGTGTATGTATGTGTGTATACACATGTGTATATGTGTGTATGTATGTGTGTATGCATGTGTGTGTGTATGTATGCATGTGTGTATGTATGTGTGTGTATGTATGCATGCATGTGTGTATATATGTGTGTGTGTATGTATGTGTGTGTGTATGTGTATGTATGCATGTGTATATATGTGTGTGTATGTATGTGTGTATGCATGTGTGTGTATATATGCATGTGTGTAAATTTGTATGTGTGTGTATGCATGCATGTGTGTATATGTGTGTGTATGTAAGCATGCATGTGTGTATAGATGTGTGTATGTAAGCATGCATG
Source organism: Ceratopteris richardii (assembly GCA_020310875.1). Classification (NCBI taxonomy): domain Eukaryota; kingdom Viridiplantae; phylum Streptophyta; class Polypodiopsida; order Polypodiales; family Pteridaceae; genus Ceratopteris; species Ceratopteris richardii. The sequence goes on from CM035429.1 coordinate 81,766,662, forward strand.
TGTGTCCATGTATGTGTATGTATGCATGTGTAAATGTGTAAATGTGTGTATGTGTGTGTGTATGTAGGCTCTATTTTCCTATCTCTATCTTGATCTTTTCTTTCATTATTCTTTATCTCTCACTCTCGCTCTCTCTCTCTCTCTCCTCTCTTTCTCTCTCTCCTCTCTCTCTCTCTCTCCTCTCTTTCTCTCTCTCCTTCTCTCTCTCTCTCTCTCTCTCTCTCTCTCTCTCTCTCTCTCTCTCTCTCTCTCTCTCTCTCCCCTCTCTTTCTCTCTCTCCTTCTCTCTCTATCAATAGAATATAAAACAATCACTTACAAGTATGTCCCTCTTTTGCATCGTTGTCGTCAAAGCGTAATGTATGTCGCCTATCGCCCAATTCCAAACAATCAACACCAAAGAAGTTCGGCAAAATCAAAGAAAAGAGAAATTATAAAACCTAAATCATAGAGAAACACAAATGCTAACAGTACCCGCAATACTTACCAAGATGTGAGATCTATGCCGAGAGAGAGTGTGTGTGTAGAGAGAGAGAGATCTGTGTGTGTGTGTGTGCACAAGACAATGCAGGTCGCAATTCGGTTCGTGCGCGCAAGTTCGACAGAAGACCAACAGTACTCAAACACGCGCAAAAATGTGAAGTTTTGCTCTCGGGTTCGCGGTATGTTTAAAACTCGGCCTCGGTATACGCTGTGGTCAGGATTTGGATTCATGATTGATAGTCAAGCAGGGAACACCATCTTATAGCTCTGCTAAAGGTACACTAAAATCAAATGAAATTGTTAAAGATGCTAACTTTCCTGATTGCAATGGCAAGATGGAAGCTACTCATTGGAAGGAATTAAGGTGATAAGATGTTGAAGTCAAATCAAACATATAAAGAATCTAATAGACTCTGGTGATTTCTATCCTTTATATATAGCTTTTATCATGTATGAGTGCTTGAAATCATTGTTTGCAATACATTGGTGATAAGAAGCATGGATTGCTTCTCTTTACATATTTCTTGTACTTGCAAGAGCATTTGCACATGTGTATATCCAAGTGTATGCTCGCAAATTTCCATGCACCCATGTGAATGCATCCATGAGTACGTGTGTATGTATATGTTCATATATGTGCACATGCGTGTTTCACGTATATGCTTAAATGTGTAAGTGCATGAGTAATAGTTCATTTAAAAAATGAATACATGTATGTGTGAATTCATGTGTAATAATTTGTGTACATATGTGTGTTAGTATATATGAATTTATGTATGTGCACAAGTATGTATGTGTATTTTCGTGGTGCTGACAGATATCAACAACGAAGAGGAAACTTTCCATTCGGGGAAAAGGGGTTTTTTACGACAAATCTGAGGGGGCAGAACATTCATTCGAGGAAGAAAAAACAGCCTTGGCGGCAGCAGCTGAGGGGTAACAAGCCAGAGCATCGAGGGCAAACAGGGTGTGACATCGAGAGGACACGTTTAGAGGGCAGCTCATGTGTTGGGTGCTCGAGAAATTCACGCAGCGGACAGGGAACAACACGTTCGAAGAGAAAAGAATCTGCGCCTGAAGGAATGGATTTAAAAGGCGCCGATAGGTTGTTTGAAGGAGGGCGGGCGAGAGCAGGCAATCGAGTGAGCAGGGTTATTTTTTTCTGTGTGATCCAGCGGGTCGAGGGGCATGGCGTCTAAGCGGATTCTAAAGGAGCTCAAGGATTTGCAAAAGGACCCTCCCACTTCATGCAGTGCAGGTTGCTTTTCGCACTAAAGTCTATCATCCAAACATCAATAGCAATGGCAGTATTTGTCTGGACATCCTCAAAGAGCAATGGAGTCCGGCTTTGACAATTTCCAAGACTGACAGGGTGAAGTATGAGACCACAGCAAGAAGCTGGACGCAGAAGTATGCAATGGGTTGACTTTTACGTGAACGGAAAGCTTACATAGATCACTATTGTCACAGAGATATAAGGTTCCCTTTTCTACACCGTTTTGTCAAATATGCTTCTGTATTATCTTCTTTTTTGATGGTCTTTTCAAAGGTAATCTATTTACATCTACAGCTATTCCTGTCTCAGAGGTAAGAGAATCCTGTTTGCTAAAGAGTTTGGTACAAATCAGATTTTGGTTACTTGAGCTTAAAATGTGCTTTAGATTAATGAATGTTCAGGCTGACCATAGAAATATAAAAGCTAGTGTACCAACTGAGCTCATCCTGTTTGAAACTGAACAGCTTGATAGTGGAACTTTGGTATGCTGGAGGTAGTGGATGTATATAAGCTCAACCAGTGATAGCACTAAATACGAGAGATACAGTTGCCTGATGGTAGTGTAAGACTTCTAGATGAACTGAACTGTCTCAAACATTGGGATCTGGAAGAGTAATATTTTTGTATAGGTTCATGTTTTTTTTGGATTCATGGCACTTCCAAGTCTGCATTTCAAGCCTGAAACTAGAGTCAGAGTTTTGTGTTAGAGAACCTCTTGAAGTACAATATGTGGATGATCATGGATGTACAATTTATCTGTGGTTTATGTTCTCTTGAAAACAGATTTCCTGCTAAAAACTTCATGTTTGGTTTCAATGGCTATTTCCTGTTTTATTCTTGATGTTACATGTTTGGAATCAACCAGCTGAGGAACTTACTAATACATAGTGGAAGGATATGTAGTATGCTTTGGGTTCTGGTGAAAATTTGTAGACGTACAACTTATATATGCAATACTTTGCATCGATATGACTGCTGTTTTTGGATATTCCAGTGCTTGAGATATTGGAAGAAAATGGTGCCATTTATGTGTTTGCTTGTGTGAGAGGGCATGAGCATTATTGTGAGAAGTCTTGGAGCAGCTCAGGCACATGAAGTATTGGCAGAGGAACACGGGTTTAGTACTGTGAACAACCAGAGTGAATGGTGATTGATATGCAACAGAGTAAGATTTCTGGACAATAGATTAAATGCAGTTTTTTTAAAAAGACATCGTTAGTTGATCATACTCAATTTTAAGCAAAGGTAGGACAAATATACTGAATCTGGAGTCATTTAAATGTTAAGTTGAGGAAACAGATTGAAGTTTGTGCTGATTAAATAGATATGTAGTCTGTATTTATATTGATAATGCTGCCTTTGTCAGAGAATTAGAAAGTGCCTTGCTGAGTGCACTCGTTTCTAATGTATTGTTTGAAATTGAATTAAAGAGGGACAGTGAAATCCTCTCAGGTATGCGCAGGTGTTATATATGCCTTCCCTTCTGTTAGACGGTTAATTGGAAATCATGGAAGGATAGGTTTTGGATGTAATTCAGATATCATTCTAAAGCCTCCGAAAGTAGAGTCTGGATGTCCCAACTTCTATATCTTGTTGTGTGTCTGTGTTCTTATTGCTGCCTTAACTGCAAATCTTTGGGCCTATCTCTGTCATTATGTCTGTTCGGTAAATAGGTGCGCAATATATTTTATTTTAGAGGGATGAAATCTATCAATGATGCTCTAAAATTATGACTGGAGATGTAAGTCCACGAAAGCATATCACAGTCTTCTCATAGTGAAACTGCATATCCTTTTGATCCTTATGATCGACAAAGTGCGTGTGCCCTCAACTCCTTGTATTCTAAACTAAAGCTTATCTATTGCATGTGTATATAACTAGGATCTTTGTCATGGGAGCTTGGGTTTGCATGTGAGTATACATGCATCCATAATATAATTTATTACTCCTACCATTGGGCGTTGATGATGGCGAGAAGAGGGATTCTTGTGCAGCCTGAACTTGTTCTCTAAAAATCGATCCACTAAAGAGTGAATTTCTCTCTTCATAAGTTCAGAATATGAGCATTATCCTTGCGTGTGTCTTAAGTTTAGATATAGAAGTTTACAGGAAACGAACTTAACTTCATATTAAATGCTTTCTTTTGAGTTAATTCATATAATATCTATGGATCTATTTGAAGCAAGTCCTTGAGAAGAACTTGAAGTCACAATAGGAAAACCTGATACGGCTATGAATAGAAACTGTTCATTTTTCTAGAACCTAGCTATTCCCATGGAAAGCATTAAGCTTTAAGAAATAAACTATCGACCATGGCTATATGAGCAAGCCTTGAAAATATTGATATGTCTGATTTTCTTTTACTCATAAATTCACTCATAAGAATCCTACGGTTAACTTCTTAGAGACTCGCTTCACCCTCCTTTCCATGAACCCCGACGACATAGCTGGTGAACCCGACGTGAAAGGAGGGGGTGAATAAAGTATCGAACTAGTTTACTGAAGAATAGAGTTAGCATTCAAAAATTGAGCGATCTAGCACATTAGACATGGAAGATCTCCTCGCTCAATTCATATGCTTTCAAGAAGAGGATCGGCGTCAAAAAGCCATCCAATCGCTTAACGACCGTTTAATCAGGCGATATGGATTTTTCAATGGCAAAAATATATCTAGATTCTGCAAAGAATATGAACTCGAGGCCAAATATCTAGGTGTCGGATTAAGTCTGATGACGGAAAAAGAATTATGTGAAAACTTTATCTATGTGTCGGATTACGACGTGCGAGACCAAATAATGCAAATAAATCAAACGACATGGTCTCGATACAAAGCGACACTTCTTAGGCAGTTTATGTTAGAAGATCTTGATAAAGTAACTCGTAGATCTTTCTTGAGGTGGGTTCATATGCCCAAAGACCAGCCGATTCTCGAGATCAAAGAAGAATTTGAGCGACAATACGATGATCTTTCTGAGCACGATAAGAGGTGCATAAGTCATGAAAGGGTGTCGTTGTTTCTTCGAACAATCGACGTTAAAGCCAGAGAGGAGTTAATTCCACTCCTACAAGATATAGACTCCGACTCAGGGCTCACAGAGGATTGGACGCTTGTCCATGAAGCTGTAATGAGATATGTGAAGAAACAACAAACAATAGAAAAATTTTTAAACGATTGGCAAGCTGACATTTATGCAAATGAAGAAGATACACAAATTCCATGCATTTCAGAAACTAAAAATAATTTGCAATTCTATAGAATAATAGAAACCCAAGCTGGGCATAAAGAATATATGCATGAAATACACGTACATGCTTATGAAGGGGATCACTATAAAGAACCTATAAACATAAGTGATGCAATCTCTGAGGATTCAAGGTACCAAGAGCCTGTAGATACTTTGATCACATCTACAAATACTGTATATGCACAAACCCCAAAGATGGGAGGAGCAAGGGAATATGTGGAAGCTAAACAAAACAAAATCAAACCAATATCAAACATACAACAAAACAAAAATAAACAAAACACACCAAGAAACCAACATGAGGCTTCCTATAATCTGATAGACTCCTCGCTTCTAAGGGATGATAATCAAACAAACAAAGAGGCAAGATATGATAATAACCAAGATTTAAAGATGTCTACCGGAAGTCGAGGTAATCAGAAAGGGATAGCAAATGAAATAACTCAAAATAATCCAGTGAATCCATGTGATGATCAAGCACAAGATGGTTCCTTAAAAGACGAAATCAAGCAATACTTGAACTATTTGATACCATCTAAGAGTGAAATATCTCTTGAAGCATATGATTCAAATATGAATTATGGCCAAATGATTGATTCACATAAAGAGAATGCAAGGGAGCATGATGCTAATCAGAAGGACATGCAAATGATGAATCCTGTAGAGAACAGTATGTATACTGATGGCGAAAAGCATGATGCAAAGTCTACTGATCGTTTAGATCAAGATCAAGATTGTGAAATATTCTTGAGTGACGCCACATTAAATGAGTTGTTAGAGGTACAAGAGAGTGATCCTAATCACAGGAGTAAGAATGAGTTGCTGATTGAGCTACAATATAATGATATGTATGTAAACGATATTGTACTCCATGAAGAAGGACATATGAATGATCATGAGAGCGATGAGGATACTCCACTAATTACTCCTCTTTACATTGATATGTATGTTAAGAATGATCATGTTGAGTTGAGTTCATATATCAAAGAAATCAAGCATGAAGTGGAAGATACAACGTTTAATGAGATGTATGATAAATATGATGTGTGCATAGCATCAAAAGATATTGAATGTGAAACCGTTGAGTCAAATATTTGCATTGATGAAGCTAGATATAAATGTTACCAGATGGATGAAGTTTCAATTGACTCAAGCGTCTATGATGAGATATTCAGGTATGAAGTATTTGAGCAAGATTCAATGATAAAAGAAATGTATGAGGAGTGTGGCAAAAACACATCCTCTAAAGATAATAAACAAGAAATAATTGAGATAGATAAAGAATCTGATGATGGCATCTTGAATAGGAAAACTGATTTGACATCAAATTACATGTATATCTTTGAAAAGGATCAGGAAAATATAGATGAATGTAGATTTTCCAATGAATCTTACTTGGAGAAGCAAGAATTTAGTGATTTAGATGATCAAGATTTTCTTGATTGTGATGATATTGAGTTTCTTCATGATAATGGGCAAATGAATCTGGAAAAAGAAGAAGATGAGGAGTTCTTGGAGAGATTAGAGATAGAAGCAGATTCTATAATTTGTAGCACTCAAGTAAGGAGGGATTATGATAGACTGAATCACGAAAATGAACATAATTTGCAGTCAAAGAATGATGAACCTTCCTATTCAGAGTATAAATCTTATGAATGTATTCAAAACCTTAATTGCAATGAAGAAGAAAGTTTGGATAATCATAATGGAAATGATGAAATCCTTTCAAATGATTTCAACCTTAAAATGAATCAAAACATATGTATGATTGATTTGTTTGATGATGTTCTAAATACTCCAAATTTTAAGAATCTATATACATGTGCTCATTTATCATGTGCATCTTCATATGATGCATTAGAGAGAAATGTAAATAAAAGCAACTATGCTCAAATGATTAAATCATGGATTTTCAAATTCTCTAAAAGCTTTGTATGCCAGTCGAGCCTACAAGGAATGGACGAGCAAATGAAATGGCTTGTCCACATATCTAACTTGTTTAAGAATGCTACCTTGATTGATGCAGTTCAGAGATGGCTTCTTTTCAAGCACAGTTTCTTTGGTGAGTATGTTTTAAAGAAGGTGAGATTGAAGGAAGAATCTTTTTCAATTAAATTCCATAAAGCTTAAAGGAATGTTTTTGTAAATAGGAATGTATATATCTTATGTTTTTGCTTTGATTTGAAGAAAGACACAGGAATCAAATCAATACATTGAAGATAGACTCTCAGAATGAAACAAGAAGAGGAGATTGGATGCGATAAGCTCAAGCGGCTTCTGACTTCATACTGGTGAGATGTTATCACTTCAGTTTTTTCTTCTTTCTTGTATATGTGTATATAAAAAGACTGCATGATTAAGCATATAATGCATATAGAAACGTTTAAATAAGAAAATTAAGTAGACCAAAGATCTCGTGCCACTAATTAGATTACATGTAATGTATAAGGACCAGGATTATATGAGAAAGATTAGAAGATGGACTAGAACTTTCGAAAGCAAGACCTAGGAAGGTGAAGGGAAGACCTAGACTAAGTATCTGTATATAGTAGTGTTTACAAATACTTGATGAGTGAGACACTTTGACTTCTACTCTTGATCTCTCATCTGGCCTGATCTTCAGACAAATTATATCTTGAGAAAAGAATTCTTATACCAGCTAGCTTTTTATATGTATGTGTATGTGTTGTTGGGTGCTGCGATGAGCTAGTAGGCGGGTGGAACTACCCTGGTCGGGTGATCAGGGCCACGAGCTGACGCTAGTTGTGTCGTATGGCCTGACCTATATGTTGTTACGTGCTCATACGGGTTGATAGGCGGGTGGAGTCACTCTGACCGGGTGGTCAGAGCCACGAGCTGACGTTGATTTCGTATGAGGCTGACATTGTGCATCGTGCGCTATGTCGAGTCGGTAGATGGGTGGTCTAAACCTGGCCGGGTGGTCAGGTCCACGAGTCGCATCCGATTTCGACATAGGCCGAAAAATGTGGAAAAAAATAAATAAATAAAAATAAAAGCAAAGATATAAAGGTTGAGCTGGGATAAAGAATTAAAATAAAGAAAAACAAAATAAAAATATGAGAAAAATAAGAAAAGGGTCTGAAGGGGCTTCAGATGATAGAAGATCAATGGGGAAGCCAGAAGCGAGTTTCATAAATCGAGTTAGTGAAGACTGGTATATGCAAATGCTTCGGATAGGCTACTAGATCCGACTGGGTCGAGTTAACGAGAGAGCTAAGAAGTTTTCAATTTACTCATATGATTTCTAGTCTAAGTGCATTAGTGTAATCTGGTATGTTGTATGAGATGCTTTTGTCTACTTTCTTCTCTTAATTCATGGCAAGACTAATGCATTTTCAGGTTTCATGCATCAAGTTAAAATTTTCTTTAAGTTCTGTTTATATGCTATGACTGCTTGATCCTTGCTTGTGTTTGATGTTATGTATGCAGGTTGGTGCATCCAGAGGATGCACAGGTTCAGAGGGGGTGGATGTGGTCAGGATTTGGATTCATGATTGATAGTCAAGCAGGGAACACCATCTTATAGCTCTGCTAAAGGTACACTAAAATCAAATGAAATTGTTAAAGATGCTAACTTTCCTGATTGCAATGGCAAGATGGAAGCTACTCATTGGAAGGAATTAAGGTGATAAGATGTTGAAGTCAAATCAAACATATAAAGAATCTAATAGACTCTGGTGATTTCTATCCTTTATATATAGCTTTTATCATGTATGAGTGCTTGAAATCATTGTTTGCAATACATTGGTGATAAGAAGCATGGATTGCTTCTCTTTACATATTTCTTGTACTTGCAAGAGCATTTGCACATGTGTATATCCAAGTGTATGCTCGCAAATTTCCATGCACCCATGTGAATGCATCCATGAGTACGTTGTCGTCGAGTTAGACAAAAGGAGGGGAAAGTAGGATAAAATTTCTCAAAGTGTATACAAAGTACCTTCAAAGAAATTTATACCTCACTTAATAAGCCATTTACAATTAAGTATGAGAGAGGTATTTCTCTCGGGTCAACCTAAGGCCTTGTAAATCATAAAACTTGGACTTGTATTCAATCTTATCAATCTTGTCTTGATGTGATTAAGAAATAAAGTATCAATCACTTTTGCTCAACGACTTTACTATTCACTGATCATAAGAAAACTATGCAAAAGTTTTCCTTGATCTGAGAAGATGGTGCTAGAACAGCAAGCTTTTAGTACACTTGAAAATGTGTTCTGATTGGGTTCCAGACCGGTTTGTTGCATATCGTAAAAAACATCAAGAGCTTTTGATACAGCTCCATGCTGTACTTAGCTCGCAATTATAGCATTAAAAGTCACTATGTCTCGATTTGGTGAGCTGTCAAAAACCCGCTGGACATCACTCAAGCATGTGCATTTTTCATACATGTCAATAAGAGTGTTGTACACAGTGACATTCGAGTTAACTCCACAACTTAACATTTGAGAATGAAAGACTTTACCCTGGATTAAGAAAGCGATATCAGAACATATCTTCAGCACGATAACAAATGTCACATGAGTTGGAAGTATGCCCTCTATCTTGTGTAGGCATCTAGTAATGTAACTGGAACGTATATGCCACTGTCTAGTCTCATTTCAACCAACTGACCATGAACTAATAGAAGTTGCGCTAGAGTCTGACAAGCTTTAAGCACAAGCCTTGTATGTGCTGTAATAAGTGCTTTCCATGTAAAGGCATCTGGTTCTTGCACCTTTTCGAAGATTTAATGTGTCTCTTCTAGAGCTCCACATGCAGCAAACAAGCGGATTACGTGACTGCTTGCGCTTGGGCTGCCCATCTTCTGCCCCCTCCCGCTTCACAATGTGATTGCGAAGATCGTTACTTCCAAAGTTAGGTGGTCTAACTTCCCCATCAAATGATACTGCTCGTCTATCGCGTGGAAGAATGCCTTGTCCTTGCCTGTTATTGAAGTCAACAACAGATTGCATACCCTCTTCAGGATCATACGAACCCAACTGTTCATATATCAACTGTTGTTCATATGCATCATATCCAGTGAGGTCATACTCAGCATCATAGTACTGGCCATAAGCACCTACATGGTCATAATCAAAGTCGACAAAACCATCTGCACTACCAGCCAGCTCCACTAATGCATCATACTGGTTTATGTAATCAAGATCATCTGCATATATCAACTGATCTGTGCCCCCATCATCTACCAGGACATCAAAAGAAGACTCCTCCCACATTTCTTCTGATTCTGAACCATCATGGACATGCTCTTCTCCGGAAGCCTCTTGACCAAGCCCATCATCTCCAGGCTGAGATTCACATAGAGGTTCCTCCTCAACTTGCTGAGCATCTTGATGCAGATATTTATCTGAAGAATGGACTTCATTTATCCTGCCATTCAGTACAGCGAGCTGTTTTGGTCTATCAAGTGAAGTATTATAGTGTGACCTAGATCTAGCAGGCATAGAACTGTCGGAACCTTCGATTATAGTATTTTCTGCGGGCCCAGCTATATCTTTGACTTCCTGATTTGGTCTTTGCAAAGGTGCATCGCTAGGTGCTTCAGAAAACTCCAAAGAACCTTTACAGGCAATCAAGCCATTTCCTTTGTTGGCAGAGGTCTGACTGTCCAATGGTTCAGTTTTCGATGCATTCGGCTTCAAACCCTTCACTATATTCTCTGTCACTGGAGCTATAGGTAGGCTATGCATGAACGGACATTTGTCACCCTTCGCACAGTAACCAAGATTGAAGTAATAACAAGGCACCCTGGATCTCGCCCCTGCTGCTGATTCCACTTCTGGCAAAGCTTCCAAGGGCAGATGTCGAAAAGCACAGTTTGCATTGAGGCATGACCCCGATAACCAGTACCAGCAGTCCCTTGGATTGTTTCGAGCACTTTCGCTATGCCTAAACTCACAGTCGTTGCCTTTTTTTGCAAGTAAGCGGAGAGGCCAAGAAATAGACACAGTCTGTGTCCTTCTTTTTCTGCGCTTCCTCAGTTGTGATGGTTGCCTTTCACGTGCTTTGCTAGATGGTGTCACGAAGAACCCAAAATCCACGTGCTATCCTTTTTTTTTCTTCTTCCACCCGATATGGGAACTTCCCCTTTTTCCTCCCGTCATATGCCTCTAGAGCCCTTTCAATTAGGATATGCCAAGATCTGCACACACGGGCCTGGCGTGTGGTAAATCTAGTATCATTCCGAGCAAACTGTAGGCATGGAGCTCGAAATCGCAGACCCTCTCTCTGTTGATATCTATCAGCATCACGAAAAAATACACATACATACTTGTGCACATACATAAATTCATATATACTAACACACATATGTACACAAATTATTACACATGAATTCACACATACATGTATTCATTTTTAAATGGACTATTACTCATGCACTTACACATTTAAGCATATACGTGAAACACGCATGTGCACATATATGAACATATACATACACACGTACTCATGGATGCATTCACATGGGTGCATGGAAATTTGCGAGCATACACTTGGATATACACATGTGCAAATGCTCTTGCAAGTACAAGAAATATGTAAAGAGAAGCAATCCATGCTTCTTATCACCAATGTATTGCAAACAATGATCTCAAGCACTCATACATGATAAAAGCTATATATAAAGGATAGAAATCACCAGAGTCTATTAGATTCTTTATATGTTTGATTTGACTTCCACATCTTATCACCTTAATTCCTTCCAATGAGTAGCTTCCATCTTGCCATTGCAATCAGGAAAGTTAGCATCTTTAACAATTTCATTTGATTTTAGTGTACCTTTAGCAGAGCTATAAGATGGTGTTCCCTGCTTGACTATCAATCATGAATCCAAATCCTGACCACATCCACCCCCTCTGAATCTGTGCATCCTCCGGATGCACCAACCTGCATACATAACATCAAACACAAGCAAGGATCAAGCAGTCATAGCATATAAACAGAACTTAAAGAAAATTTTAACTTGATGCATGAAACCTGAAAACACATTGAATTTGATATACATTAAGAGAAGAGAGGTAGACAAAAACACCTCATACAACATATCAGATTACACTAATGCACTTAGACTAGAAATCATATGAGTAAATCGAAAACTTCTTAGCTCTCTCGTTAACTCGACCCAGTCGGATCTAGTAGCCTATCCGAAGCATTTGCATATACCAGTCTTCACTAACTCGATTTATGAAACTCGCTTCTGGCTTCCCCATTGATCTTCTATCATCTGAAGCCCCTTCAGACCCTTTTCTTATTTTTCTCATATTTTTATTCTGTTTTTCTTTATTTTAATTCTTTATCCCAGCTCAACCTTTATATCTTTGCTTTTATTTTTATTTATTTATTTTTCCACATTTTTCGGCCTATGTCGAAATCGGATGCGACTCGTGGACCTGACCACCCGGCCAGGTTTAGACCACCCATCTACCGACCCGACATAGCGCACGATGCACAATGTCAGCCTCATACGAAATCAACGTCAGCTCGTGGCTCTGACCACCCGGTCAGAGTGACTCCACCCGCCTATCAACCCGTATGAGCGCGTAACAACATATAGGTCAGGCCATACGACACAACTAGCGTCAGCTCGTGGCCCTGATCACCCGACCAGGGTAGTTCCACCCGCCTACTAGCTCATCGCAGCACCCAACAACACATACACATACATATAAAAAGCTGGCTGGTATAAGAATTCTTTTCTCAAGATATAATTTGTCTGAAGATCAGCCCAGATGAGAGATCAAGAGTAGAAGTCAAAGTGTCTCACTCATCAAGTATTTGTAAACACTACTATATACAGATACTTAGTCTAGGTCTTCCCTTCACCTTCCTAGGTCTCGCTTTCGAAAGTTCTAGTCCATCCTCTAACCTTACTCATATAATCCTGGCCCTTATACATTATAAGTAATCTAATTAGTGGCACAAGATATATATTTCTACTTAATTTTTCTTATTTATACGTTTCTATATGCATTATATGCTTAATCATGCAGTCTTTTTATATACACATATACAAGAGAGAAGAAAAAACTGAAGTGATAACATCTCACCAGTATGAAGTCGGAAGCCGCTTGAGCTTGTCGCATCCAACCTCCTCTTCTTGTTTCATTCTGAGTCGCTATCTTCAATGTATTGATTTGATTCCTGTGTCTTTCTTCAAATCAAAGCAAAAACATAAGATATATACATTCCTATTTACAAAAACATTCCTTTAAGCTTTATGGAATTTTATTGAAAAAAATTCTTCCTTCAATCTCACCTTCTTTAAAACATACTCACCAAAGAAACTGTGCTTGAAAAGAAGCCATCTCTGAACTGCATCAATCAAGGTAGCATTCTTAAACAAGTTAGATATGTGGACAAGCCATTTCATTTGCTCGTCCATTCCTTGTAGGCTCGACTGGCATACAAAGCTTTTAGAGAATTTGAAAATCCATGATTTAATCATTTGAGCATAGTTGCTTTTATTTACATTTCTCTCTAATGCATCATATGAAGATGCACATGATAAATGAGCACATGTATATAGATTATTAAAATTTGGAGTATTTAGAACATCATCAAACAAATCAATCATACATATGTTTTGATTCATTTTAAGGTTGAAATCATTTGAAAGGATTTCATCATTTCCATTATGATTATCCAATCTTTCTTCTTCATTGCCATTAAGGGTTTGAATACATTCATAAGATTTACACTCTGAATAGAAAGGTTCATCATTCTTTGACTGCAAATTATGTTCATTTTCGTGATTCAGTCTATCATAATCCCTCCTTACTTGAGTGCTACAAATTATAGAATCTGCTTCTATCTCTAATCTCTCCAAGAACTCCTCATCTTCTTCTTTTCCCTGATTCATTTGTCCATTATCATGAAGAAACTCAATATCATCACAATCAAGAAAATCTTGATCATCTAAATCACTAAATTCTTGCTTCTCCAAGTAAGATTCATTGGAAAATCTACATTCATTTATATTCTCCTGATCCTTTTCAAAGATATACATGTAATTTGATGTCAAATCCGTTTCCCTATTCAAGATGCCATCATCAGATTCTTTATCTATCTCAATTATTTCTTGTTTATTATCTTTAGAGGATGTGTTTTTGCCACACTCCTCATACATTTCTTTTATCATTGAATCTTGCTCAAATACTTCATACTTGAATATCTCATCATAGACGCTTGAGTCAATTGAAACTTCATCCATCTGGTAACATTTATATCTAGCTTCATCAATGCAAATATTTGACTCAACGGTTTCACATTCAATATCTTTTGATGCTATGCACACATCATATTTATCATACATCTCATTAAACGTTGTATCTTCCACTTCATGCTTGATTTCTTTGATATATGAACTCAACTCAACATGATCATTCTTAACATACATATCAATGTAAAGAGGAGTAATCAGTGGAGTATCCTCATCGCTCTCATGATCATTCATATGTCCTTCTTCATGGAGTACAATATCATTCACATACATATCATTATATTGAAGCTCAATCAACAACTCATTCTTACACCTATAATTCAGATCACTCTCTTGTACCTCTAACGACTCATTTAATGTGGTATCACTCAAGAGTTTTTCACATTCTTGATCTTGATCTAAACAATCAGTAGGCTTAGCATCATGCTTTTCACCATCGGCATACATACCATTCTTTAGAGGACTCATAATTTGCATGCCCTCCTGATTAGCATCATGCTCCCTTGCATTCTCTTCATACAAATTAGTCATTTGTCCATGATTCATATTTGAATCATATGCTTCAAGAGATATTTTACTCTTAGATGGTATCAAATAGTTCAAGTATTGCTTGATTTCGTCTTTTAAGGAACCATCTTGTGCTTGATCATCACATGGATTTACTGGATTATTTTGAGTTATTTTATTTGCAATCTCTTTCTGATTACCTCGACTTCCGGTAGATATCTTTAAATCTTGGTTATTATCATATCTTGCCTCTTTGTTTGTTTGATTATCATCCCTTAGAAGCGAGGAGTCTATCAGATTATAGGAAGCCTCATGTTGGTTTCCTGGTGTGTTTTGTTTATTTTTGTTTTGTTGTATGTTTGATATTGGTTTGATTTTGTTTTGTTTAGCTTCCACATATTCCCTTGCTCCTCCCATCTTTGGGGTTTGTGCATATACAGTATTCGTAGATGTGATCAAAGTATCTACAGGCTCTTGGTACCTTGAATCCTCAGAGATTGCATCACTTATGTTTATAGGTTCTTTATAGTGATCCCCTTCATAAGCATGTACGTGTATTTCATGCATATATTCTTTATGCCCAGCTTGGGTTTCTATTATTCTATAGAATTGCAAATTATTTTTAGTTTCTGAAATGCATGGAATTTGTGTATCTTCTTCATTTGCATAAATGTCAGCTTGCCAATCGTTTAAAAATTTTTCTATTGTTTGTTGTTTCTTCACATATCTCATCACAGCTTCATGGACAAGTGTCCAATCCTCTGTGAGCCCCGAGTCGGAGTCTATATCTTGTAGAAGTGGAATTAACTCCTCTCTGGCTTTAACATCGATTGTTCGAAGAAACAATGACACCCTTTCATGACTTATGCACCTCTTATCGTGCTCAGGAAGATCATCGTATTGTCGCTCAAATTCTTCTTTGATCTCGAGAATCGGCTGGTCTTTGGGCATATGAACCCACCTCAAGAAAGATCTACGAGTTACTTTATCAAGATCCTCTAGCATAAACTGCTTGAGGAGTGTCGCTTTGTATTGGGACCATGTCGTTTGATTTATTTGCATTATTTGGTCTCGCACGTCGTAATCCGACACATAGATAAAGTTTTCACATAATTCTTTTTCCGTCATCGGACTTAATCCGACACCTAGATATTTGGCCTCGAGTTCATATTCTTTGCAGAACTTAGATATATTTTTGCCGTTGAAAAAGCCACATCGATTGACTAGACGTTCATGAAGTGATTGGATGGCTTTTTGACGCCTATCTTCTTCTTGAAATCGTATGAATTGAGCGAGGAGATCTTCCATGTTTAATGTGCTAAATCGCTTAAATTTCGGTTGCTAACTTGGTTCTTTTAATTCACTAACACTATGATTTACTCACCCCCTCCTTTCACGTCGGGTTCACCAGCTATGTCGTCGAGTTAGACAAAAGGAGGGGAAAGTAGGATAAAATTTCTCAAAGTGTATACAAAGTACCTTCAAAGAAATTTATACCTCACTTAATAAGCCATTTACAATTAAGTATGAGAGAGGTATTTCTCTCGGGTCAACCTAAGGCCTTGTAAATCATAAAACTTGGACTTGTATTCAATCTTATCAATCTTGTCTTGATGTGATTAAGAAATAAAGTATCAATCACTTTTGCTCAACGACTTTACTATTCACTGATCATAAGAAAACTATGCAAAAGTTTTCCTTGATCTGAGAAGATGGTGCTAGAACAGCAAGCTTTTAGTACACTTGAAAATGTGTTCTGATTGGGTTCCAGACCGGTTTGTTGCATATCGTAAAAAACATCAAGAGCTTTTGATACAGCTCCATGCTGTACTTAGCTCGCAATTATAGCATTAAAAGTCACTATGTCTCGATTTGGTGAGCTGTCAAAAACCCGCTGGACATCACTCAAGCATGTGCATTTTTCATACATGTCAATAAGAGTGTTGTACACAGTGACATTCGAGTTAACTCCACAACTTAACATTTGAGAATGAAAGACTTTACCCTGGATTAAGAAAGCGATATCAGAACATATCTTCAGCACGATAACAAATGTCACATGAGTTGGAAGTATGCCCTCTATCTTGTGTAGGCATCTAGTAATGTAACTGGAACGTATATGCCACTGTCTAGTCTCATTTCAACCAACTGACCATGAACTAATAGAAGTTGCGCTAGAGTCTGACAAGCTTTAAGCACAAGCCTTGTATGTGCTGTAATAAGTGCTTTCCATGTAAAGGCATCTGGTTCTTGCACCTTTTCGAAGATTTAATGTGTCTCTTCTAGAGCTCCACATGCAGCAAACAAGCGGATTACGTGACTGCTTGCGCTTGGGCTGCCCATCTTCTGCCCCCTCCCGCTTCACAATGTGATTGCGAAGATCGTTACTTCCAAAGTTAGGTGGTCTAACTTCCCCATCAAATGATACTGCTCGTCTATCGCGTGGAAGAATGCCTTGTCCTTGCCTGTTATTGAAGTCAACAACAGATTGCATACCCTCTTCAGGATCATACGAACCCAACTGTTCATATATCAACTGTTGTTCATATGCATCATATCCAGTGAGGTCATACTCAGCATCATAGTACTGGCCATAAGCACCTACATGGTCATAATCAAAGTCGACAAAACCATCTGCACTACCAGCCAGCTCCACTAATGCATCATACTGGTTTATGTAATCAAGATCATCTGCATATATCAACTGATCTGTGCCCCCATCATCTACCAGGACATCAAAAGAAGACTCCTCCCACATTTCTTCTGATTCTGAACCATCATGGACATGCTCTTCTCCGGAAGCCTCTTGACCAAGCCCATCATCTCCAGGCTGAGATTCACATAGAGGTTCCTCCTCAACTTGCTGAGCATCTTGATGCAGATATTTATCTGAAGAATGGACTTCATTTATCCTGCCATTCAGTACAGCGAGCTGTTTTGGTCTATCAAGTGAAGTATTATAGTGTGACCTAGATCTAGCAGGCATAGAACTGTCGGAACCTTCGATTATAGTATTTTCTGCGGGCCCAGCTATATCTTTGACTTCCTGATTTGGTCTTTGCAAAGGTGCATCGCTAGGTGCTTCAGAAAACTCCAAAGAACCTTTACAGGCAATCAAGCCATTTCCTTTGTTGGCAGAGGTCTGACTGTCCAATGGTTCAGTTTTCGATGCATTCGGCTTCAAACCCTTCACTATATTCTCTGTCACTGGAGCTATAGGTAGGCTATGCATGAACGGACATTTGTCACCCTTCGCACAGTAACCAAGATTGAAGTAATAACAAGGCACCCTGGATCTCGCCCCTGCTGCTGATTCCACTTCTGGCAAAGCTTCCAAGGGCAGATGTCGAAAAGCACAGTTTGCATTGAGGCATGACCCCGATAACCAGTACCAGCAGTCCCTTGGATTGTTTCGAGCACTTTCGCTATGCCTAAACTCACAGTCGTTGCCTTTTTTTGCAAGTAAGCGGAGAGGCCAAGAAATAGACACAGTCTGTGTCCTTCTTTTTCTGCGCTTCCTCAGTTGTGATGGTTGCCTTTCACGTGCTTTGCTAGATGGTGTCACGAAGAACCCAAAATCCACGTGCTATCCTTTTTTTTTCTTCTTCCACCCGATATGGGAACTTCCCCTTTTTCCTCCCGTCATATGCCTCTAGAGCCCTTTCAATTAGGATATGCCAAGATCTGCACACACGGGCCTGGCGTGTGGTAAATCTAGTATCATTCCGAGCAAACTGTAGGCATGGAGCTCGAAATCGCAGACCCTCTCTCTGTTGATATCTATCAGCATCACGAAAAAATACACATACATACTTGTGCACATACATAAATTCATATATACTAACACACATATGTACACAAATTATTACACATGAATTCACACATACATGTATTCATTTTTAAATGGACTATTACTCATGCACTTACACATTTAAGCATATACGTGAAACACGCATGTGCACATATATGAACATATACATACACACGTACTCATGGATGCATTCACATGGGTGCATGGAAATTTGCGAGCATACACTTGGATATACACATGTGCAAATGCTCTTGCAAGTACAAGAAATATGTAAAGAGAAGCAATCCATGCTTCTTATCACCAATGTATTGCAAACAATGATCTCAAGCACTCATACATGATAAAAGCTATATATAAAGGATAGAAATCACCAGAGTCTATTAGATTCTTTATATGTTTGATTTGACTTCCACATCTTATCACCTTAATTCCTTCCAATGAGTAGCTTCCATCTTGCCATTGCAATCAGGAAAGTTAGCATCTTTAACAATTTCATTTGATTTTAGTGTACCTTTAGCAGAGCTATAAGATGGTGTTCCCTGCTTGACTATCAATCATGAATCCAAATCCTGACCACAACGTGTGTATGTATATGTTCATATATGTGCACATGCGTGTTTCACGTATATGCTTAAATGTGTAAGTGCATGAGTAATAGTTCATTTAAAAAATGAATACATGTATGTGTGAATTCATGTGTAATAATTTGTGTACATATGTGTGTTAGTATATATGAATTTATGTATGTGCACAAGTATGTATGTGTATTTTCGTGGTGCTGACAGATATCAACAACGAAGAGGAAACTTTCCATTCGGGGAAAAGGGGTTTTTTACGACAAATCTGAGGGGGCAGAACATTCATTCGAGGAAGAAAAAACAGCCTTGGCGGCAGCAGCTGAGGGGTAACAAGCCAGAGCATCGAGGGCAAACAGGGTGTGACATCGAGAGGACACGTTTAGAGGGCAGCTCATGTGTTGGGTGCTCGAGAAATTCACGCAGCGGACAGGGAACAACACGTTCGAAGAGAAAAGAATCTGCGCCTGAAGGAATGGATTTAAAAGGCGCCGATAGGTTGTTTGAAGGAGGGCGGGCGAGAGCAGGCAATCGAGTGAGCAGGGTTATTTTTTTCTGTGTGATCCAGCGGGTCGAGGGGCATGGCGTCTAAGCGGATTCTAAAGGAGCTCAAGGATTTGCAAAAGGACCCTCCCACTTCATGCAGTGCAGGTTGCTTTTCGCACTAAAGTCTATCATCCAAACATCAATAGCAATGGCAGTATTTGTCTGGACATCCTCAAAGAGCAATGGAGTCCGGCTTTGACAATTTCCAAGACTGACAGGGTGAAGTATGAGACCACAGCAAGAAGCTGGACGCAGAAGTATGCAATGGGTTGACTTTTACGTGAACGGAAAGCTTACATAGATCACTATTGTCACAGAGATATAAGGTTCCCTTTTCTACAGCGTTTTGTCAAATATGCTTCTGTATTATCTTCTTTTTTTATGGTCTTTTCAAAGGTAATCTATTTACATCTACAGCTATTCCTGTCTCAGAGGTAAGAGAATCCTGTTTGCTAAAGAGTTTGGTACAAATCAGATTTTGGTTACTTGAGCTTAAAATGTGCTTTAGATTAATGAATGTTCAGGCTGACCATAGAAATATAAAAGCTAGTGTACCAACTGAGCTCATCCTGTTTGAAACTAAACAGCTTGACAGTGGAACTTTGGTATGCTGGAGGTAGTGGATGTATATAAGCTCAACCAGTGATAGCACTAAATACGAGAGATACAGTTGCCTGATGGTAGTGTAAGACTTCTAGATGAACTGAACTGTCTCAAACATTGGGATCTGGAAGAGTAATATTTTTGTATAGGTTCATGTTTTTTTTGGATTCATGGCACTTCCAAGTCTGCATTTCAAGCCTGAAACTAGAGTCAGAGTTTTGTGTTAGAGAACCTCTTGAAGTACAATATGTGGATGATCATGGATGTACAATTTATCTGTGGTTTATGTTCTCTTGAAAACAGATTTCCTGCTAAAAACTTCATGTTTGGTTTCAATGGCTATTTCCTGTTTTATTCTTGATGTTACATGTTTGGAATCAACCAGCTGAGGAACTTACTAATACATAGTGGAAGGATATGTAGTATGCTTTGGGTTCTGGTGAAAATTTGTAGACGTACAACTTATATATGCAATACTTTGCATCGATATGACTGCTGTTTTTGGATATTCCAGTGCTTGAGATATTGGAAGAAAATGGTGCCATTTATGTGTTTGCTTGTGTGAGAGGGCATGAGCATTATTGTGAGAAGTCTTGGAGCAGCTCAGGCACATGAAGTATTGGCAGAGGAACACGGGTTTAGTACTGTGAACAACCAGAGTGAATGGTGATTGATATGCAACAGAGTAAGATTTCTGGACAATAGATTAAATGCAGTTTTTTTAAAAAGACATCGTTAGTTGATCATACTCAATTTTAAGCAAAGGTAGGACAAATATACTGAATCTGGAGTCATTTAAATGTTAAGTTGAGGAAACAGATTGAAGTTTGTGCTGATTAAATAGATATGTAGTCTGTATTTATATTGATAATGCTGCCTTTGTCAGAGAATTAGAAAGTGCCTTGCTGAGTGCACTCGTTTCTAATGTATTGTTTGAAATTGAATTAAAGAGGGACAGTGAAATCCTCTCAGGTATGCGCAGGTGTTATATATGCCTTCCCTTCTGTTAGACGGTTAATTGGAAATCATGGAAGGATAGGTTTTGGATGTAATTCAGATATCATTCTAAAGCCTCCGAAAGTAGAGTCTGGATGTCCCAACTTCTATATCTTGTTGTGTGTCTGTGTTCTTATTGCTGCCTTAACTGCAAATCTTTGGGCCTATCTCTGTCATTATGTCTGTTCGGTAAATAGGTGCGCAATATATTTTATTTTAGAGGGATGAAATCTATCAATGATGCTCTAAAATTATGACTGGAGATGTAAGTCCACGAAAGCATATCACAGTCTTCTCATAGTGAAACTACATATCCTTTTGATCCTTATGATCGACAAAGTGCGTGTGCCCTCAACTCCTTGTATTCTAAACTAAAGCTTATCTATTGCATGTGTATATAACTAGGATCTTTGTCATGGGAGCTTGGGTTTGCATGTGAGTATACATGCATCCATAATATAATTTATTACTCCTACCATTGGGCGTTGATGATGGCGAGAAGAGGGATTCTTGTGCAGCCTGAACTTGTTCTCTAAAAATCGATCCACTAAAGAGTGAATTTCTCTCTTCATAAGTTCAGAATATGAGCATTATCCTTGCGTGTGTCTTAAGTTTAGATATAGAAGTTTACAGGAAACGAACTTAACTTCATATTAAATGCTTTCTTTTGAGTTAATTCATATAATATCTATGGATCTATTTGAAGCAAGTCCTTGAGAAGAACTTGAAGTCACAATAGGAAAACCTGATACGGCTATGAATAGAAACTGTTCATTTTTCTAGAACCTAGCTATTCCCATGGAAAGCATTAAGCTTTAAGAAATAAACTATCGACCATGGCTATATGAGCAAGCCTTGAAAATATTGATATGTCTGATTTTCTTTTACTCATAAATTCACTCATAAGAATCCTACGGTTAACTTCTTAGAGACTCGCTTCACCCTCCTTTCCATGAACCCCGACGACAACGCGTCGGTATGGGCATCGGTATGCGCATCGGTAACTTGCAGTAAATTACCGACGCTTATACCGACGCCCTTACCGACGCATATACCGAGGGTTACGGGCCACACCGACGATCCGTTTAAAACGGTCATACCGACGGTCACTTGTCGGTATCTCTAAGTGACATTTTCCAACGCCCATACCGACGCCGAGCATGACTGTCGGTATATACAGCGTCGATATGCCCCTCATATGTTGTAGTAAAAAATTCAAAAACAAAAAGTGAGACTTTAACTTTAAAAATGTGGCCGAAAACTTCTGCATCGTTTGTTCCTTAGAGATCCTACTAGAAATAATGAAAAATCAGAAACTGTTCCGATGACCAAAACTCTAAGTTGAGAGGAAAACGAGTCTTATGAAGAAGAGGAGTTGATCATCTTATAAGTATGTTCTTGTACTTTCTCTTTCCTTTTCTTTTTACAGAAATTAGCTTTTGGAGAAGAACAAAGGCACCTCTTATCTGTTGGGATAGTGTTAGGGGTGCGACTCCGTTGAACCACGGACAGGAATAGATTGGAACACTCAAAGCAATGCTCGTGCAATAGTCAGAATTCTCAAGACAATACACGAGCAGCGACTGCTGTCAGAAATTCCAGAGGAAGCAGGAATCGGAGATGGGATTATAATCTTCATGGTAGGTGGGCAAGTGATCACCGTCGTCTATTTGCTGTTTTGGTATGGGGGCTGTGTCCGGTGGTGTAAGAAGCATCGCGTCTGCAATCTGATCTATCGTCGGGTTGGGTGACCTCTCCAAGAAGAGGAGTCCTTCAGCGTCCTTCTGAGCGGTGCCATTAAGGCTGCGCCACTCGAAGGAACTTTCGACGAAGCAGCAACTGTTGGTCAAACAAGATGCGGGTATTGAAGATGCACTCGATGCAGAGAGGACTACCTTAGGAGTGAACTGGCTTTTACAATCTCGGGAAATGGCTAAGCGAGAAGGATTGCAGAACCCACGCGCCCTTCTCGTGGCAATAGAGGCTGCTGGGCTCTTAAAGATGCTGGTTTGAGGCGAAGGTTGCAGCTCCGCCTCTACGCGATCCTCACAGCTCTGAGGAGAACAGCCAGCGTTGTAGCCTATGGTCTGCAGTTCAGCGAGAGAGGAGCTGCCTGCGGTCTTTACCCGCTTAGATTGTTCCGCGTCGCTGGAACACTGAGAATGGCGAAATCTCTTGTCCTCGCTTTCACCTGAACTAAGCTTATGTGAGCTTATAGGCATTGACATAGACTCGGCGACGAAGCCGGAGCAATTGGGAGAGGCTGAAGAATCTTCAATGCAGCCAGCAGCCACAGCGACTTTCTGCGCAGACCTTGGAGAAAGATTGGGTAGGTTACTGAGACATGATGGAAGAGACTCGGGGAGGTTCAAACGCGCCGAAGGGCCGCGAAGGCAGTAAGACGCAACATCAAAGGCGCGAGCTGCAGCCTCCGCGGAGGAGTAGGGGCCAAGCCAGATGCGAGAGCGTTTACGGGGCTCCCTGATTTCTGCTACCCATTTACCCCACCTGCGCTTTCGAACACCTCTGTATTGTAGCTTCTTCTGCTTGGAAGCGGCGGAATCTGAGCTTGCATCAGAAAATTCGTCTGGTCGTGCTGTAGAGAGAAGTGCAGTGGAGCGGCGAGGCGATGAATTAGCGCTCTCTGACGAAGAGGCAGCGCTGTTCTCCGACTTACGGGGGGATAGCGGCTGAGAGAACATGGGACTGGCAACGCAGGATCCTTGAAAATGAGAGCAGCAGATTTCTCTCCTCAAGTGACGCATTCTCAAGACTACTAACTCCCTAATCCTGCCATTGACTCTTGATAGCTTATATATTAATCTCAAAGCGTTTTACCTTGCTTGCATGAGATTAGTAGGTCTCATGTATTATACTTTTCGCATTGTATTTCAATTAATTGAAGTTACGACGAGGACCTGATGGAAAGATTCTAGGTTTCTTATTTAAAAAAAAAAGGAAGTTTGAAACTTTCATTTGTGAAGCTTTTGCAGATTTCAATTCCTTCGGAATGAGTTCAGTCTTGTTTTTTTTTTAATGGAGGTTCAGCCGAGGCCTACTTCTCCAGGCTTTAACTTTGAAATTGCAATTGTACAAGGAAGGGCATAGTGTCACAGCCTGTTTTTCTATCCAACCCTTCTCAGTGCTTGGGGGGTATGCCCTGTGGCGCCAAATTGTGCGCAACTATGAGGGGTACTAGTACTCCTCATACCAAGCTCTCATTGCCTTCTTCAACACGAGTTGCTAATCGAATATAAACGTGTTCTGGCAATCTTCTTGGTGTCCCTTGTGTTGGCTCATGCATTTTGTGGGTTTGAACGTCTCAAGTGGTGGTATCAGAGCAACGACCCTAGGGGAAGCCTCTGGACGGGCGGACTGTCACACCAGTGCTGGCAGCGCCATCTAACGTCCCGGGCCCATCCGTGGGAAGTTCTTTGACGTCGCAAGAGGTATTTTACCCTCCCTCCCTCCCTCAAGCAAGGCACCCCCTTGGCCCCCCCCCCCTTCAAGCAAGGCACCCCCTAGCCCCCCCCCCCCCCCCCCCCCCCCCGCCCTCCAAGCAAGGCAACCCCTTGCCCTCCCATCGTCCCCGCGCTATCCGCCGTCGGTCCCCGCCGTACCCGTCACGCAACTCCGAACCCCCGTTTAACTGGTGAACCTCTCCCTCGCTGCTAGGTGCCCGCGTGCCCTAGACTCCCTCCTCCTAGGCTCCCTCTTCCTTCGGAGTTGCCGCCGGTTGGCTACACGCCACCATGGCCAGCGAACACGACGTTCGCACGGCCGGTCTAACTTCGGGGACGGAATGCGCCAAGAACGTGACTGAATGGTGCCGCCGTCACAAGGCCCAACGGGCTGCCTTAGAAGAGGAACTCAACCGCCTTCTCTTGGTGAAAGCCGAGCTACGTGAACGGCTCCAGGAGGCCGAACTCAATGCCGACATCCACACCCAACCCGAATCCGACCAAGCTCCACCACATCCTGACCCCGTCCACGATCGCATAGATAGACTCGAAGACACCCTCTCTAGATTAACTACCCTAGTAGAATCCCATCTCTTAGCCAAGGACCAATCTCAACCCCAACCACAACCGCAGTCAAGCACCCAACCGGCTCCCCAACCCACTCCAACCCATACATCGCAACAGCCACCAACTCCTTTAAATCCAACCCCAATCACTCAAATGCAACCAGTGGACATCGACGACCCCGACTCCTTCGGCTTCTTCAAACCGAACCCCCCCGACAAGTACCGAGGCGGCCGAAGCTCCATTGCCGTCAACCGATGGATCGAAGGTATGGAAAGCTACCTCCAGATGCTCCGGGTTGGCCGCAACCATTGGACGCGCATCGCCGGCCAATTCTTACAGGACGAAGCCTCAGCATGGTACATGGTGGAACACAAGAAGCAAGCCTCGCCCTCATGGGATCATTTTACGGCGGCCATCGTCGACTACTTTGTACCTCGCAACGAAGCGTTCCAAGCATGTGACGAATGGCGCAACCTCCGTCAAGACAAGTTCATCGGGCCTTATGTATCACAATATCGCAGGCTCATGCTTCGCATCAACGACATGGCTGAAATTGATCGCTTACACGGCTTCCTTTATGGGTGCTCCCCGTAATACCGCAAAGAAGTGGAGAAGCAAGACCCCCAGACTTGGGAGGACGCAGTCCACATTGCAGAACGGCTCAATGACGCTTACTCCAACCGGCTGGCTCGTTCAACCGACGGAAGCCAAGCTCCCCGCAAAGACTCAACCTCGAACAAAGAGCAAACCTCCACATACCGCAGATCAACTGAACAACAACGTGGTCAAGGTTTCAAAGCCCTCCCGGCCCCAACAGACAACCGTTCAGGGTCCCCGAACCGAAACAACCAAACCCGGCGCGACCCCCGTCCGGTCTGCAAGCATTGCCAAGGCAGTCACCCCACTGAGAAATGCTGGCGGAAACGAACCGACACTAGAGTGCAAGCAACGAAGACCGAAGAGGCATCCACCTCTGGCCCGAAAATCACCAAGATTCACAGCAACGAATCAGACGACTCCTCCCCCCGCGGACCGTCCACATCAAAGGGCAAAGCTCAGTGCCATTCAGTTGCATTACCCATCATACACCAAGTGTTCATTATGGGAGAAGTTACAGGCGAACGCATGCCGGTGATGCTGGACATGGGTGCAACCCACAACTTCATGACTCCGCAGTGTGCTCAATGCCTTGGACTCAAGATCAATAAACGGCTCCGCATGTCCGTGGTCTCTGCTCAGGGAGAGGCGAGTCATGTGCGTTACGCTGACGGTGTCCCGGTCATGTTAGGCCAATGGTTTGGTCACCTGAACTTCCTAATTATACCGATGGAAACATTCGAAGTCATCCTAGGCCTCGAGTTTATGGATAAACACATGATCTCCTTTTTCGGCAAAGGGGTAGACAAAGTTCATCTCGATCAGAGTGGGCAGGCCATTGTCGTCGACTGCAATCGTGTCCAGGCTCCTCGTACGGACGAACCTTCTGACAGTGAACCAAGGGAATCTAAGCAGAAACATACGAGCAAAGAGAAAGCACAAGCTCGAACGTCAACCTCCACACACACGCCATCACCATTATCACACAAGCAATTTCGACGAGCAGTCTATCAAGGTGGGATCGCACACTTATGCGTTCTCAGACCGGTCGCAAACGAGACGCGACCACGGCCGATCGACGTCTCAAAGATTGGGCACCCAAGTTTCCAGATGCTAATGGAAGAATTTTCAGATGTTCTCACGGATACCCTTCCACCCGGCCTTCCCCCCTTACGTAATGTCCAGCATCGGATCGACACGCTCCCGGACCACGCACCACCGTCGCGAGCGCCATACAGGATGAATGAGGCCGACCTTCAGGAGCTGAAGAGGCAATTACAGGAACTTGAAGTGCAAGGATACATCCGACCAAGTAGCTGCCCATATGGAGCCCCGGTCCTATTTGTGAAGAAGAAAGACGGCTCTCTACGCCTATGCATCGACTACCGAGCACTCAACAAAGGCACAATCAAGAGCAAATACCCTGTGCGCGTGATGGAGGAACTTCTGGATCGCCTGGGCAAGGCACGATACTTCACGCGCATAGACCTCCGATCCGGGTACCATCAAATCAGGGTGGCCCAAGAACACATCGAGAAGACGGCCTTCTGCACACGCTACGGCAGCTATGAGTGGCTCGTCATGCCATTCGGGCTTACAGGTGCACCGGCTACCTTCTGTCGAGAGATTAATGATGGCTTTCGAGACATGCTCGACCTCTTCCTCATCATCTACATTGACGACCTACTGATCTATAGCCGAACATTAGAAGAACATTATGAGCACGTTCGGGCGGTCTTGTTACGACTACGGCAACGTCGGCTCTTCGCCAAACCAAGCAAGTGCGAGTTCTGCATGAAGAAGGTGGAATTCTTGGGGTTCATCGTTTCTGAACTGGGCCTCCACGCCGACCCCCAGAAAGTAGAAGCAGTACTCAAGTGGGCCCCCCCGAAGACCATTAAAGAGGTGCGAGAATTCATCGGCTTTTGCCAATTTCTCCGCCGTTTCATCCAAGGTTTCAGCAAGATCGCGGCCCCGCTCTTGGAGTTGGTCAAAGAAAAGGAACCCTTCAAGTGGGGAGCAGATGAAGAAGACGCCTTCGAAGCATTGAAGGTTGCTATGTGCAATGCCCCGGTTCTCAAACTTCCAGAATTCAACAAACCTTTTGAAGTTCACACAGATGCATCAGGCTCAGCCATCGGCGGCATCCTCGTACAAGACGGACAACCCATTGCCTACGAGTCGCATAAACTCACCGGCCCCGAGCTCAGATGGAGCACACATGAGCAAGAAATGTTAGCCGTTATCCACTGCTTACGCAAGTGGAGGCACTACATTCTGGACAAGCACACAAAGGTCTTCACGAACAACATCTCCTTGAGGTACTTTACATCTCAACCCAAGTTAAGCCCAAAGCAAGCAAGATGGCAGGATTTTCTTGCCGAATTCGATATCGAGATCATTCACAAGCCGGGCAAACAGAACGTGATGCCAGATGCACTTAGTCAAAGACCCGAGCTCCAGGCGATATCCACCGTATCTTCATATCTCAGAGGCAGAATTCAACAAGCACAAGCACAGGATGCCCAAGTTCAAGAACTACTTCAGGAAATGCAAACGGCTCAAGCCCCGCAGCGCTACACACTACAAGAAGGCCTTCTCCACCGCAAAGGAAAAATTTATGTCCCGAACGACTTAGAGCTACGCAAAGAGCTACTGTGGGAGGCACATGATTGCAAAGTGGCCGGACATGGAGGTCAAAATCGCAGCTATGAGACGCTCCACAAACACTTTTATTGGCCCCGCATAAAGGCACAGGTCCAGGAATATGTAGAAACATGCCCAACATGTCAGTTAGTCCGTTAAGATAGGGTAAAACCCGCCGGCCTTCTGCAACCACTCCCGATTCCCAACCGACCGTGGGACATGATTAGCATGGACTTCATCACTGAACTCCCACCGTCTTCGGGATTCAACACCATCTTCGTTGTGGTGGACTACTTCACCAAACAAGCACACTTTATCCCGGCCAAACCCCCGCTCAACGCCAAGGCCGTGGCTCAGCTTTTCTTCACTCACATAGTGAAGTATCACGGGTTGCCTCTCGCCATAGTGTCAGACCGGGACGGCCGTTTCCTAAGTCGGCTATGGACGGAGCTTTTCCGCATCTTGGGGACGCAACTTAGGCTCTCCTCATCTTATCACCCACAAAGAGATGGGCAAACGGAACGGGTCAACCAGACGATCGAAGATTACATCCGGAACTATGTTAGAACGGACCAAAAGGATTGGGCGAAGCACTTAGACATTCTAGAGTTTCACTACAATGCTTCCGTCCACTCAAGCACGAAGATGACCCCATTCGAGTTGGCGACTAGCAAAGAGGTAATCACGCCCTTGGCTCTCACGCAAGACTCCACACTTGCAACAAACAACCCCGATTGCGGCGCTTTCTTGGATCAGTGGAAGACAAAGCTAGAAGAAGCAAAGTCCAGCTTGCAAAGAAGCAAAGAACGCATGGCTCGCTACGCAAACAAGAAACGACAACCCGGCGAAGAATTTCAAGTCGGTGACCTTGTCCTCGTCAGCGCACGTCAGAGCAGGAGCATGAGGGTGCGTTTTGCCGATAGAAAATTGAATCCCAGCGGACCAGCGGTAGTATCTCAAAACCAGAAAATATCTACGAACCTATGTGTTGAATAATCCTCCAGAGACGTAGAAATTTGTTCCGAAGGGGGAAGCGCATCTCACGCAGTGATGGACCTGCGACCGTTTTTTTTTTTTTTTCCGAATCAGATAGGATGTTAACCTTTAGAGACGCCGTTGGGCTGTGTAGGCAGCCTTTCTAACCTAATAGGAGACACCGTTGGGCTGCGTAGGCAGCCTCTCTAAATTAATAGCAACCACTACACTCTCACGCGCGTTATCAGGGCTGGCTGAGCGAAGTTTCAATCCCCATATTGGCTGGATAACATTGGCCGAAGGTCAGTGTAAAAATATCTTCAGTTGAAACTAATCTTCTCCTGTGTCGCCTTCAACCAATCTAACCCTTGTTTCCTGTGTCGCCTTCAACCAATCTAACCCTTGTTTTGTAGGATACGGAGGGTACCATGAGTACAATATCATTAAGCAATATGCTTTAGAATGTGGAGGGAGACCAGACGTAGTGTGTCCTCCACATGTTTAAAAACAAGAGTCACATGTAGTAGAAAGTTGAGGATGGACAGTTTATCAAGCTCGATGATGACATCATTTATACGGTTGATCTGGGAACAAGAAAAGCAAAAGTGCCGCACATTTCCTCTTGATCATACCTTTTGCGTTTTCCTTATACTCACCCGCATATACTGTTTTTTTTTACCTCATTCAGATTCTCCCCTGGTGCAAAATAAGCTAGAGTAGAAAACCTATTAAATAAATTCGTTTGATGGTAAATAAAAAATTCCAAACACATGTCAATTGATAAAATCACTCTTTTCCACTGCATAAGGGGTTCCCTTGTTGGTCGAGCTTGAACGGCAGAGTATTGGTAAATGTAAATGTACTTAGACATTTCGGTGGGCAAGAAATAGATAAGATTGCTCCCATGAATGCTTTTTTTTGACATGTATTGGTAGAGTGAAGAAACTTCAGCTGCTCATAGAGTAAAAGCAAGAATACTGTTCCTACCTCTCACATAACTTTTCAAGCACCAATCTCTCACACAACTGTTCAAGAACCAAAGTGAATTAGAATTGCTGGTTCGAATCCATCCACTCTACTAGCTACCCCTGAGACGTAAGGCCAAGAAGTGCAAACAATTCTATTTTTATCTAAGGTTAAGCACGTCTCTTATGCTTCCTAAGACCATAAATCCGAAGTCTGTCTTATATATTAATAGAACTAAGACGTTGCTGAGGTCCATAGCTCGGTGATTGTTAGATCATTTGCACTCCTCAATGGATTGTGGTTTGATTATTCCAAACTACAACTTGGATTGGATAGTTTTTATTTTTTGAGATTACAATGAATTGGAAAGACACACACACCCGACCTTGTACGGTAGAGGCACCCATCTTGAAGAACTCTGAAGCATCCAACCTCAGCCAAGACTCAAACCCTGACTATCTCCATAGAAGTACAAGACACATCCGCTAGACCATGCCTGTTGGATATTGGATTGGATAGTTGATGCCGAAAGCCATGTGGAAAATTTTTTGGGTTGTGTACGGTATTTTAATGCTGAGCATTTAAGCCAGTTTCTAGCACGAGGTTGTGCGAGGAATCTATAATCCCAGGTTACTTGGTGACTCTACTTATACAATCGTCATGGGGTTGTTCTTCTCCCAATGGGATGCAAGCTTTGTACATAACTGCCAGAGTATTTTTTATTAACTCCCGCTCTCTGGGATTTGGGGCTCAAGTGAGTGTTATGTCCTTGAGAAGTGCATTTTCTTCAAGTACACTCTTGAGAAGACCTAGAACATAATAATGACTTTCTTTGAAATCAAGGAAAAAATTGCTCTCAACCTAGAACATAATAATGACTTTCTTTGAAATCAAGGAAAAAATTACATACTGGTGTGATGTAAGCTCTTGAAAGTGGGAGATAAAGAGAGTCTTTTAAACGTGTCAATTGTACCTTTCAAATTTCAAGCTAATAAAATCGTTGCTTCACGATTGAATTTCCAAAAGAAACAAAAGTCAACATTGATATGACAAGTAAATTTTTTCTCTACCGTTCATATGAGGAATTTCGATATATCCATACGAGAAATATAAATGTAATGTAAATATAGTTGTATAAAAAACGACGAACAAATTACCAATCTCAGCCTCATCTGGTCTTTGGCGTTGGCGTATGCTATGCTATTACTTTATAAAATACGACGGTCTTGCAGATCAAATGCTTTTCAAAGTAACGTTTCTAGAAAACATAAAAGAGTTAGAGGCTTTTCCAGCAAGCTGAGTACATGGTTCAAAGTTATAGAAAAAAACACCATTGGCAAAAGGGCTTTAAATTATAACCAAGAAAAAAGATACAAAAAAGTTAGAGAGAGATTTATAAAAAAAACAAGAAAAAAACACCACTGGCAAAAGGGTTTTAAATTATAAACAAAAAAAAATTCAAAAAAGTTAGAGAGAGGCAGTTACAATGAGGGTTTATAACTTTTTTTGTTCTCTTTATGAACAACCCATTTTTTGAGCTAGCTTCCTAGAATAAACACCCTATGGTGCTTCAAAGCGTGGGAGGAAGACGACGTTGTACAATTTGCAATCCTTCTACTTAAATAAACAAATAAATTCTCTATAGACCATTCTCATGAGGCTTGTTGAAGTTGACCAGATATTGTTCCTTTTATATTTCTGAGAGCTAAAAAGTGACTCATTGTTTCACCGAGCAAAGCATACTTCCAATTAACTTGATGAGCTAGCAAAGGTAACTTACTTAGACACTAGCAAATCATGTAATTCTTACGAGAGAAAAAGATTTTTCCAACTCGCTCCGTGGATAATCTACCACATGACGATCAGTGGCTTATGATTTCAATTGTTCATATAAATAGACTTTTAACACCTTGTTTTATAAAGGAATAAAAGATGTTTAACTTTCCATAAAAAATACAGGGAAAAAAAGCTTAAGATCACTTTCTTGGATGGAAAATAGGACATACAGACCTTGTGCTTGCATACGAGTTGATAGACGCTAAGATGTTTGAATTTTGTACGTAAGTTCATGCATGAGAAGATAACAAGAACAAAGTTGGAAACTAGATGTCTATCACTATGTTCTAGAGAGGCTATAAACTCCTCACCAAGGTCTTGGCCAACTACATTGTGGGCCATTTCGCTTTTGTGCCA
The DNA here is from genome assembly GCA_020310875.1 of Ceratopteris richardii. Classification (NCBI taxonomy): domain Eukaryota; kingdom Viridiplantae; phylum Streptophyta; class Polypodiopsida; order Polypodiales; family Pteridaceae; genus Ceratopteris; species Ceratopteris richardii. Next base: position 81,799,352 of record CM035429.1, read on the forward strand.
AACATATATACAAGTTTTGGTTCAAAAATAATAGCACGTCAAAGTTTGCTACAAGTTTAGTGGAGCTTGACAAGGTGGTTCTTTTCAATTTTTGGAGAAAAAAACACTTTTTCTACATAAGGGTGTTTAGTCAATGGACATGGCTAAAAGTAATGATGTATTCAATATGTTTCCACTGATGGTAGATGGGACGAAACTAATTCCTACTTGTGGGCATATTTGATGTTCCATATATTGGTAGCAAAAGGTTTGTAGAGTATTGTGCATGGCATTGAAAAAAACCTTATTACACCTACAAATATAATTATTGAAGTTGATAACGATGGTGTTGAAGATGATGATCCTTAAATTCATGTTTGTGTTGTGATTCCTACTACACCTACTATATAGGAACTTTATTGGGATGGGAGAGATGCTCAAGAAAATGCATTGATAGCTTTGTCTATCAAATGTTCCATTATCCTTCATATTTGCTTGTACGAAATAGAAAATCATGCTTCAAATATAGTAAATGCTTTATACTAGGCAAGAAATGAGGCTTATGTTGCTTAATCCTAAAAATAGTTGGACAATGAGAATATGAATTAAGGAGATTCTATTAGAAATTTCTTGACAAAGGTCAAAGATTTAAGGGAGAAATTGATTTCTGTTCATGAATTCATTCCAAATAGTTTACTTGTGTGGATTGTTCTTAATGGTCTTCCAAATTCATAGCAAAGTTCCGCATCTAATCTTTGATTGATGATGAAAGGTGATCAAAATGCCTTAACATTTGAGGAGTTAATTGCTATTCTTTTTAGAAGAAGATCACTCCAGGAAAAACATGTCCCTCATGTTTGTTGTAGATTAACCTTTCCTAGATAATCACAAAGGAAAAGGTAAATGGAGCTCATGTACTAGTAAGCATAGATCTAGTAATGCTAGACAATGGAAGAAGAGAGACAAAGAAAATAAGAAAATAGAAGAGAAGAAACAAATTTGCAAATAATCAAAGAAAAATGATCATGTCATAAATAGCTATTCAAAAATGGTTTGAAAAGAGGGAAAGAAGAAAGAGGTTGGAATGATTGCTGCAAAGGCCTCTAGAACAAAAAAAAAAAATTCTAATCTTATTCAAAATGAAGAATGCACATGTACTATTGTATGTAGATATGAACCATCCTTTCATGAGTGGTGTATGTCTATACTAGACTCAGATGTTTGCTACTTTGATAGTGGGGCAACAAAACATATTACATCGCAGCACAATTTCTTCAATTCACTTGAGCCTACCCCTACAGGCAATACTCTAACATGTGCTAACAACTCCTCTTATCTTGTAATGGAAATTGGTAGTATCATTTTTTATTCCAACAATGGTAGTTATTTCACATTGTGAGATGCTTTGTATGTACCAGAGATCAAGAAAAATCTATTGTAAGTTTTAGCATTAGCCAAGATTGTTTGGTTAAAAAATCTCTTGATGACAAATATATACTTCATGATCTCGCAAATGGTGATGTTACTAGCTATATAAGCTCATAGAATATGCAAAAGCTTTGAATGATTGGGCATGTGAAATTCAAGATTCTCTGCCTATCTCAAATGCAAAGCTTTGGCATGCATGCTGTAATAAAGTAAGTCTATGATCCAAGGATTCAGTCAGTTCAGACAGATCTGAAATCGGACACCATTTGGTCCTCCGTGTGTATGACCAAATATCTCACGTTTAGACTTACTAGGAGGTCTTGTGCTCTTGTGAACAAGTGATCCACTAATCTTAGTGGTTAAGTCTCAAGGATGTGAAGGAGGAGATCTTGGGTTCAATCCCCATGGGGGACATGGGGAGATTATTTTGCCCAAAGAGATCTAGAGCCTTCTAGAAGCATCCACTTGAGTTAAATCGAGTTAACTGGGACACTTGGCGCACATGCAGTTACATAGCCGACACATGGATGGTTGGTATCCACCGGCCCAAGAAGGCAGTCCCCTAGAGAGAGCTATATATAAAGTCATTTGGTTGGAGGGAGAGTCATCTCTCTAGCATGTGGTGGTCATAATCCTTGTTCTCTTGCATTGGTATCAAAGCTAAATTAAAGGTCAAGGGTTACCCAGATAGAACCAGGTAACTAAATTAAACATCCTAGATAGATGTTCTATACAAGAATGTTTTCAAACATCGAAAGATGATAAGTCTAAGTGAACTTATTTATTTGAGTTTGCTTCAAGTTATAGCATAAATGATTTCCTATAGTCCAGTATACTCTAAAATAAAGAACTTAGGAATTGCTCAATAGATTGAAAATTCCTGAGAACTATAGCTAAAAAATAGTCTTTGAGAATAGTGATATGAGTTGGAGAAATTTCATTGCGAATTTGTATTGGACAAGTTATAGTATGGTTGACTCAAAGAAAATGGTAACTTTCTCTTATAGTTTACATAGGATTTTTAAACTCATTAGGGCAAAGTAGTCCTCTAGGTGGGTGAAAAAATCAACTAACTGTTGGATAGGAGTTAACCATTGTACAAACATCCAAGTTACATGTTTGGGACAACCAAAACAAATTTAAGTGAATGAAGAGTTCTCAAAGTCTTATAAAGGATAAAAATTCCACCTTCATTACTAAGTCCATGCACTAGTCATGCCCAGAAATGGACTAGTAATTTGAATCCACCTAGTTCACATGTTTGTGCCTAGATCGCACATCCCGAAACTGTGAATTGGCTAGGAATGTGTTTAGATCCACCCTTTTTATATTTATAACTTTGTACTTTGATTACTTTATCAAAGTGCAAAGCGAGATAGTGAATAGGGATGCCACCACAGAGATGAGAAATGTTCATCCAGCTCTAGAACATGACCATGTTCTTCGAGTTTTAGAACATGAGGCTCAGGGTTTGCCTACAGTATGTATATAGCTCTAGTTTCGAGGAAGAGAATATTTTTCCAAGGGGGGAAGAATGTAATAAAGTAATTCTATGATCCAAGGATCCGGTTGGTTCAAACATATCTGAAATCGTACACCATTTGGTCATACATGTGCATGACCAAAGATCTCGGGTTTAAACTTACTAGGAAGTCTTGTGCTCTTGTGAACAAGTGATCCACTTAGCTTAGTGGTTAAGTCTCAAGGATGTGAAGGAGCAGGTCTTGGGTTCAATTCCCATGTGGGACATGCACATGCAGTTTCATGGCCGACACATGGATGGTTAGTATCCACCTGCCCAAGAAGGCAGTCCCCTGGAGAGAGCTATATATAAAGGCATTTGGTTGGGACGAGAGTCATCTCTCTAGCACGTGGTGGTAATGTGGTGGTCGTAATCCTTGTTCTCTTGCACATGCTTTGGTCATTTGAATTCCACTAGTTTACTATGTCGACAAAAATTTAAAATGGTGCCCTCTCTACCCAAAATTGGGGAACCTTGTAAAACTTTCTATTAATTCTTTATTTTCAGCAAATATAACATTTCTTCTTCCTAAAAATGGTTCAATTTGAGCGCCTCATGAATCGTAGCGTGTTCCTAGTGATTGTTTCACTGAACAAAAAGTATGAAGTTTTTATGTGCTTCAAAACGTTTTTGGTTATGGCTAAAAACCTATCAACATGTAAATTAGGGACCCTCCATTATGATTGAAGAGGGAATACATATCTTCTGATTTTAATGCATTTTAATTGATCGTGGGATAAAACATCAATGTATAGTTCCATATGGATTTGTTGAAAGAAAGAAAATGTATCTCATGGATATGAGGTGGTGTATGGTAAAAAATTTGGCTTTACCACATAGCATCTGGCTTGAGGTTTTTATGTGTGGAGCATATGTACTTAATATGTTTCTCACCAATGCACTACAATATATCACCCCATATGAAGCGTGGCATGGTCGCAAGCCATTAGATCTTGATCTAGGTGTATTTGGTTGTGTGGCATATTCATAAACGCCTAAAAAACATAACAAGAAATTGGATGATAAAGACGTGCAATGTGTTCTTGTTGGGTAGTACACTCCTAAAAGCACAAGCTATGATCTATATCATCCATTGAATAAAGACATTTTTGTTTTTTCGGAAGGTGCAATTCAGGCATTTCTTTCATGTACCAAGGAGCATTCAATTAGCTCTAGAGATGTGTATGATACCTTTGTGTCTATTTTTACAAGTGTATAGTTAAGTGCTAGTCCAAATGACGTGATTTCTTAGCTTTTATAGGTTCAACGTGATGATGGAAATCATTCCATTTCTGATGTAGATTTACATGATGCACGTGTTAATGAGAGGGTTGATATAGAATAGGAAAGAACTATGTCTAAATGGCTTTTGTAGATGTTGAGAGATAGCAAATTAGATGCACCTCTATTCTATCTGTCATATTATGGATGTATATCCTCGTGGATGAGGTGGCACTTGTGCCACATGGCATCTAATTGGAGTAATATCATATGGTAGAAGTGACTAAGAGGGGGTCTCATTATTATTATGAGGGACAAGAGAATTCGCTCGGCGGCTGGGAGGTTTGAACTATCATGTCTCTGTGTGTGTTCGACGAGAGCCCGCGATGGAATATAGGAGAAGATATCGAATAAGAGAGGTGGACCATCAAAATGATGCAATATTGGTATCAGAGCACATCGCGATCCGTTCCTAGGCGAGTTTCCACAGTTGCGTAGAGCAGGGATTGAACCCACGCCACTATATTGGAAGGCAAATGAGCTACCCATGACAGCCATCCACAACTTGGTGTTGGAGAAGCTCGCAAAACTGTATAGTATCTATACTATTGCAGTGTTGAAGCTTGAGAACTCGGCAACAAAAGGAGGAAAGTAAGATCTTTTCTTTTTTCTTCATCTACAACTCATACATGAAGAAGTACAAGAGCATTTCATGGCTGGACTATAGAGGTATGTGAATTTCTTCAAATTATTTGTAAACCTCCAATTTCGGACACATAAAGTAGAAGTTATATGTGATGATTGAGGGATATAAATTAGTACATATAGATTATGGAGTCTCTACTTCTATAGTCAATCAAAGGAAATCCGTATTATGGAGGAATAGAAGTTTATGGATCTTCCAAGACCCTTCAACCATTTTTCTTTAGATGAGAATTTCAAGAGCCAATTTGATAAGCCCTCATTTTGAGAGAATTATCAGGAGGGTTATGGGCTAAGCTTTTAGAGGAAGATCATGTCTATGGGGAGTATGAAGGATATACTCTCATCTTGAATCAATGAATCCCTCAAAATACAAGAAAGGGTAAGTTTTAGATACCTCCAAAATAGCCATTTTTCATGATTTTTCACATAAATTTCAGGAGCTATTTTAGATAAGTAGCCATTTTGGGAAGGGGAAAAGAAGAGGTTTTTTCATAGATTTATTAAAAAAAACCGTGTACACTTATAGTCTAGTGTATTGACTTCCATACAAGATTAAGAAATCCAAAATATACCTCAGTTTGATGGGAGTTTGAAGCTCCACAAAACCCCCTTCCATCACAGTTTGAGAAAAAATTTCAGCACCTAAATCTAAGAAATTCCCATTTTGGAAGAGGGAAAAAGAGGTGCGATAGCTATGGATGGATGGGAAAAAGTATATATACTGAGAATATGGTGTATGGAATTCTTAGGCGAATCATTAGATTCATCAAAATGATAAGTGAAGGAGGAATTTTACTTCCTCAAAGACCCCCTTCCCGCACTTTTTGGAAAATTTCAGAAATTAATCTTTTGCCAAACTCCACTTCTTGGAGTAAGAAAAAGATCATTTAGAGGCTTCCCATGGATTATTGTATAAAATCCAAGAGAAATTCACATTTAGAGTGGATTAAAAGCTTGCTAAGAGCTCCCATTCAAGTTTTTGGTATAAAGCAAAAATCTTGCTTTAGGCCTCTTTTGGGGAGTGAACTAGCATGCACGAAGGGAGGATTTGGAAAAGTGAAAATAGGCATAAGCATCTTCATATATTTCTCTCTGAGGTTATGGAGAAAAATTTAGTATTTTCGTGATGGAAGAATGCTTTTGGGCATCCCAAAAATCACATTTTCACACTTTTTCCAGCCCCTCCAACAGTCCACTAGGTTGGCATGTCCCACTTGGAATGGCCATATCTTGAGCTAGAAAACTCCAAATTGGACGTGCTATGGCTCGTTTCAAAGAGCACAAGGTCTAATTTCAGTTTATGAAATAAAATTTTGGAAAGTAAAAATTTTTGCAGGTCTGAACAGCTCTGCAAAGTCTGAACAGTTTTTGGCAACTACCTTCCGGGAGCCATATCTTTCAAACCGGGAAGGCGATTTGAGTAATTTCACTTCGACCTATTTGCACATGCTTTATATTTCAGTTTATGAACATTTGCAGGTCCTAAAGTGGTTTTTGCAGGTCTAAAGAAGGATTACTAATGCATTTTTGAGCTAAATTTGCATTATTTTTGTAATCACCTGACCATGCTTTATGTTTTGAGGAGTGCTCCGATATTTTCGGACACTTCAAAGTGTATGTTAGGAACTGAGGAGGAAGGTGCAGAGGTCTCGAGGCTTGTCGAGAGCGATTGGATGCATGCAATTCCAAAATCAGACTACTCAGGGATGTACATTTTATGTTTTTTGGCATTTTATTTATGTTATGGCATGTTCTGTATCTACATGCATGAATGGGATTGCATACATCAAGTGTTGATCATTGTTTAAGCTCTTAAAAGTATGGATCAACATGCAGGAAGTATACTTTTTGATTGTTTGCAGGAAAGAAGATTACAGAAACCATATGGCTATGCAACACCGGGAATGGTTGCTAGCAAATACTTTTGTGTTTTTGCAGGTCATGGAATCCATATATAAGTTTATGGCGTGCATGCCATGGGCCTGTCAAGCCCTATGTTTTTGGGTGGCCTGAGTGCCACTGAGCTATGGCTTAATTTTTTTGGGATTCTATTTCCTGGGGAAATGCTGTCGAAATTTTTCTTACCGCATGGCGTTATATACGCACTTGCTTTTAGGTAAGAGTGTTATGGCATAGTAACATGCCTTTCTGCAAACATCAATAAGTTTTAGGCATGCTTATAAGCATGTATTTGATGGACTTAGGACCATCAGAGTATTATATATAAGGCAACTTCGGTAGTAGCTGGATCCCTATACATAATCCTTATGGATTTAGACCATAGTATTGCTAACGGAAGGAGCTACACCTTCACCATTAGTAATGTGCACAAGCAATCCTATAGGTTCAGGAAGTTGCATTCAGGCTCGGGAGATACATTTAGGATAATCTCCAAGGTAGTGAAGATTTATTTATCTTCACAAGAGTCTCACAGTAGAATTAGGAGACTATGGGGTATCATGATGAATACCCAAAGAGTGACTAGTTTCACTCAGGCACATCACTTGACCAAGTAGTGAAGCATTTTTTGCTACACTACTAAGGAAACCAAATGGATGGGATCATAAAGATGGGTTTCATGAGATAGCATCGACGGATGCTTATGTGATTCGAGTGATGGTTAGGAAGGTCATAGGCATGGCACTAGCTCTATGGTATAGAGCATAGATCCTTTACTCAGGAATAATTGGGGTACCCAATACATATATATGTATATCAGGATCTACAGAGAGGTACTTAGACTCAGTCTTTGTACCTAGGAACAAGTTGGTTTGGAACAGAAAGGGATATCCATTGTCACACATTGACTAGAACCAAACTAACTAGTTGAGGACATAGGACTCATTTCAGTCCACTGATATGATTTTAGGATATGGGATTCATTAGAGTCCACCTGCATATTCCATTACATATGTATGGAATATATATTCGGTTTAGTGTAGGTATGGCAACATGAATTGGAAGAAGGTTCCACTGGTATGGGACGGTGGAAACGACTTCCCATTGAGCACTCTTCTTCTATGGCCAGGGAGAAAAGGACTCATCATTCATGGCGTCATGTCTCACTAGATCAGAGGAGAGCTCTTAGTAGACATCTCCTACTAGGATTGGGAGCTATCTTTCACAGTATGGTAAGATTTATTCTTCCAGTAGAGAATGTGGTAGGTGATTTTATCACCATGGATATCACATACTCATGTTGTGCTTTCAGGAAGGATAATTCCATTAGTTGATGGGATCGTATAGATCCATGAATAGAGAACGGTTGGCAGACATAGCTTTATAGTATGGATACACATGTGTTTATGGTATCATGTCATATCATTGCTGACCATTTTAGCAGAGGGCTTTGACCCTTGTAAGGAATTTATTTCCTCCACTCTTCACTACATACACCTTCATCACTTATGAGGGAGTATGCATTAGTTATGGAAGAGAGGACTAAATAAATTCATGAGTTTCATAAGGAAAGGAGAGAGTGGGAATCAGCTCAGAGATCCATGAGAGATCTCACTTTAGCTCCTATTCTTTGAAAGAGAAAAGAGGAAAGGAAAATATGATTTCTTCATAGGAGAAGAATTGAGTATGTTTTCCTTTAGACACAAGAGGTGTTTAGAAAACATCTCTTAGTTTATATTTCAGAAGGAATTTGTTACTCTACTTGTCAATATAATTTCCTTCATATGGGAGTATGATTCTCCACTATTTTAGAAGGGAAAACATGGAGAACTTATGTGTATGTTTTCAGTCATGGATAAGTAGAGTTAACGGATTCAAAAGAATCTCTTTCAAAGGGAAAGCGAAAGTGGAATAGATTCCACTACCAAAGCTCTTTTCCTTAGAGGAGATTATAGAGAGAGATAGAGAGAGAGTTTCACTTTCTCATTTCGGTTGTCTAGATAGAAGTGGCACTCTTCTATCTAGAACAAGAGGGAGATCAGTTAATCATGATGGTTAGAATGAGTCTCACTTGTAAACTCTAGAAAGAAGCAGTTATGCTACTTTCAGTGATGGTCTTTGACTAGATGAGATAATCTAGTTATTGACATTAGTTAGACTGGGAGTAGATTGATGATACTTCTCTTTTGAGTTTCCAGGAGATAGGGATATATCTAACCTAATGGGTACCAAACTCTTAATTGGTGTTACATCATGAGTATGAGTAAACATCAGTTAGGAGGATGGGTACTTAGGGATTATCTGAATCTCCAAGGGAATGCTTTCTGCATTCATATGGCAAACTACAGGAAAGAGAAATATTAGAGTTTTCACAAGTGCCAATAGATGCTCTTCCAATAGAACTTAGTCCAAAGGTAATGAATGACAAACCACAGACTTCTTGGTTGGTGAAATGTAGAGATTGCATTTTACTACCGTGAGCTAGATGATGGAATTGCATAGTCACAAGATAGTTAAGTTAAACTATTACTTGTGATTACACTCAAGGTTAGGAAGACCTAGAGTGGTATGAGGGCAATCTATCATTTACTCTTACATGGGTTTGGAATCATTTGTTATGGGACTTTGTTCTATATTTTAGAGGATTCTATGGTTTACTATCTCCATTATGGTATGGTCAAGCTTATGAGCTTCGCACTTTACACTTGCTTTTTATATTATTACTCCAGAGGATACATCATATGGACTTAGGTCATTTTGGATGATGTTGTATGTCATGGGAGTGATAGTTTGGAAAGTGGAGTGTATATGGGAGATATTAAGCACCACTCAGATGGTTTCCCACCTTTGAGATGATCTCATATGAGACTTCTTAAGGGGAAGGATATGGGGAAACAACACACAGAGATGACCATGTACAATAAGTACATGGGGTTCAGGGGAGTCCGAGCACTTTCTTCTACCATTACGGACATTTCATTTATATTTTCGAGGACGAAAATATTTTCAAGGGGAAGGAAATGTCATATTATGGATGTATATCCTCGTGGATGAGGTGGCACTTGTGCCACATGGCATCTAATTGGAGTAATATCATATGGTAGAAGTGTCTAAGAGGGGGTCTCATTATTATTATGAGGGACAAGAGAATTCGCTCGGCGGCTGGGAGGTTTGAACTATCATGTCTCTGTGTGTGTTCGACGAGAGCCCGCGATGGAATATAGGAGAAGATATCGAATAAGAGAGGCGGACCATCAAAATGATGCAATACTATCATATCCTACTTGTTCGAGCTCTCATGATGCTTCCTTTGCATTAGATGGCTATGTAGTGGATGTTCTAGTCTTTGTGATGAGAATAAAATTGTTTCTCTTGATGAAACACAAAATTCAAAAAATTGGATGGCTGCTATGCAATCACAATATGATGCTATTATGATGAATGCTACCTCTTCATTATGTGATTTTCCTGCACAAAAGAATGCAATCTACACTAAATGGGTATACAAGTTGAAACATATGTCTGATGGAACAATGGACAGGTATATGGCTAGTATTTTTGCAAAAGGTTATTCTCAAGAGAGAGGCATTGATTTCGATAAGACCTTTTCTCTCATGTGAAGAAGGACCACCATTCATAGCTTTTGTGCATTTGGAACTCGTCTTTGTTGAAATGTACATCACTTGGACATTAAAACTGAACTAATGAATGGTGACCTACCTAAAGAAGTGTATTTAGTTCAACCACATTGTTTTTGCAAAGAGGGCATGAAAACGAAGTGCCCAAGATAAAAAGGCATCATATCATTTGAAGCAAACACCACGTGCTTGTTATGAAGAGATACATGTCTAATTGATTCCACATGGCGTTGAGAATAGTCCAATTGAGAACGTCACCTTATATGTTAAGCATGCAAATAATGTATGTCTCATCATCATAGTATATGTTGATGACACGCTACTCATTGGTTCTAATGAGAAGCATATTGATGATTTTTGGGTTGATTTGCATGCCTCTTTTGAGATGTTATATTTGGGGCATTTGCATTATTATTTGGGCATTCAATTTATGCAAGTTGATAGAGGAATAGTTTTGTGTAACAAAAAAAACCCTCGACTTTTTAGGATTGTAGCAGAAAATGACCAGAGATCCCCTCGACACAGATTTCTCCAAAATGGCTGAATAGAATGTCTTCAAACTTTGAAAGTGTGTAGATGAGTTCCAGTTGAATCCAACGAGCTTTGAATCACTGAATTTGGTGAAGAATTGACCGAGATATGCCCTTCACAAGTTGATAGACTTTTGAGTAGACTAACAGAGAACTCAGAGATGGACAATGTGAATGTATGTATTAATAAACACTTGTATACAACTCCATTGGCATGAACTTCAATGCCAAATGGTGTGGAGAGGTGTGGGCTTGAGTGTAGACCTCACACACACTCAAAAAACAGTAATGAGAGGCTCGGGAGTGATCATCTCTACCCGCGACTTTTCATATCCATTTTTATAAGGAATGAGTAAAAATTTGAATTCAAATTTCTGGCTCCCTATGATCAAGCTCCTATATGCTAGGAGATATTCTTTCAATCAAACAACTAGTTTTTCCACGAATCCTTTTGGTAGGTGATTACAAGAGATTCCAAGTCAATTTGACTTTTACAATGAGATAAAGTGGTAATTAATCACTAGCAATGGTTCCTATGCTTCTTCACATATGTAAGATCTTCAAGATATCTTTCAAGCCAAATGTGTAGGCTTGTGATTTACACCAACAGCTCCCCCTCAAGCCAAACATTTTGGCTTAAGTCTTCATCTTCAATCTTCAAGTATATCCTGCAATCCAATCATGGATTTGAACCTGCAAAGTTTGGTTCCATCGAAAGCTTTAGTTAACAAATCTGCACATTGCATGTTGGTTGTTACATAGGTAAGTTGAATGTCTTTGCTTATCAACTTTTCTCTCACATAATGGTAATGGACCTCTATGTGTTTGGTCCTAGTATGATAAATAGGATTAGTTGCAAGGTGAAGAGAACTTGTATTATCTCCAAAGATTATTGGAGACCAAGTGAATAAACCCAATTCTGTATACAAAAGCTTAATCCATATTGCTTCTTGTGTGGCATTAGCTAGTCCTCTATACTCTGCCTCTGTGGAAGACAAAGCAATAGTAGGTTGCTTCTTTGAAGACCATGAAATTGGTTTGTCACCTGCAAAAGAAATATATCCAAAAGTGCTCCTCCTTGCATCCTGCCCAATCTGCATCTCAATAAATTTTGATATCAATATCTGAAGTGTAAGGGAAATACAAACCATGGTTCTCTGTACCCTTGAGATACTTCAAGATTCTCTCGGCAGCCTCTAAGTGAGGTATCCTTGGCTTGTGCATAAATTGACTTAGCACACTAAGTCCATATGCAATATCTATCCTTGTTAAGGTAGCATAGTTCAAGCTACCCACCATACTTTGTTAGCCTGTAATGTCATTGACTTCATCACCTTCATGGGCACTTAGTTTTAGGTTTACCTCCATTGGAGTGCTTGCTACTTTGGCATCTTGCAAGTGAAACTTCTTCAACATATCCTGTATGTATTTTTTCTGAGTGATGTATATCCCTGAATTAGTGTAGAATAATTCAAGTCCCAAAAAATACTTCAATAGACCAAGATCATTGATCTTGAACTCCTTCATCATTTGACTTGTGATATATCTGATTCTATTGCCATCATGACCTATAATGATGATGTCATCAACATAAACACAAAGGTATATTACCTTTGAATTACTTCTCTTAATGAACAGAGAAGTATCTGCCTTGCTCATGAAAAATCCTTCGTCTTGGAGGTATGTAGTTAACCTGTAATTCCATGCCCTAGGTGCCTGCTTCAATCCATATAAAGCCTTTTTTAATTTGCAAACATATGTTACCTTCTTAGGGTCCTTATAGCCAGGAGGTTGTTACATATATACCTCCTCTGAAATCCATCCATTCAAGAAAGAATTCTTGACATCCAATTGCTACATATTCCAATTTTTTGATGTAGCCACACTTACCAACACTCTGATGGTTGGCATCTTGGCCACAGGTGAGAATGGCTCCTCATAGTCAATGCCTTGGGTTTGTGCAAAACCCTTGGCTACCAATCTGGCTTTGTACCTATTAATTGTTCCATCAGAATTTCTTTTAAGCTTCTAGATCCATCTGGATCCTATTACCTTCATTGAGTCCTTAGGTACTAACTCCCATGTGTCACTTTCTTTAAGTGCATCAATCTCCTCATCCATAGATTCTTTCCATTCTGATTTGGTTATTGCTTCTTCATATGATCTTGGTTCTTCATTTGACAAATCTTTGGCAAGATAAACAGAATGTTTAGTAACAAGAGATGTATCATACCCATATCCGATAAGTTTCTTGCTTTCTCTTTGTGATCTTCTAAATGGTTGAGTTGAAGGTTCAGGTATGTCTTCAAGCTTCTTCATCTTCATTTTGCCTTTGGACTTCCATGCTTTGAATTCTTCAAGATTGATAGTAGTTTCATCATCTAAACGTGAGTCTTCATTCTGAGTAGGTTCCTCCTTTGTAAGACTTGGAAATTCCTCTTCCAAATCATAGGGTAACTTAACCTTCCTGCATTCATTCTCATACCAAGAATCATTTTCATCAAAGACAACATCTCGGCTTACCATGAATCCCTTATTGATAGGATTATAAAACCTGTAACCTTTTTTATTTAAATCATACCCAATAAAGATGCATTTTTTAGCCTTTGGGTCTAGCTTACGTCTTATCTGAGAAGGAATGCGTACATATGCTACACATCCAAATATTTTGCAATTTTCAAGTGAGGGTCTCTTACCATGCCATGCTTCATAGGGTGTCATGCCATCAAGAGACCTAGATGGTAACCTGTTTATGAGGTAAGTGGCAGTAGAAACACTTTCTGCCCATAGATAGTTAGGTAACTTTTTCTCATTCAACATAGACCTAGCTACCTCAACAATTAATATATTTCTTCTCTCAGCTACCCCATTCTGTTCAGGAGAATACCTTGTGGTTATTTCTCTTTTTATGCCTCTGTCCTGCAAGAAGTCTTCAAATTCATTGGAGAAGTACTCACCTCCTCCATCTGACCTTAGCCTTTTCAAATTCGTTCCTGTCTTATTTTAGTGCAAGATATTTTCTAAAGCAATTAAATAGCTCATCCTTGTGCTTCATGAAGTACAATACAGTCCATCTGCTATAATCATCAATGAAAGACACATAGTACCTTGATCTTGAGACAGAGGGGTCTTTGCTTGGTCCCCATACATCTGTGTGTACAAGCTCTAGGTAGTTTTCATGCATGTATCCTTTCTTTGAGAAGGGTAACCTATGAGACTTACCAAATTGACAAGCACCACACTTATAAATCATATGTTGCTTGGATACATTGGGTATTCCAAGCACACATTGGTTCCTGCACATTTTTTTCAAGGTTCTTTCTCCTATGTGCCCTAACCTTTTGTGCCAAATCTCAAGCTTTGAAAGTGTTTGATCTTTATAACTGTATAGTGCAATATTCTTTGTATCTTCTAACCCAAAAGTGAAAAGTCTACCTGATTTCTCTCCTTTAGCAATCCTCTTGAACCCATGCCTTGGATCCTCCACATATGCTCCATATTGATTGAATCTAACCTGCAAACCACCTCACAATCTGACCAACACTCATCAAATGTTTGGTAATGGTTGGTACATAGAGTACCCTACTCAACAAATTCTGATTTCCATCACAAGTCTTAACATTTCCAACTTTAACTACTGAATGCTTTGTATCATCACCTGTTTGGACTTGATGCTTACCTTTTGGTTCCTCAAGATCAGAGAGAAGTGCTACATTGCCAGCCACATGATTTGACCATCCTGAGTCAATGTAGAATAGGTGGTCATCATTTGTACCTGACTTTGAAGTCATGTTCATGATTAGAAGAGAGTCATCCTGCTCCTCTGTGTAGTTGTTATAATCCTTCCTGGATTTGAATCCTCCTTGGTAGTTGCCATTGTAATTATTGTTGTAGTTGTTGTTGTAGTTATTGTTGTAGCCTTGGTGATGGTTGAATCTACCTCTTGACTGTGAGTATCCACCTCTTTGATATCCTCTTCCTCTTTGATTCTTGTAATTCCTGAAACACTCATCTGTAGTATGATTTGATAAACCACAAATGTTGCATGGTGAGGAGTTATAAGATCTCCCCCTACCTTGCTTACCTCCTCTGCCCCTTCCTCTTGATGATCTACCTCTCCCTACATAGTTGGCTTGAGAGGTTGAACCTTCATCTTCCACCTTCTTGCTTTTGCCTTTATCTTTAGACTTCTTATTAGTGTATAGGGCAGAAGAGTTATTATCTTTGGATGTATCTCCATTCTTGTTGAGCTTTGCTTCATGAGTAAACAATTGTCCCATGAGAGTTGTAAGATCTGGAGTGTACATGTCCATGTAAAGATCCATGGCAGTGGTGAAGCTTTCCCATTTGCCATCAGCCTTGATCCCATTGATCACTTGCCTTACAATCTGTTCTTCTTCAATCTCTTCTCCTATGCTTGCTAACTGATCTACTACATCTTTAATCTTGGTCACAAATTTTGAAACAGCTTGCTTAGGTTGCTTCCTTAATGTTGTGAATTCAATCCACAACTGATTTTTCCTAGCTCTTGTGTTGGAGGAAAAATAAGATGACAAGGTTTCCCAAGTTTCTTGGGATATCTTACAATTTCTAATATATGGAAAAAGAAAATTAGATATAGAGTTGAGTAAATAAGACCTTGCCAATGCATCCTTAGCACACCATGTGTTGAGCTTTTCATGTTCTTCCTTGGTTGGTAATCCTCTTGTTTTGAATGAGGGCAATTCCTCATCTCCTGAGATGTATCCATAGAGGCTCCTTCCTTGTAAGTAGGTCTTCATCCTTAGAGACCATGCTTGATAATTGTTCCTGTCCAATTTATCAATAAATGAAGGAAAACGATCTCCCATTTTACCTTGACTTGCTCTGATACCACTGTTGGGAAAGATGGATGGATGCTCCAAGAGACTGAGTAGGTACTGCTAAACCTGCTTTGTACCAGCTCTATTTTGCTTAAGACTTGATAACTAGACCTCCTTAGCTTTCCAATCACATCATAAAATGTCCTATGTACTTTGGAAATGATGTGTGCAATGATTGAATCAAAACAGATACCTTTGATACTCACGAACTCAAGAAAACCTTCTATTTATGTCTTGATACCTGCTGGGTATTTTGCTCAGTATGACCAGCATAGTAGGAATTGGAAAACTTCCTTTTAGGGGTATCTAATTAGCTTAGTAAGCTACCTATTCCAAGTGGAATGATGTAAAATGATAAACTATGCTAAGAGAAATCAATTTAGCAAGTTAAGCTATACCCTCGACTTTTTAGGATTGTAGCAGAAAATGACCAGAGATCACCTCGACACAGATTTATCCAAAATGGCTGGATAGAATGTCTTCAAACTTTGATAGCTTGTAGATGACTTCAAGCGGAATCCAACAAGCATTGAATCACTCAATTTGGTTAAGCATTGACCGAGATATGCCCTTCACAAGTTGACAGACTTTTGAGTAGACTAACAGAGAACTCAGAGATGGACAATGTGAATGTATGTATTAATAAACACTTGTATACAACTCCATTGGCATGAACTTCAATGCCAAATGGTGTAGAGAGGTGTGGGGTTGAGTGTAGACCTCACACACACACTCAAAAAACAGTAATGAGAGGCTCGGGAGTGATCATCTCTACCCGCGACTTTTCATATCCATTTTTATAAGGAATGAGTAAAAATTTGAATTCAAATTTTTGGCTCCCTATGATCAAGCTCCTATATGCTAGGAGATATTCTTTCAATCAAACAACTAATTTTTCCACAAATACTTTTGGTAGGTGATTACTGTCAGGGGAGCACTAGATTGTGCTCTCTGACTACAGTAGACAAGATTTCCAAAATATGCTTATGATTACCAGAACACCCACGTAGGGAAAATGATACAAGAATATGTGACTGATACAAGATGTCCCACAACCGGAGACCAATAGGTATGGAAAATTGGACTAGAGATGATACAGGAGATCCCACAACCTGGGATTGTAAGTATGAGATAAGATATCTGGATTACAAGAATTCCCTTCAGGGATATGAACTGGATACAAGAAATAACTAGAAAGGATCTCGTACTACGAGATTACAATAGGACAAGAAAGGATGTCCACGATACAAGACTAGACAAGACCGGAGCAAGAAACAAGACTATAACTTGAACTGGAACTTGAAAGTAATTACTTGGTGATCAGGATTCCTTGAGCTCCCAAGACTGGCATTGGCAAGACTGATTATGAATGTGGCCAACCCCTCCTTATATAGTTTTTCAAGGGCGGTTCCCAAGGGCGGTTGCGACTTGATGATGTCATCCACTTGAATCAGGACCTCCGGGTGTCAGAATTCAGCAAATAGACAGTCGATCTTGGGGTTTTGGCACGTTCCGAACGCAATGGAAGCACTAGTTTCCCCAAATTCTGAACCAATCATGAGATATATGATTGACATGGAATCTGAGAGTTTCCTTTGTCCATGACATTACCTCCCCCTCAAGCGACGAGTTCCACGAGGAGCGGTCACCTTCTCTGGTCTTGGCTTCATTGGATTTTTCTTATGGAATTCTCGAACCTTGATTTTTTCTCTCTGAATATTTTGTGTAAGTTCCCAAGTACGATCACTGGCATCATACCCTTTCCAATGACTAAAGTCTTCCAATTGTCCTCGAGAGATTCTTGAATCTAAGATATGATCAATCTTCAATTCTTCATGATCCTTAATCTTGAAAGGTGATGAGGGATTGGGTCTCCCTTGAGCTTCCTTAGGTTCGTCACAAGATAGGTCCTTTGAGCTTTTAGTGGTGCTTTGTAGTGTTTCCAATATCTTTGATGGAGTTTCTTGAGTAAGCACACCTCCTTGATTGAACACGAACTCCTTGTCCTTTACCTTCTTATTATCTTCAGAATGTGTATGCTCCATATCAGTTGTAATGACTTCTTAGGCTTCAAAGATTCTTGATTCAGATTCTTGAGGAATAGTGTCTTCTTTGTTCAAGACTTCTGACTCTTGGACTTGGATTTCTTTTAACAACTGATTCTCACATTGAATTGCTTGATTGATAACATCCTCCAAGGTGTTTGCTTGAGGCATGGATAGCAAGAGATCTTTGACTTCAGGATTGAGGCCACTTCGAAACTGATTAACCATGTAGTCTTCTGGATATGTAGTTCCACGAAACAACATCTTGATATTCAAGGCATAGTTTGAAACAGATCGATCATCTTGTCGTAGCAATCTTTTCATCTCTTGGACATGTTCGATCAAGTCCTTTATGGTAGATTGAATCTCCTTGCATAGGGAATCCATGGTCCCTGGTCTTGATGAAGATAGTCTTGCCAAAATGTCAGGGGAGCACTAGATTGTGCTCTCTGACTACAGTAGACAAGATTTCTGAAATACACTTATGATTACCAGAACACCCACGTAGGGAAAACGATACAAGAATATGTGATTGATACAAGATGTCCCACAACCTGAGACCAATAGATATGGAAAACTGGACTAGAGATGATATAGGAGATCCCACAACCCGGGATCGTAAGTATGAGACAAGATATCTAGATTACAAGAATTCCCTTCAGGGATATGAACTGGATACAAGAAATAACTAGAAAGGATCTCATACTACGAGATTACAATAGGAGAAGAAAGGATGTCCACAATACAAGACTAGACAAGACTGGAGCAAGAAACAAGACTATAACTTGAACTGGAACTTGAAAGTACTTACTTGGTGATCAGGATTCCTTGAGCTCCCAAGACTGGCATTGGCAAGATTGATTAAGAATGTGGCCAACCCCTCCTTATATAGTTTTTCAAGGGCGGTTCCCAAGGGCGGTTGCGACTTGATGATGTCATCATGATGTCATCGACTTGAATCAGGACCTCCGGGTGTCAGACTTCAGCAAATAGATAGTCGATCTTGGGGTTTTGCACATTCCAAACGCAATGGAAGCATTAGTTTCCCCAAATTCTGAACGAATCATGAGATATAGGATTCACATGGAATCTGAGAGTTTCCTTTGTCCATGACAATTACAAGAGATTCCAAGTCAATTTGACTTTTACAATGAGATAAAGTGGTAATTAATCACTAGCAATTGTTCCTATGCTTCTTCACATATGTAAGATCTTCAAGACATCTTTCAAGCCAAATGTGTAGGCTTGTGATTTACACCAATAGTTATAAGGGTACGTATCCAATAGATTTCACAACAATTCTTCACTGTGAGTGTGGCTTGGACACCTTTTTAGTTATTTGGGTGCAACCACCATCTTCACTAATAGTGAGTGGACACTAGTAGTTTCAAGGAAACTTGTGTTCGATGCTCGCACTAAGCAAAATGAGGTGCACTATCATTATGTGAGGGAGAGGTTTTCTACCATAGACATCAGTTAGGCATATGTTCCCACATAGGATAATATTGTGGACCTTTTCACAAAGGCTTTGCCTAAGGAGAAGTTTGAAACTTTTTGCAAAGCTTTGGGCTTACTTCATTTTGTGGTTTGATGTCTTTCCACATAGCTTGGTAGTAGCTTATACATGAGTGCCACCTCCTTGTTCACTACATCACTCAGAGAGGGGGATTCCTTGATATATTTTTCTAGTGATGTGTGTGAACACACTTAGAACCAGTGGGGAACCTTTTCCCTTCTTTAGAAGGTTCTTTTTTCTTGGCTTCTGTATATGCCTATAACCTTAATGGGTCACTTATCATTGTACCTTCACTAGGTAATGCATTGGAACTTGTGTTGTGCTCCAAGGTTCTTCTTGTTGCTTCTGTTGTTTGTGTGCTTCCACACACCTCAAACTCCAACAATTTATTTCTAATGATTGATCGAGATTGGAATTAAAGCGGCTATATAATTTCGTATGATATTGATCTTATTACTTCTAGCAATAATGTGTTTTCTAGCTTCATGCCATCATTTCAATGCTAATGGAAAATCCTATTCCATTAAGTGTTGATTTGATATGTCTTGAACACAAATATCTTTGGAATTCTCTCAACTTAAATTGGGTACGCCATTGTTTAATCATTCACATCTCTTGTTCTATAATGGTGTAAGCATGTAGTGGAGCAATATTTTTTCCTTACATTCAGAAAACCTGAATGATTCTAGTTCCATTTTACGTATGACTGGCATTAAATTTAAGGCTTTACAAACAAAAATGTGATACTCTTTTTGTTTTGGGAGTTCAAACGCACTTTTGCCATGAATGGTTACCACGAAAAATACTACAACGAACTCGTTCTCGTAGAACTAGAAAACATGATGATTCAAACAGGAGCAAATTGACACATGCACGTGTATCGTTTGGGGAAGGGAGGGCTAAAATTGAGATAATTTATGATCGATTGGATATTCTTTTTTGACAAGAACGTTTAAGTATAAAGAGGTAATATAGTTAACGAGTGGTTTACTACGTCCATATAATAATTATCAAGTTTAGTTCACTTGGAATTTCATGATTTTCTTTCGTATTATTAATCCACATAACAGGAATCATATGGACATAATGTCATTTTAATGATTTAACATATTATGGGAGCGATGCTTTGAAAGTTAGGTGATACCTTAGAGAAGGTTTTCCACTTTTTCTTTTCTTTCGAAACAATCTTTTTGAGCGGAAGGATATGGTAAAATGACACATTTAGATGACTAAAAACAATGTTTAAAAGATATACTTTCCGAGATTCCTTCCAATAACATTTTCAGGAAAACATGATATGGCAAAGAAAATTTTATGGACATTATTCATAGATGAACATAGTACCTAAGATGGGATTCTTATCCCAATCAAGACTTTGAGAACTCTTGACTCGCTTGGATTTGATTTGGAAATCTTGAACTTTGATTGATCCAAACGTCTAACTTGGATGTTTGTATAATGGTTTACTCTCATCCAACAATTACTTGATTTTTTCACCTGACTTGAGGGCTACTCTATCCTAATAGGCTTCAAAATCCTATGTAAACTATAGGAGAGCGTTTTCCATTTATTTTGGTTCAACCTTACTATACCTTGACCAAATCAAATTCAAAATGAAAATCGTCCAACTTAGGAAACTTTTTTCAAAGACTAGAAGGGAAAATCTTTATCGAAGGCTTAGGAATCTTGAGGAAGAAATAAACATTGGCCACTCTCAATACGAGTCCGAAGTGTTCATGTGCTTTAAATAGTTTTTGGTTTTGGCTGAAAATCTGTCAGCATGTAAAATTGGCACCCTCCGTTCTGATCGAGGGGGGGAATATATGTCTTCTGATTTTAAAGCATTTCTCGCTGAACGTGGGATAAAATACTAGTGTACAGTGCCGTATAAACCTCAACAGACTTGGGAATTATCAATCTTATGAGCGATTTCTAGCTTCACTATTCTAGAGTGTACTTAACTCTAGAAAGTCATGAGATATATATGCTAGGAAATAGAAGCAAATGCAAATGAATAAGTCAATCTTGGAATCGTTATCTTTTGAAGATTGAACCAGTTTGTATATAGAATATCTATGAATCAGTTTGTATATAGAATATCTATCTATGATGTTTAATTTAGTTATCTAGTTCCAATCGGCTAACCTTGGACATTTGGGAAAGAATCACATACCATATCAAAGTCAATTCCAAAAGATTTGATAAGCAAAAGGAAATAACTTAAAAATTGTATAACTAATTCAAAATTCTAAGATATAAACTTGCTATGAGTCAAATACTTGATGACCCAAGGCTTTAAATTCTTAACCACCTGCTTCAACAAGGTACAAGATACTAGTGTGGTATCCAACATGAGTGTGTCTACCCACTAAGGTTCTATTGATGAGTTTTACTCAAACAATGCTTCACTTAAGACTGAGTTCATGCCTATATTCAATCTTTATGACTACTTACTAAGAATGCAATTCTTGTGCATCACGTTGAGTCAAGTGGTTGAATTTATCAAGTTACACTAGGAAATTGGTGCTTGAATTAGTCAATCTATTCCATAGTTGAAACACTATAAGAAATAGGGGGCGTAGCGATGCACCCGAATTGAGAAAAAAACGTGTATCGTCGCTTAAGCGACGGTCAATTTTCCCATTTATTTTTTTAAAGCAACAACCGTCGCATAAGCGATGATAGCATCACTTATGCGATGCTAAATTAATAGCATCGCAAATACCATCGCTAGTGAGCGATGGTATTTGCGACTTTGGCAAACAGAAGAGCATCGCATATGCGATGCTCTGGAATGTAAAAAAAAAAATTGATTTCTCCCGGCACATTTGTGCCGAGATTTGGACGCGAGAGACCAAGAAGAGACCGAGAGAGAGAGAGAGAGCGCTATCGGGATGAAATCCCGCAGGGAGTGTGCACTGAGTTTTTTTTCAAAAGTTCATTGTTTTTGAGTTTGTGTGATGATTTGATCTAAAGAGGATACATTTCATGCATGATTTGATTGATTTGGTTGCCTGTGTGATAAGAAACCATGTTAGAGATGTGCGTTAGAACCGTGTGTGTATATAAACAACAGACATTAGACCCATAAAAACCTAGGTTTGACCCTTCAAAACCCATGAAAACCTGAGTCTACCCCATGAAAACCAAACTTGAACCCTTGGAAACCCTTGGAGTTTAGGTCCGAACTATAAATAAACCTTTGAATTGATGAGCTTGAGATAATTGTGAGCGAACCCCTAATTTTCCCGACCCAAAACCCCATGTCGGACCCTTGAAATTGGCAGTTATCCTAGGCCAAACCCTAAAAACCCATTAAAATGTAAATATCCAATGTGAAACCGAAACCATAGTTTAGGGAAAAATTAAAAGACTACCAAAAATGGAAAGTTCATTGAAGAGGTTAGAACATTCTAGAAGGAAGTCCTAGGGGGGGCCTATAAATACGTGCAAAATGCATTTGTTTCCTCCTCATCCCGTGGACTGCCTTGTGGAACGTCTTTCCAGGTATGCTTTTTCGTACCATTTCTGTTTAGTTAAGTTTTATTTTCTAGCACATGCCTTACTATCGTGCACCTTGGTAGAGAGAGATTTGTGTTTCTGATTTTTTCTCAGAAAGGCTTAGTCTACCATTCGATCATGTTGACATAGATTTTGTTTGTGGTACATAAGCAAAGCCATGGATCTGCAAAGAGTTGCATTTCTCCATTGTTCTGTAGAATATAAGATAAGCACATTAGGTCCGCGCAGAGTAGGGAGATGATGTGCAAGAACACACATGGAGGACCGCGTGGACAGAGGGAGTGGCGGTTGAGAAGATAGAGAGATAGATGTTGTCGACCCTGTAGAATCGGGCATGAGAAACCGGTGAAGGGGGCGGAGCTGTCACAATAAGAGATAGAGATACGCTGCTCGTGGCTGTGGTTGACCCGCGCAGGGAGAGAAAAGCACGCACATAGATTGACGGTGGAGGTGGCAAAAAATTTTGAGGAGTAGAGAGAGTTGAGGGTCTGATGATTCGCATGTTGCATCGACATGGACACGGAGAGATTCTGACCACGTAGAAAGGGAGATTCGTCAGATGGAGGTTGGGATGGCTGTCGGCAGAGTATTAGGGAGGCAGAGAAGAGAGAGAGTGATGAGTCGGAGTCGGATGACTCCCGTTGGCTGTTTCTGCACCGATATAAGGCTGGAGAGAGAACCGTGCTTAGCGCACGCAGCAGAACGTGGAGGAGACTGAGAGTCGACGTGACTCGTGAGAGAGATAAGAGTGGAATTGTCGGCTGTTGTAAGTGTGTCACAGAGAAATTGACGCATTACAGGTCGGTGGCGGCGCCCAGAGCCATTCCGAAGGATGTTTAGGAGAAGAGAGAAAGTCGAACTTGGCGACTGGCTTGGGCGCAAATGCATAGAGAATCGGGTAGGGAGTCTGATGATGATGCCCATGTGGCATCCGCTGATGGCGCTGCTGACGGGCGAAGGCATTGGAGAGCACGCGCGTAGTGAGAGAAGGGAAGAAATTTGAGGCGGCGCAGCTCAGAGAGAGAGAGAGAGAAGGAGAGAGAGAATGTGGGGTACTTGCGCGTGCTGTCAAAAATATATGGAAAGGGAGAGAGAGGGAGCCAACACATAAGTTGGCTGCAAAATCTGCATGGCACCAAGAGATGGTGATGAGTCGGGAAATCACGTAGGAAATCACGTAGATATGAGATAGAGAGAGAGAGAGAAAGATGGAGATGGGTTGATTGACACAGCACGGAGAGAGAAACCCATAAGTCGGTGCTCCAATGAGAGGTAGAGAGAGATAAGGAATTAAGATGGCATCTTTGAATCAGCGCACAACAGAGATATACGGAGAAATGTCAATAGGGAGAAATGTCAAGAGAGAGAAAGTCATCGTCGGTTATTGCTCAGGTTACGATGCTTTAATGCTTTGGTCATCAAGACTAAAATCATCATAAGTAATTAGAACACGTGAAAGATGGCATATGTAATTTTGATGCATAAACTCAATGAAAGTTTTCACACCGTGACATTACCTAAACCATAGATGATAGATGTACACAATTTGAATACATGGTGTTAGCATGAATCATTGAAGAACTGGCATTTGGATGTGACAAATGGGATGTAGCTCAATTCAATAAGCAAGGAAAACACATGATGAGAATTTACTTATTCCTACATTTTGACGAACGGAACAACAATGAATCATTTTCGCTTATGTCATGAGCCCTATATTCGAATGTAAAGCTTTGCAAAGATGATTGCATTATTTTCCTTTTCATGTTTAATATGAAGTGACAAAATCTATTGATTTAGACAATGTGCATATACACATGTTGCAGTTGAATAATTACGAGGTTCTTATTTGAAAGTTCGAAATGCATTTGAAAGTTGTCAATAAAAGAATAAAAAGAAGTTCACATGTATTGAACCGTAAGGATTGCTCGCATAAATAACTGTTCCTCATTGGTAAGTGTTTGGAGTGCATATGTGTTTTTATGAATGTAAAAATGTACTAATGATTTTCCTCCTCATCCCGTGGAATGCCCTGTGGAACGTCTTTCCAGGTTTATGCGGTTTCTGATTATCTGAAGTAAAGAGAAGGGAGGCCATTGTTGAGGGTACCTGAAATAAAGCTTGGATCGAAGAAAAGTGAAGAAAAGATTAAATCGCAAAAACCAGAAGACAAAGATCGAGGGTGACTTCCTGCACTGTAGCGTGAGGCCTACATCATATCCAGCCAATCCGCAATGTACCGGCGGCATTTATTTGTATTTATCTGTTCCGCACTGTAGCAGATTTTTGTATCGCGGACCCGCACTGTAGCGGGCATCACTGTATCATTCAGATTTTATTGTATTATCGAGTTTGTATACACACCGACCTAGTGATTTCGAGAATCAGTGCTGTATCTGATTTGTCTCTTTTCCGACACCTACGGTCGTGTACGCACGCACGTCTCGACACTTTCGAGGGGCAAGGGGCCCTACGAGGATCGCGCACGCTCCAGAGAGCACAGGCGAGGCGCCCAGCACGCAGACGCCGCTCGCAAGACAGCGGGAACGACGCACCAGAGCGGGGCCTGATCCAACCCCAGGTGCCGGCTTCCCACCACGACCTCCTTCTTCCCGACACCTGAACCCGACGTGAAGCGAGGCGGTTGCCCGGTGATCCTCATCGCGTCACCCACTCCTTGAGGAAAGAGACAAGAACCTCGGCATCAAACAGAGACTCCAGGTACTAGCACTTCAAGTTATTTGAATTTTGCATTGCTTCACGCATACTTTGAAACAGAAAGATTGTCTTGCTGCTTGAGTTTGAGCATCCACGCTTTGCATTAGTTTAGTCCATACGTGTGAGCAATTTTTTTCTTGCTAAGACTAGGGATTTACTGATTTCATAGCTTAGACAAAACGTTAGAAAAACATTAGAAAATTCTCATTGAAAGAGGGGAAAATACATTGAAATCTTGGGAATCGAAGAGAGGACAGTTCGACTAGACTTTGGCCTAGGCAAATCAGAGAGCTTAGATTGACCTTTACCTCCTGGCTCGTGACTCATCAAGCCTCTTCTCTGATCTCTACTCAGAGCTTAGAGAAATAATTGAGCCACTTACGCTAGACCTTGTGTTACGTTCTAGGACAGAGCAGAGAAGAGAGATGGAGGATATATTCAAGGAAATGGTAATAGAGAAACAAGGGGCCTGCGTAGTCCAAGCGGTATTGAGAGAAAAAGGGAAGTTTACAGGCTTGAATGTAACCGAGTACCTAGATGTTTTTGAGGAACAGGCACGGATTTATGGTCTACCCGAGGATGTGTTTACACATTACTTCACACGGGTAGTATTAGGATCCATTTTAGCCCCTATTACTGCACATATAGCAAAGCCTTGGGCCGAGTTCAGAAAAGAATTGCATAAGCTGTTTTATTTAGAAGACTTTTCCCAACACAGTAGAGAAGGGTTCTTGCGGTGGATAAGCTCTCCGAAGCCCACTGCATCCCTCACTCAACTTTTGAATGAGTTCTTGAGAAGATATGAACAACTTCCACAGGCCGATTTAGATGCTTTGAAACCTGACCTAGTTATATCTTTCCTTAGGATCTTAAGTCTTGAAGACAGGGCTGAGGTCGAAAGGAGGATTGAAGAGCCTGGGAAGAGATTTGGATTGACTGAAGATTGGGGTGTAGTGAGGAGAGAGGTAGAAGCGGTTGCCCAAATGAGGCAACGCCAGGCGGTGTTATATGATAAACCTGCAGTGGTAACACCACAACCGCTCAGGGAAGCTCCGCTTCCAGTGATCCCGAACGTGCCTGCAGCATCGGCTTTTGCTAATGTTGCATCCACTTCGCGATCGCCAATGGAGCTACAGGTTGAGATTCTCAGTCGACAGATAGAGAATCTCATTACGATGCAAGCGTCTATGTCAAAAGAAATGGCGAGTATTCACAGTAAAGTTAATTCTATGGGATATCAAGACCCCACTTCTCCTCAAGCGAGTACGAATTATGTAGATACATTACAGAGAGGCACTATGCCCATTCCAAATATGCAAGGCTATGTGATGCCACAGCCTGCACCTCTAGTGCAGCCTGTTGCCCAACAGATACCTACACCACCAGTGCAAACCACATTTCAAAGAAACACTGGACCTTTTGAGAGACGAGCGACTGGTGGGTTTGGAGGGGCTAAGAGATGCGTATGGTGTGATGCACAAGAGCATTTTTCATATGTCTGTGAAGAGCTTAAGCTAGCAAAAGAGCATCAACTTGTGATAGATATTGATAAGAAGTTATGAGACTTCAGGACCCGCCTTCCTCTACCTGTGAATTGGGGAAAGGGGGGAATGAAGAAGTTTTATGAAGATTTATCTGGCAATAATGCAAGTACATCAATTGCACGATTAGAACCTGTTGAGGAGGAAGATGAAAAAGTGCCTAGACCTCGATCCCAAAGAAATTATTCCATTGAGGCTTTAGTGAGGGCTAGGGATGCCATTATGTAGAAGACTTCCTGGAAGTCTCCTGTTGATGAATCCTCGGTCTATTCGCACATAGCAAATGTAGAAGAAAAGAGGAAGAGAGATGAGAGTTAGGAAGAGACTGAGCCTGAAAGAAGAGTGACTAGAAAGCAAAGTCAAGAGGCCGAAGAAAAATCTAAAGAGCCAGAGAAGAAAGTCCAGTTTAAAGAGCCTGTAGCTACTCAGGCAGAGGCAAAGAAGAAAGAGATAAGAGAGGGAAAGAGGCCGGCTGGGCCAACTAAGATTCAAGAACTGACTAAAGAGAAAGAGAAAGAACCTGAACCGGTTCAAAAGAAAGATGAAATTCAAGAAAGTATTCAAGAGGCTGACAAAGAAAAGAAGAAGAAAAAGAAGAGAACTCCAAAGGCTGTATTAATTTCTGAGTTGGAAAGGAAAAATGATGCAAGAGAGATATTAAATGACATTTTACTGAAGAGCCAAGTGACCATGTCCTTGGAGCAGGTCTTCTCCATAGCGAAGCCTGAGTTCAAGGACAGTTTTATAAAGCTGGTTAAGAGAAAGAGGTTTCCACTACCTGAAGATGTAGAGATGGAAGAAGCACTTGAAGATATTCAAGTGACAAATGAAGCAGTTACATTGAGTGATACATCTGTTGATGATGATGATGAGGTTGCCAGGTGTCATAAAAATTCTCTAGGTCCTATCATACCTGATGATGAAATGAGGAAGACAGAAAGTGAATTTAGCAGGACCTTTTGGGCGAGAGGAACTCCAGAGATGAAGATAAACTTAGGGAGCAACGAGGAGTCATGTTTTGCTCTGGCCTTGATTGACTCAGGATCAGAGATAAATGTGATTTCTAAGAAGCTCTATGATAAGTTTAGGTGGCCGATTGATAAAGATCATGGATGGAGGATGAGGACAGCGGATAATGGTTCAGGAGCACTGCTTGGGGCATGTGCCTTTGTGCCTGTGACCATAGGTGGGATTTCTGAGGAATTTCACTTCTTTGTCCAGGACCATTGTTTATATGAGGCTATCCTTGGGCAGCCCTTTATAGCTGAGGTAAGAATGGAGACTAAGGCCATGGATGATGGATCTGCCTATGCACGAATCCGTTCTAGATCTGGCCTTCATTCTTTGCAAGTGATGATTGTGTGTCCAAATCACTCCAGGAATAGAAAGAATATAAGAAAGAAACCTATTAATTCACATGACCATGATGAGTGTATGCCTGTTGGAGAGTATGAAGCTTCTGCTGATCAAAATTTCTGTTAGGATCCACTGTTGAGCGAGACAACAGTGGGAGTTGGTTTGATGTCTCGCATGACTTTGTATATAGTTTTGAAAGTTTTTCTATTTATTCATCTGCATTCAAGTTGCTATGCTTACAGAAAGAAAATGTTTCAAATAAATTCAGAAAAGTTCATGAGAGACACTATAAGCATTTAGGAATGATGTTACCTGATGAGAAGATTGAAGATGTGATCTAGTTGGAGAGAAGTTTGACTACTCTAGAAGAGCTTGAGAAGGCATTTGAGAGAAATCAGAAATCAGAAATGATTATGCTCAGTTCTATCAAAGAGTATGAGATGATTGAGGAGTTTATGAGAGAGCATGAAGTAAGTGTAAATACAAAGTATAAGAATGTGGATAAGAAAGTGAAGCCTATAGCTCAGCCATTGCCAGAAGATAGTCATGAAAAGTATCTACGAGTGTCCGATGACCCTATGCTGAGACGAAGAGAGCTCATAGGGCATCATTTTACTGATGAGACTATTAAAGAGATCAAGTTTGGAGAAAAACCATTCCTGAGAGAAGAAGAGAAAAAGAAATTTATTGAAGTCATCAACATTAGGAAAAAAGGTGAACCCTGGATGGGCCTTTTAGCTCAAAGAGTGATTAGTGATGGACCAATCAGAAGAGGGTGGTGGCCACAGTCTATACCCTATAAAATACTAGGCTGAAGGGGGAAGAGGGGACAAGATTCCTCTATGTTCAGGGTTGTCTTCTAGAGAGAGAAGAAATCTCGTAATCAGGCTGGGCCCAAAAATTCAAAATTTTTCAAAAGTTGTAAAACTCATCATAATACCATTAAATGACCTCCATATCACTTTTCAGGGTCAAAAGTGCTATTTTTGACTTCTAATTCAAAATCCGTGCATGTTTGTGGACTAAAAAAGTGACTTTTTTTCAAAATGACTCAAAAAACTCTATTTTCCCTCTTCAAACTCCCATTTTCATACCCAAAACCCAAAAAGTCATATTTTTCACCTCTATTCCCTCCATACCATACAACAGAAGCATTGTTTCTCCTCCTACCATTCTCCCAACTTCTGCAGCAATGACAACAACTCTTACTCCCATGGAAAGCTCCAGAGCTCGTAGGAGACCAAAGGACGAAGTTCACACAATGACGTGCCACAACATCAAAACAATGGAAGGAAGTTGGCTACCACAAGAGTTTTGCAAAGGTGCATGGGTGTACATGCAGCCATCTGGACTTGGTCCTCATCGTGTTCGAGATCGTGGAAATTTGGATCTTCATTGGAAAGGTAAGCTCTTAGGCTTCAAGCAGCAAACACATGGTGGGATGGTTGCTATTGTACAACATGTCTTCACAGTTTCAACCATGAAGTTAGAAAACTCCAATAGAATTAGATATCCAATCCATTGTGAGTATTTCTATTTTCTCAATGCTTCATGGTGTTAAATGTCTTAATTACTCATCTCATATGTTTTTCATTGCTACAGTCATATTTCCTTCTAGTTTAGTGGAAGAGCAACCACTTCATAGTCTCACAGGAACTTTCAAAGCATTACATGCAGACATTGGGGCATTAGTGTTTCCAGATGTACCTCCTGCTAAACTTATTCGTGAAAGGATCTTCTTTTACACTCACGAGTACATTGTTCCTTCCACAGATGGTGAATATGGAAGGTTGGAGATTATCAAAGTTGACTCTCTTCTTAGTTTAGAGTGGCCAAACCCTGATTCTTGGTCCATATCATCTTTCAAGCGTAAGATGGTGATGGACATACATAACTCTTTGAAATTCACACGCGTATCTAGATCAATAGGTCTTCATTGGACTCTACCAATCCATTGCTTTGTTTTCATATTTCAAGGCATTCCTTTTGTAGAAACTCCTACAATGCTCCTATGTAAAGATATTACATACGAAGCAGTAGAAGGATTGTTAGGGGAAAACTGGGGTTATGTAGAAGGATTGTCAAAAGGGGATAGATATCGTTGTAGAATTGGTGACACAGGTATAGGGTTTCGCTATTTAAAACATCGCACCTCATTGTACATCAGATTTTATTATGATCGTTGGATGTGTAAACTAGGAGAGTGGATACCTTTGCAAAGCTCGGAGGGATCTTTAGCTTCATTTGAAATTAATGTGAAGTTACCAAACAATGATATGGAGGTGGTTTTAGTTAATCAACATTGGAACTTGGCCAACTTGAGAGAGCACTTACTTATCATGGGATATGACGATCTTCATGATTTCAAATTTCGAATACGAGGGAACAAGGTAAGAGTTGTATTCCATATATACATACATATATATATATATATATATATATATATATATATATATATATATATATATATATATATATATATATATATATATATATATATATATATATATATATATATATATATTATTCTATCACTATTGTTCATGATTTGAAAATGTTTTACTCTTTTATGAATTGTGCACAGATTGGAAAGAGATTGGAAGACAAAATCAAGGTTCTTGCAGATTGGAGCATGGATGGAACTGACATTTCATTGTCATAACTCTTTTTTGTAAAGATACTGTGAAACCTGTAAACAAACCTATTTTTGCAATGAAAAATTTTTCACATTTGCTTCAAGGATATTTTGGCCACATTCTACTTGTATCTGTAAATTCTCAAGGTTTTTCTTGAAAGAGCATTCTTATTGTTTATTTCCTTTGATGTGATCTCAAATGTCAAAGTTTTCCTTTTCAAGACTCTTATGTTTTAATTTAAGGAAAAGTCACTTCTATGAAAAAGTGGGACCCATCACTTAAAAATTCTAGAAAAGTTATAAATAGGAGTCCTCTCTCCTCATTTCTCACTTTTGCAACCACATTGAGTGTTAGAACAGTCTGCATTTGCAAGCTATGGCTTCCACCTCTGTACCTACTAAGAGTGCACGCCACAAGTTTCTAGAATTTTAGGAGGATTCAGATTACAAAGGTCAACATGACCTATATGATCTTCTCTCCAAGGTTCCTGACCTCCATGGAACCGTGCAAATGAATGCCGATGCTTTGGAGGAGCTACTTCAATATATGCAAGTTCATATATTGCGTTTCTCCATTGAAATACCACCATATGATGGAACTTGGGTTCCATGTGACCTTCTCACCTACATTCACAAAGGTGATGAGGCTTTTGCAAAACGATTGAAACGGTTCCAGGCAATTGCAGAGGAAGCAGGGCACCTTCTTGATGAAACTGTGCCACTTATAAGGAAATTGAATAGGAAACGCAAGATGGGTCCAAAATATCTTTCATTCATTGCTGCCACAATTTTCTTTGTGAATGAGGAACCAGAACCAATTCCTCATGAGATCCCTCATCTTCTTACAGATGGTTTTGTCGAGGATAAAAAGGAACCACCTCAAGAACCCTTGAATCTCCTATTAGAGAGAGAAGCTATTGAGAAAACTTATCCTCTTGGTGTGGATGATAAGTTGAAAGAAGTGCCTAAGCCATCCACCTCTTCGGAGCCAGAAGCAACTATTCCAGAGGTGGAGATTGAAACTTTTTCAGTGGTTCTTGTCGAGGGACAAGAATATTTGTTTTTACATGATGTAGAGAAGGCATTTGGGCTACGGCTTGATGAATGCCTAAGTTTGTTTTGTAATTTGTCAGAGTGTCCTTTGGATAGTACCTCTGAGTTGTTCGAGAAAAAGTGTTTGCCATTTGGTGACTCAGTGGCCGACACAATAAAATTGGTTTGCAATGACATACTCACAAGTGAACATGAACATATCACAGAAGAACAATTTAATAATGCACAAGAAAGGATATTGGAATCAAAAATTCCCTCCTCACCAGTAATCGAGCAGAGTGGGATGTCCCACTCCAGCATTAATTTACAACTTCAGGAGAGAGGAGAAGAAGAAGATAGACTCTCTTCCCCACAACGTTCTTATTTGTGGAGACTTCAACATGGTGGAAGACCCTACGGACAGATGGATGGGCAAGGGCAGGGTCATCGACAGTCGGGAGAAAGAAACGTGGGACATGACCAAACTTCACTTGGATTTGACTGAGTTCAAAGACTCGAGTGGCTTTTCTTGGTCGAATCTCCAAGCGAGCGAGGACCTGAGGAAAGCTAGACTCGATAGATGCTACATCTCCCAGAGTTTTACTCAACAGTGGGGTCACCCTACCATCACGCAACGCATTGACCTCACTATATCTGATCACTACCCGATCGTTATCACTTTTCAACCTTCCAACAAAATCCGCAAGGCTCCGTGGTTCATGCCAACGCGACCACCTTCTCTATCCCTTCTGTCCACCAAGAAATTGCCGATGTGTGGAAAGTGGCATTCGCCTCTGGCTTGGCCCCTGCCAAGTGCTGGAGAAGTGCGGTTGACAAGTCTCGTAAGATCATGATCAGAACTAAGAAGATGCTCGAGACTGTGCGGCGGGCTCGTAGGGAAGCCCTTTACCACAGACTCTGGCGGCTCGAGGAGGAAGTGAACAAAGGAAAACAACAAGCCCAGAAAGGCCTCAGGAAAATCAGAGCAGTGTTGAGATACGAGGAAGAATTACAAAGGAAAAACTTGCAAATCTTCTTCAAGGAGTGGTGGGCTGGCAAAGCCGACAAGCCCACCAAAGAGATGTGTCGTATCCATAAAAGGAAACACAGCAGAGAGTCGATCCCCCTACTGCTAGACCCACATGGCAATGTTTGCAATTCGGAAGAAGATAATTTTGGCATCATCGAGGGGCACTTCACGAGACTCCTGGGAACCTCGAACCCCCTTTCCCACCATAGAAGGGATTGTATGGCTGCCATTTCTAGGGTTTCCCCCCGGAGGATACCACCCAACCTCCACTCCCTTCTCCATGCCCCTCTCTCGGAATCAGAAATCATTGAGGTCATTGATGCCCTCCCCCTCGGTAAAAGCCCGGGACCCGACGGACTCACTAATGAGTTCTTTAAATCCTTCAAGCTGGTGGTTGCCACCACTCTTCAAATGGTTTGGCAAGAAGCGCTAAAGTTTGGTGCTCTTCCTTCTTGTCTAAATAATGGAATTATCAAGTTGATTCACAAGAAGGGGGAAAAGAATAGAATCGAGAACTGGCGGCCTATTACGATGCTCCAAACAGGGTACAAGATCATCGCCAAAGTCATTGCCAACAGACTCTCGTGCCACCTGAGATCTTGGCTTAGTGAGGACCAAAAAGGTTTCATCAAAGGCAGGTCTATCCTGGAAACCATTTTGGATATTTGGGAAGGTATTCAATTGGCAAATGAGTCTAATCAAGATGTGGTTTTCCTCAAGATCGACTTTGACAAAGCATACGACAGGCTAGAATGGGACTATATTCTGCAGTCGCTCCAAGATCTCGGACTTAGTCAGAAATTCACCAAGATAATCGCGACCCTTCTCAGAAACGCAACGACCCAAATTAACGTTAACGGCAAACTTTCGAAGGCGATCCATCTTAGAAGATCGATTAGACAAGGATGCCCTCTGGCCCCCCTTCTTTTTGCCATCGCCACTGAGGGGCTGAGCAGACTTGTGGCTCATCATGTGGAGGCTGGCAATATCAAAGGCCTCCGGATGCCTCACGACCACAGTCAAATCATCATGAGACTTTTTGCTGATGATATGAACGCGTTCGTCCGCAATGATAGTACCAGCCTGGAGACTTTCTGGAGGTGTCTTGCTACCTTTTGTGATGCCTCTGGATCCAAAATCAACCACTCCAAGACCGCCTTCAGGGCTATTGTGGGACAGCACCCTGACCTTCTCACTGATCATGGCTGTCAAATCATTCCGCAGGGCCAAATCCTTCGACTTCTTGGAATCCCCTTGGGGTTTGGCGTCTCTATGGAGCAGCGATGGAACTGGGTGTTGGCTAAACTCGAAAACAAACTTAACTATTGGAGAGGTATGCAAATCAATCTCGCTGGGCGTGCGATGGTTATCAACACGTTCCTCCTCTCTTCTACCATCTACTTCCTTTCTTGTTGGAGACCGAATGAGCAAGGCCTGTCCAAACTGAATAGTATTTGTAGAAACTTTCTTTGGACGGGCGATCATAACAGAAGGGGGGTGCCTAAAATCAAATGGGCCATCTGCACTAGCCCGAGAGATAGCGGGGGGCTTGGTATCATGGACATTGGGTGTATGGCTAACAAACTGGCAGCCAAATGGATGATTAGGGCTTGGTGCAATAGGGAGGCCTCGTGGGCCAAGCTGATCCTCAGAAACAAGAATGAGTTGGCCCTCACGGGGTTCCCGAACTGGAAGAATCTTGACATCATGACCCTGCTTTTCTCCCCGATCCCCGTCTTCCCGAAAGGATCCAATCTCGTGTGCTCCCTTTGGAAGGGCTGGAATAAAGTCAAAAGCTTCACAAGAATTAGTGAGGACTGGAAGTGGGCGGCCGGAATAAGACAAAACGACTCTATCTGGTTTCCGATACATGGCATCCGGAGTGTGGAGTCGTGGAACATTCAAAATGCCAAGAAGCTATGGAACAAAGGATTCAAAAAATGGAAACACCTCTGGAAACATGACACCAATAACTGGATCAACTTCGAGGATATTGACCCTCGCATAAACATCTCCTACGAAGAATGGAACACTTTGCAAAGCAGATGCCTCGCTTGGGATCGGCACAAGACGCACCTTCTCATGGGACACGACACACCGAACTCGCTCGGTCTCAAATGGCACAACGGAAATAGCCTACTCAAAATCCCGAACATCAAAGAAACGGCTGACCTCCAGATCAGCCTCAACAAGAAGTGGTGCCTGTCTTGGACGCGGCTTCGGTGGGACATGAAATTCATGGGTATATGGCACCCCCTTATTGAGATTAAGAAGTCTGTCCTCTTATGGCAAATTCTTCATCGAGGAATTTGGACCAACCATAAGGCTAGCAAAATTTGTGGGATCCCTCCTTGGTGCAAACGCTGCCACCGTGCTATCGAAGATGTCCCACACATCTTCCTTACTTGCCCCAACTCCTACAGAATCTGGAAGACGGTTGGAATGAAAATCAGACTTCAAAAATAGCTTAGTTGGAAACAAGTCCTTTTGGGAGAAGCGATCGGCTGCTCTGCGACACTCTGGAACGCCATCAGAGGGGAAGTCCTGTGGAAAATTTGGTGGGAGAGGTGTGCTCTCAACTTCGGCGATCCCCCCAGGGAGTGGTCGATTGAGAAATCACTTTTCCTCCTAGGCAAAAGGATCGTTAACAGTAAGAAGTCCCCCCCCTTCAGACACCATCAAGTTCTCCTTTTGATCAACAACAAGCTCAAACCCAAGTGGGCCCCGCATGAGGGCGATGAGAGGGTGATTAACCTTCTCTGTAATGCAACCTAGGATTCAATCAAGTTTCCCCTGCTTTGTGGGATTTGGGGGGTCCCGTGGGCACTAGTCCCCTTCTATTGTACCTTTGTTTCTTAATTTAATTCAAGTCCGGGAGAGTAGGCTATTGCCGAACTTCCTTTATATTAAAAAAAAAAAGAAGAAGATAGAGTTCAGGATGTAAGTATCTTCAATTCATGTCATTCATTCTTACAAACACATGCAGCTACTAATCATAAAACTTTGTGCAGGAGGTGATTGAAGTCGACAAGTTTGCAGCAAGGAGCGGAGGTGATCGAGTGGCTCGTGGAGGTGGCTCATCCCTTGCAAACTACATTGGGAAACTTCCCAAAGACCATTTTGTAATTATCCATAAAGAGTTCAGTCCTCAGGGCCACTTCATGACATGGTGTCTAAAGGCCTTAAGTAAATTGCTTTGTTTATCAACCATTTCACAGGGGAGTAATTGTATCTTTTTAGTTAAGAAATCCCTTGTAACTACAACCTTAGGTTCCAACTTCCGTGGAAAGGTCTTAGGCCAAATAGGTATATCTCTAGGTCTAGGTGTTAGAAATGTTGATCAAATAGCAAACTCAATTTTGACTTACACCCTACCCATGGCTTTGGAGCGTCGAAAGAGAGTCATTGAGAAACTCAAAGCCAATTGATGTAAACAATTGAATTAATATCAAATTTTCACTTTGCTTTATTTACAATTGTCTCAAGTATTTTTTTTTCAGTATATTATCTAAAATTCTTTTGGACCTGCATGTGATGTATTGATTTCATGTAGGGCATTGGGAGGACCTTTAGTTTCATTCTTTTGGACTCTTGATCATTGGGTAAGCCTCCATTAAGGTCTTCTAGGGCATTGGGAGGCCAAATAAGGCACTGCCACAGAAACGCGGGAGAAGGCCCTGCAAAACGTTTGCAGGGCCTTCTCCCGCGTTTCTGTGGTAGTGCCTTATTTGGCCTCCCAATGCCCTAGAAGACCTTAATGGAGGCTTACCCAATGATCAAGAGTCCAAAAGAATGAAACTAAAGGTCCTGACATGCCCAAGGTTACCTTACATGAGACTCAACCTTCACTAGATGGATATTTTCAAGAATGCAAATGTTCTAAGTTTCAAAATGCTCTGCTCATATGTTTCAAAGGTATAGGGAGGTCAAAATTTGTTCATATTAACTACCCCTGAACTAGCTTTACTAGTCATGATCCCTCTTTCATATTTCAAAGGTTTTGTAGGGCATTAGGAGGCCAAATAAGGCCCTGCCACAGAAACGCGGGAGAAGGCCCTGCAAACATTTTGCAGGGCCTTCTCCCGCGTTTCTGTGGCAGGGCCTTATTTGGCCTCCTAATGCCCTACAAGACCTACATGACCTTAAATAAAAAAAAAAATCAGTACAGGGATATTATCACTAGATCAAAATGACAAGATAATAAAACAATCATTCATATATGAGAGATTATCACAAGAAAACACATGGAAATGTAAAATGACTACTCATGTTTCATTCTAAATAATGAGATTATAAATGGAATAGAGGAAAAGTGCTAATGTTTCATTGAAAATGGCAATATTTACAAAAAATCTCTTGTCCATAGAGATCAGTTACAAAACTTAGCTACGATCACCCCTAATTCTCCTAGCTAACTGTATGTCCTTCGGTTGTATAGTGACTCGCTTAGCATGGATGGCGCAGAGGTTGGAATCCTCTAGCATTGATATCAAAAATGCTTCAGCTGCCTCTTGTAAAGGTTCTAAAGCTAGAGCTTGGATCCTTAACCCTGCACAATACCTTTGTAACTCTTCTTTGACCACCCTTGCAAAGGGTCTTCTAGGTATGAGAAGCTCAGCTGTCTTTTGATAGTGCCTTATCTCTGCAAATGCCTTCGTATATCTTCTTCTTCGTTGTGGTGCTCTAGCTTGTGGTGGTGGTGGTCTTGGTTGGACATTTTCTTGTGGTCTTGGTTGGGGTGGTCTACGACGAGGTTGAAAGAATTTCTTCTTCCGTTGCACGCGTCTTGAGCTTTCTCCTTGTTCAGGATGTTGTTGCTGGCTTTGCTCTCTCTCTTGATCATTGGGTATGGCCCCCTGATTTGATGGTAGTGTCTTTCCCGCTACAGTAACCCTATGATTTGTAGGTATTTCTTCGTTACCCCATGGTGGCAATCTTTGACTCTCATCACTTGATTGTGAACCTTGTTGAGACACATCCTCATGCGATTCATCAAAATCATCATCAGAAACTACCTGTCTATGAGCACGCTCCTTCACCCTTGTCTTTGTTGGTCTCTTTGGTGATGGAGGCTCATCATATGATGATGGTGGTGATTGGGGTTGATTTACGGCCTTTTCCCTGGATTGCCCATGTTCCACTTGTTCATGCAACTGTTCACTCCCAGAGGTATGGCCACCACCTGTTTCGCGATGGGATGCAGAGTGCGAGACACTACGTCGCCTTTTGTGGTGATTCATCCATGGTGGCTTCTGAGTGCCTTGCACATAGGTAGGAAAGTTAATGGGATCCTTCCTTGCAGTTTGCTTTGTTCGTGCCATCCTCTATAGTGCTAGAATGTTGAAATGAGACAATGAGTCTCCTTTTATAATGTTTCACTTAAAAAGGTTCTGTTCACACCTGAATGGACAAAAAATAGTTTAAAAATTAAAAATTACCTGAAAAAATTGCAAACAAGAGATTAGTGTGTAGCAAACCTTATGAATTATTCAGAAAATGCCATGAATGTATTAAATGACTTCACTTCCATGATGAACCCTCTCGTGTTCTTGTAGCCCGCCATTGAGCATGATGTAAAAGTCCCAATGATGACTTCCATTTTTCACTAGCTAAGTTGTGTTGATGAAATCTTGCAAGTTTTGCAACTTTCGACTCCTTGGCTCGTTCCATTGCATATGTCCTTGAAAATGCAGTACGATAAAACCAATTAAACATCTCTTCCATATAGTTTGATTGCATTGCACCACCACCATGTCGTGTGTTCTTGAAGTAAACACCTCTAGCCTTGTAATGTGACTTCTCCATTCCTTGTGTACTAAAAATCTCCAATGAACCATATCGATGCATAAAAAATGCTCCATGTGCAAATAAAATATGTTGAAATGATATAAGTACATATAACACAATCTTATCAACAAGAAAATTGAAAAAATAAGAAAACTTACAATGTAATGTGTAATATTGCTCTCTCCCCAAGATAGGATGAAACACTTTGCAAACTCCATTAATGTATCTTGAAACAATTGACGGTCATTTTTGTTGGAGCTATTAAGACTCATTAAACCTACCAACTTATCTAAGCATGACCAAACCTTCTTTCGCCTATTACTAAGGTCAATTTGAGAATCATTATGAGTGGTGATCATGCACAAGTCTTTCCATAGCTCCCTGCATTCATTTTCCTTAGGGCTTACACCTGTTCTGAAAAATTTTCTTGCCTTCTTCCCTGTCATTGACACTTGTTGCAAACTATTTTGCGATTCACCAGGTTTTTTGACAACTAGAGTTACATTACCACCATGACAACCAATCGAATTAAGAAACTCTTCCAATTTTTTGATTGCTTGTACAGATTTATCAATTGGCTTCATGGAAAATGCATATTCTATGTGGAGCTTCAATAATCTATCAAATATTCTCATGAAAGCATGCAATGTGCAAAAGTGAACATTAACTAATGGAAATGGAATAATGGGATTCCAATCTTTATCTAATGTGTCACGGTTAGGTATTTCTAACATTGGACACCTTAACAAAGGTCTATCCCATTCCGTGGAAGTAGGTGCATCTATGTATTCATCTAAGCTAGATAGTACTTTTTGTTGTCCCTTTGTTACTTTGTAGCCTCGAGTACAAAATGGACATGGATAACGAGCAGATGCACCTTGCTTGCAACCTAACATGCATTTGATAGTTTTTAAATCCCCACCCAAGTGCCAATCTATCTCAAAATCACCAAAGTTTTCTATGTGGAGCTTTGCACCATGAATTTGAGAAAGTATTACTTTAGTGATCCATGGGGTCCTACTAAAAATCCATGAAAGAACATCATTGGACTCTTTAGGTACTTCAATAGCACCTAACCACCATATTTCTTTCTCGGATTGAACACTATATGTAGACTTAGAGCTAGAGTTACAACTTTCATCAGATATGGCATTTCTCATAGCTTCATTCATGAGTGTCAAACTCAATCTCTCCATTCGTCGTCCCTTTATAATCTGGCATTCATCTAACTTCAATATAAACTGTAATTTGGTATTACAATCTGCATAAATTAGCAAAATCTTTATAACATCAAAATACAATGTATATCAAGGTAACAATAGTGCACATACCTGGTATAGTAGATTTGTAAAATTGAACCATTGCCTGTTGAAGCCTCTCCAAATCCACGAATATGTTGTTGTACTTTGTGTAAGGAAATCCATTTCCAACTGCGCTTTTCAACTCTTTTTTGGATGTAGATAAATGATAAATAGACATAGGCATAATATCCTCTATATATAAGTAGTTTCCAAGAATACTAGTTATATCTTCATTGGACATTGACTTCTTTAGCGATACCTTGTAAGGAGATGGAAACATATTCTGTAAAATACCTTCTCTTTCTAATGAATGCTTCAAAAGGTTGTACAATGCACTGTATCCTTTAGTACTAATTCCTGCTTCATCACATACCATCTGCACGTCTCTAGGAGTGATAATATCTTGTAACTTTTTTGTGAAATCTTTAATCACTTTCTTCTTGATTAGGTTTCCTATCCGTGACTCCAAAATACTAACCACCTGCTTGTTGGTCAAACAAGAATTTAATAACTTGAATTGATCCTTTGTTGTTGATGATGCATTAACATCTTCAACGAATGACCTACATAACAAGAAAAAAAAATATATATATATATATACATATAAAAGTCTTCCAAAAAGAGAAACAAATACAAGCCAAACCTTATTGCAAAAACTCGTCGTTTGCATGCTCCAC
This sequence comes from Ceratopteris richardii, assembly GCA_020310875.1. Classification (NCBI taxonomy): domain Eukaryota; kingdom Viridiplantae; phylum Streptophyta; class Polypodiopsida; order Polypodiales; family Pteridaceae; genus Ceratopteris; species Ceratopteris richardii. The sequence goes on from CM035429.1 coordinate 81,840,296, forward strand.
CACCAATTGAAAGAGAGTCAAAGGATGTTAATGATCGTCTCCTACGTCGCATCCCAAGTGGAGTCTCTCTCAAGTGTTGGACAGTGTTTTTAAATGTCTCAATTGTTCTCTCCTTTTCTTCCATATGCTTTTCAAGCTCTGCAAGCTTTTCTTGTAAAGATATGATTGTGCTTTCAAAAGTGACCAACCTTGTATGATTTAGTTGATATTGTTGAATCCAATACTTAGTAATGGCAGTTGATGTGTAGATAATCGTTGACAATAACCTAAGAGCCCAGCTTTACCGGCACCGATGAACTGAAGTAAAGTTGAGAGGTTATGGAATGTTGGATGGTAAGAAGACATTGGATCAGGAGGGTATAATGAACCATGAGTCCAAAGATCAATACTCTTTTCTCCAGCTTCACGACGCTCATTTTGAGAGTTCACATCATTGTTGCATTGTGTATTTGGAGCAAACTCTCTGGGCAGACGAACATGGATACTTGTTGATGCTGGGGCATGAGGATGTCCTAATGTGAGGTTTGTAATAGGTGTCAACACCATCTTTTCCAACAATTAAACAATACTGAGAAAGAGACCAGAAATTTGTTTGGAAGAGATGCTAGAGCATGATTTTCTCAAGAAAAGTTTGTTTTCTTGGATGAGGATGGGTCACAGTGTGTTTTTCCACTGAGAATAGCCAAACATGTTGAAATTTTGAAAAAGTCATTTTTTAGGTGAAGAGTAGTTACGGATTTGATGATGTGGCACTCTACTTTTGGAGGGATTTTAAAAATATTGCTTTTTCAAAAGGAAAATTAAAAACTAAACTCAAAAAAGGTCACTTCTGACATATATATTAAAAAATGAGCCCTTTCAAGTAAATAAACACTGAAATTGAGACTTTAAAAAAAAAATCATTTTTTTATTCTCATACATGCTCGAGTTTGATGATGTGGAAAGTAGATTCCCTTTCTCTCTCTCTAAAAGAAGAGAGAGAGGAGCCTAGTAAGCCTTAAAAAAAGCCTACTCCAGCCTACTAAAAAGTGCCCTATTAAATGCACTTTGTCCCCTTAGACAACAGCAGAATGAGGCTTAATCCCTGAAAATTAGGGATCCTTACAAGGCCCATGCAGGGTTCACCCTTTTTCCTAATGAGAAACACGAAAAAGCGTTTGCACTTTTCCCACATGTGATAGGTTGTGCAGACCCGAAACAAGTACCTCCTATGATTATATTTACAGTGCCACATATACCATGGAATATCCAGCCTATACCAGTCCCAAAAGCTCACTTACCTGAGCTGATGAGGCTGCTGAAGGAAAAGATTTCCATGCGGATATTGGAACCCTCCTCGGCTCCATATTCGAATAGGTGGTTTACTGTGCCTAAGAAAAATGGGAAGCTTCGTTTCATTCAGGATCTGCAACCTGTGAATAAAGTCACAATTAGAAACGTAGGGACAGGACCCATAGTGGATGAGTTTGCTGAAGCATTTGCTGGGCATTCTATCTACTCTATGGGTGATCTGTATTCAGGTTATGACCAATTTCAGTTGGCTATGGAGAGTAGAGACATTACGACCATGAGGACTCCACTAGGCCTTGTACTCATGTGTACTTTGCCGCATGGAGCGACGAATTTTGTGGCTCACATGATGAATGCCATGAATCTGGTTTTACGAGACTTTATACCATCTGTGACTATTCCATTCATTGATGATGTTCCGATAAAGGGATGTGAGGAAAGAGTGAAAGATGTGAGTTTAGATGCTTCAGGATGTAGAAAGTTTGTGAGAGATCATATTGCTGATTGTGAGAAGATCTTTGAGAGGTTTGAAGATGTAGGGCTGATTCTTTAGAGAAATCTGTTTTTGGCATTGATGAGGTCCTCATTGTAGGACATCTGTGTGGACATTATGGCCGCAAGCCATACCCGCAGAAAGTTGAGGCCATTAGCAGGATCTCTGAAGTGTGTCGTAATGTCAGTGAGGTGAGAAGGTTTCTAGGAGCCTATGTATTCTATGTGATATGGATTCCTCACTTTGCTCACGTTGCGAACCCCTTATATGATCTCCTGAGAAAGAGAAAGAAGTTTGTATGGACAGAGAAATAGTCGAGAGCTATGCGTAAACTGAAGCAGCTGCTAATTGAAGCTCCGATTCTGAAGCGTGTTGACTATTCAGGTCAGAGACCTATCATTTTGACTGTTGATACCAGTCCTATTGGCATAGGCTGGGTCATAGGGCAAGATGATGATAAGGGGCAGAGATATGCAGTGCACTTTGGTGCTAAGATCCTACATGATACCCAAAGAAAATATCCACAGATTAAGAGAGAGTTATGGGGATTAGTGACTGCTTTAAAGAGCGATAAAGAGTATTTCATTGGGGCGAATGTGATAGTTGAGACTGACTGTCTTCCACTGATTGGCATGATTGCAAATTGTTCATCTCCGGATATTGCTATGCTTAGATGGATCTCTTATATAAAGTTTATAAATCCTGCATTTGTACACATAGCTGGGAAGTTGAATACAGTCACTGATATGCTTTCAAGAGCGAAATTTGATGATGAGTCTGATGATGATGATGAGGTAGAGAGAGATACACATATGATGAGATATGATCCATTGGTGTATGTTTATGAGCAGTTCCGTGAGAGTGAATATGATGGTGAGTGGAGAGATATTGGAAGATATCTGAGTACTCTGAAACCTTCCCCCGGTTGGTCCACAAATAAGTATAGATCCTTCAGGAAAAAGTCTTACAACTTTTTCTTGAAGGATGGACTTATTTGGCGACACGCTAAAGGCAAGGTGAAGTGTCCACAGAGAGTATTGAGTTCGAGGAGTCTTTAGAGAAAAGTTATGAGAGAGATGCATGAGACCTTATGGGCAGGTCACAAAGGATTTTATGCTACATATGAGAAGATTAGGGAAGCCTACTGGTGGCCAGGAATCTATGTGAGTGTGAGAGATTTTGTAGACACTTGTGCTACATGCCAGGTGCATTCATGAGTAAGGCACAGAGACCCGTTACATCCGACTTACCCTCCTTGTATCCATTACAAGTGGGTAGTCGACCTTGTAACCATGCCCAAAGGGATAGATAAGATGAGATACATTGTACTTGCCAGAGAGGACCTCACAAACCATGTGGAAGGTCGAGCTCTTCGTACGAAGACTACTTATAATGTATGCAAATTCCTTGTAGAAGAAGTGATCTCGAGATTTGGATATATTGAGAAAGTGGTTGGGGACAGGGGAGAGTTGGATGCGAGAGAGGCAAAAGAGTTCTTTGATCGTCATGGAATTCGATTGTCTCTCACCACTGCCTATAATTCAGAGGCAAATGGGAAAATCGAGAGAGGTCACCCTTCCATTGTGAAGGCGATCTCTAAGGCTTGCAGCGATGACATCAAGCAGTGGCCTAGGTTTCTTCCATTCGCGTTATGGGCTGATAGGATGACTTACACTCGGTCCACAGGTTTCATGCCTGCTGAATTGATGTATTGTCAAAAACCAGTCTTCCCCATCCAGACTCAGATAGTGACATGGTTGACGCTCCCATGGAATGATGGTATGACGAGAGAAGAGTTATTATCATTGAGAATAAAGCAGTTAGAACAAGGAAATGAGAAATTGAAAGAAGCAGTCCAAAAGTTAAAGGAGTCAAGGTTAAATAATAAGATCTATTTTGACAAAACCCATCGACTGAGACCACATAGGATTGAGGTAGATGATTGGGTATTGGTGTACGATAGTACATTCGATACTCAATATGATGCTAGGAAGAAATTGACCAAACGATGGTTTGTGTTGGATGTGATGGCTGGGTACAATCAGAAGATCAAGTTGGTGCTGCTGGACCTGCTTCACACCTGCCCTCTTTTCTCTTCAGATTTGGTTTGGAGACTTCTTGAGCTTCCAAATGACACCAAGAAACTATATATGTACTTTACAAAGTGATTGAGAAATGATCAAATCAAAACAGATAAGTTTGAACCTTCATAGGTTCAAAAACTTGCTATTCCTGTAATGACACCTGCTCAGTCCTAAGCTCAGTGTGTCCAGCACACTTACAATTGGTCTAATTCCTTCTCGGAGTATTAAATTAACTTAACAAGCTACCATTAGCAAGTTAAATCACTCCAAATGACAAACTATACACTGAGCATGATGTTTAGCAAAGTCAGGGACACCCCCGACTTTTTAGGAATCACACAGAAATATACCAGTGATCACTTCGACAGCGATTTCTCCCAATTGGCTGAATAGATTGACTTGAAACTTTGTGGTGTTGTAGAATGCTTTGAGCTGGTTCCAATGAGCCCTTGATCATCAAATTTGGTTTAGTAGATCTTGAGATATGCTCTGTTGAAGGTGACAGACTTGGAGGTAGTCATTCAGAGAAGACACAGAGTAAAAACTATGAGTATATGTATTGATACTATCAAATGTACATTCCCATTGGCATGTAGAATGATGCCCAATGGTACTCAGAGGTGTAGGCTAGGTAGTAGCTCTCACACTCTTACAAATATGCTTGGATTAGCCTCGGGAAGAGTGACTCTAAACCCGCGACTTTTACATTGATTTTTATAGGAGTTTTTGAATGAATTTGAATTTGAATTCAAATTAAAGCTCCCTTGATTCTCTCTTCTAGACTTAGGGAGATATTCCCTCAACTAGATCATCTAACTTTTCCACGACTCTAGTCTAGTAGGTATGATTACATTGTTAATAAAGTCACATGGACTTTTACATGAAGTAATAAGTAACTAAACATAGGCATATGTTCCTATGCTCTTTCTTGAAATGAAGTAATCCAAACTTTTGCAATAACTTCAATGTTGATATCCAAAGCTAAGTGATCTTTGTGCAATCTTCATGTTGAGTCTTCAAGGCACAAAACAAGTCCAAGTGTTAAGGCTTGTTTGCACCAACAGTTTGGGCCGTATGTGGTGACGTCTGTGTTTGAGAATGGTACGTATGCACTTCGTGAGTTAGACAGTACTCCTTTGAGATCTTTGATTGCAGGAAAGAGGATAAAATTATTCAAGAAAAGAAATGAAGCGGATTATGAGATTGAGCAAGAACTTCTGGAGGAAACTGATGACACTGAGGCTGATGCTGATGAAGAATGATAGATCACGAAGATGAAGAAAAGTTGGATCAATCAATGATGAAGATGAAGAAAAATGACCAGGTGAAATGTTTCTGATTTGGAATTTGTTTTGTTTCTGTTAGAGCATATGCATGACATCGATGTGTGTGATAAAGAGATGTATGAGTTTATGAAAATCATGTAGAATGAAGATACCACAATATCTATTATGGGTTTGCACGAAGCATGAGTGATTAGGAATTATATGAATAGGATCAGTTAGTGGACTAGAGACTTTTGGGAGAGAAAGCTTGGGAATGTGATGACATGCTTAGACCGAGTGTGTGTATATGCTGATTGATTTGAACACTTAGTGAGTGGGAAACTTTGGATCCTAGTATTTATTTCTTGCGAGATCTTACCTCCATATGCATCATGGTTTATAAAGAAACATTCATACTCATGCCAGCTGTATATGTGCGTGTATGTCGTTGGTGCGCTACGATGGGCTAGTAGGCGGGTGGAACCACCTTGGTCGGGTGATCAAGGCCACGAGCCGTAGCTAGTTTCGTCGTAGGCCTGACCTATCTGCTGTCATGCGCCTGTATGGGTCGGTAGGCGGGTGGAGTCACTCTGATCGGGTGGTCAGAGCCACGAGCTGACGTCGATTTCATGCAGGGGGACGTTGTGTATGTCGCGCACTATGTCGGGTCGGCAGACAGGTGGAACAAACTTGGCCGGGCGGACAAGTCCATGAGTCGCACCCGATTTTGACATAGGCCGATTTGTAAAATAAAGATAAAAAGGAAATGCTGAGCTGAGATGAAGAGGAAAAGAAAAAGAAAAAGAAAAATGAAAAAGAAAAAGAAAAAGAAAGAAAGATCTAATGGAGAGCTGGACAAGTAAGAGATAAATAGTAGGAATCGAGGTATATTCTACAAACTGAGTTAGTAGAAACATATGTATATGCTAGTACTTAGAATGAGCAGTTGGATCTGAACCAGTTGAACAAACAAAAGATCTAGAAAGCCGACAATTTATTCATGTGATTACTTGTCAGATTGTAGACGTAGAAACATAGTATGATATTTGTGAAGCTTGAATCTACCTAATTTTCTAAAATTCGTACTAGTCTTTATAAAAGCTGCATGACTGCATGAGATCATGATTTGAGTTTTGAAAAGAAAGATAAAAAGTGTAAAGAGATTTCAAAAGAACCCTGATATGCTTCTGTCGGATCTTGCAGGTTGGCCCATCGGGACGATGTGCAGGTTTAGCGGGGGCGAATGTCAGGATGAAATCCCGCAGGGAGTGTGCACTGAGTTTTTTTTCAAAAGTTCATTGTTTTTGAGTTTGTGTGATGTTTTGATCTAAAGAGGATACATTTCATGCATGACTTGACTGATTTGGTTGCCTGTGTGATATGAAACCATGTTAGAGATGTGTGTTAGAACCGTGTGTGTATATAAACAACAGACATTAGACCCATAAAAACCTAGGTTTGACCCTTCAAAACCCCTGAAAACCTGAGTCTACCCCATGAAAACCGAACTTGAACCCTTGGAAACCCTTGGAGTTTTGGTCCGAACTATAAATAAACCTTTGAATTGACGAGCTTGAGATAATTGTGAGCAAACCCCTAATTTTCCCGACCCAAAACCCCATGTCGGACCCTTGAAATTGGCGGTTATCCTAGGCCAAACCCTAAAAACCCATTCAAATGTAAATATCCAGTGTGAAACCGAAACCATAGTTTAGGGAAAAATTAAAAGACTGGCAAAAATGGAAAGTTCATTGAGGAGGTTAGAACGTTCTAGAAGGAAGTCCTAGGGGGGGCCTATAAATATGTGGAACGTCTTTCCAGGTATGCTTTTTCATACCATTTCTGTTTAGTTAAGTTTTATTTTCTCGCACATGCCTTACTATCGTGCACCTTGGTAGAGAGAGATTTGTGTTTCTAATTTTTTCTCAGAAAGGCTTAGTCTACCATTCGATCATGTTGACATAGATTTTGTTTGTGGTACATAAGCAAAGCCATGGATCTGCAAAGAGTTGAATTTCTCCATTGTTCTGTAGAATATAAGATAAGCACATTAGGTCCGCGCAGAGTAGGGAGATGATGTGGAAGAACACACATGGAGGACCGCGTGGACAGAGGGAGTGGCGGTTGAGAAGATAGAGAGATAGATGCTGTCGACCTTGTAGAATCGGGCATGAGAAACCGGTGAAGGGGGCGGAGCTGTAACAATAAGAGATAGAGAGACGCTGCTCGTGGCTGTGGTTGACCCGCGCAGGGAGAGAAAAGCACGCACATAGATTGACGGTGGAGGTGGCACATATACACACACATACACATACATATGCATACCTAAAGCATACACACATATACACACACATATGCATACATGCATGCATACACATACACACATAGACACATACACACACATAGACACATACACACATAAACACATATACACACATACACACACATATGCATACATACATGCATACACATACACACACATATGCATACACATACACACATAGACACATACACACACATAAACACATACACAAACATACACACACATATGCATACATAATGCATACACGCACATATACACACACACATATGCATGCATACATGCATACACATACACACATAGACACATACACACACATAGACACATACACACATAAACACATACACACACATATGCATACATACATGCATACACATACACATACACATATGCATACACATACACACACATAGACACATACACACACATAAACACATACACACACATCCACACATATATGCATACATAATACATACACACACATACACACATATGCATACATACATGCATACACATACACACATAGACAAATACACACACATAGACACATACACACACATAAACACATACACACTCATAGACACACAGAGATACACATAGACGCACACACACATATACACACACACATAAACACATAGACATATACACACATTATGATGCATTCACACACATACACATGCATACACACATAGACACACATATACACACATACACACATACACACATACACACATACACACACATATATGCACACACACACACACACATAGAGAGACATACACACACATACACATACATGCATACATGTACATACATAATGCATATCCATATGCATACATACATACTTACATGCGTACATACACATACATAATGCATACACACACATATGCATACACACACATACACACACCTATGCATACATACATGCATATACATACACACATAGACACATACGCACACATAGAAACATACACACACATAGAAACATACACACACATAAACACATACACACTCATAGACGCATAGCGACACATACACATAGACACACACACATATACACAAACACATACACACATAGACACATACGCACATAATGATGCATACACACACATACATATGCATACATACATGCATATAGACACATGCACACATAGACACATACTCATAGATACACACATATACACATAGACACACACACACATGCACACACATATACACACACATACACGCATAATAATGCATACTACACATGCATACACACATACATACACATATATACACATATATGCATACACACACATACACATATATGTATACATATGCATACATAATGCATATGCATATGCATACATAATGCATATGCATATGCATACATAATGCATATGCATACATAATGCATATGCATATGCATACATAATGCATATGCATATGCATACATAATGCATATGCATATGCATACATACATACTTACATGCATACATAATGCACATGCTTACATACACATACGTAATGCATACACACACATATGCATACATAATGCATACACACACATACACACATATGCATACATAATGCACATGCAAAGATACATACGCACACATAGACACATACGCACATACACACATACACACATAGACACATACACACACATAAACACATACATACTCATAGATACACACATATACACATATACACATATACACACACACATACACACACACATACACACATAATGATGCATACTACACATGCCTACACACATACACACACATATACACACACATACACACATATATATGCATACACACACATAGAGAGACATACACACACATACACATACATGCATACATACTGCATATGCATATGCATACATACATACTTACATGCATACATAATGCGCATGCTTACATACACATACATAATGCATACACACACATATGCATACATAATGCATACACACACATACACACATATGCATACATAATGCATATGCATATGCATACATACATACTTCCATAGATACATAATGCACATGCTTACATACACATACGTAATGCATACACACACATATGCATACATAATGCATACAGACACATACACACATATGCATACATACATGCATACACATACACACATAGACACATACACACACATAGACACATGCACACACATAAACACATACACACTCATAGACGCATAGCGACACATACACATAGACACAAACACATACACACACACACACATATACACACACATATACACACACACACAAACATACACACATAGACACATACACACATAATGATGCATACACACACATACATATGCATACACACACATGCATATGCATACACACACATATGCATACATATACGCATACACATACACACATAGACACATACACACACATATACATACATACACATAAACACATACACACTCATAGACACACACACATACACATAGACGTGCACACACATACACACACATATACACACACTTACACACATAGACACATACACACATACACACATAATGATGCATACACACACATACACATGCATACACACACATATGCATACATACATGCATACACATACACACATATACACATACACACACATATATACATACATACACATAAACACATACACACTCATAGACACACACACATACACATAGACACACACACACACATATACACACACACATAAACACACATAGACACATACACACACAATGATGCATACACACACATACACATGCATACACACATACAAACACATGTACACACACATACACACATACACACATATATGCATACACACACATAGAGAGACATACTCACACATACACATACATGCATTTATATACATACATAATGCATATGAATATGCATACATACATACATACATACATGCATACATACACATACATAATGCATACACACACATATGCATACACACACATACACACATATGCATACACATAGAGAGACATACTCACACATACACATACATGCATTTATATACATACATAATGCATATGAATATGCATACATACATACATACATACATACATGCATACATACACATACATAATGCATACACACACATATGCATACACACACATACACACATATACACATACACACATATTGACACACACTTACACACATAGACACATACACACATAATGATGCATACACACACATACACATGCATACACACACATATGCATACATACATGCATACACATACACACATAGACACATACACACACATAGATACATACATACACATAAACACATACACACTCATAGACACACATACATACACATAGACACACACACACACATATACACACACACATAAACACACATAGACACATACACACACAATGATGCATACACACACATACACATGCATACACACATACAATCACATGTACACACACATACACACATACACACATATATGCATACACACACATATATGCATACACACACATAGAGAGACATACTCACACATACACATACATGCATTTATATACATACATAATGCATATGAATATGCATACATACATACATACATACATGCATACATACACATACATAATGCATACACACACATATGCATACACACACATACACACATATGCATACATACATGCATACACGTACACATATTGACACACACTTACACACATAGACACATACACACATAATGATGCATACACACACATACACATGCATACACACACATATGCATACATACATGCATACACATACACACATAGACACATACACACACATAGATACACACATACACATAAACACATACACACTCATAGACACACATACATACACATAGACACACACACACACACACACATACACACACATAAACACACATAGACACATACACACATAATGATGCATACACACACATACACATGCATACACACATACAAACACATGTACACACACACACACATACACACACACACACATACACACATACACACATATATGCATAGACACACATAGAGAGACATACTCACACATACACATACATGCATATATATACATACACAATGCATATGCATATGCATACATACATACATACATGCATACATACACATACATAATGCATACACACACATATGCATACATAATGCATACACACACATACACACATATGCATACATACATGCATACACATACACACATAGACACATACAGACACATAGACACATACACACACATAAACACATGCACACTCATAGATGCACACACATACACATAGACACACACACACACATACACACACACATATGCACACACACATACACACATAGACACATACACACATAATGATGCATACACACACATACATATGCATACACACATACACACACATAGATACACACACATGCATACATACACATACTTAATGCATACACACATACATATGTACAGGTATATATATATATTGATTTCTAATCATTTTGTTGTATATGTTAGGTATTATGGATCCTAGTAGAGAGAGAAAGACGAAACTCACTCTCATAAAAAGTCTTATGAGAGCAAGAGTTCCGTCTGATACTCTAGGGGCCATAATGCGTGATTACTCAGAGATGTCTGATGAGGAGCTGGACTATATGATGCAGATGCTTACCCAGCGATGAGACAAGGGCTCTTCTGCGGCTCCACATGCAGGAAGAGAGCTATCTGCTCATAGGTATGTTTTCTTTTCATAAACTTTTTTAATGATATTATAACACATATTTTTATTTATTTTTATCTATCTATTTTCAAGACACCTATAGCACCTCCAGCATGTGATAGCAGAGCAGAGTTACCTATGAGGACATGCATAGGCACCTTAGGACTAGAGTGGGATATATAGCCAGAGGGGAACATTGTGTACATAGGGAATGGATTGGAGTTCAAGAGAAGGATGCGGGCACTATGCGACTCTTACCTACTGTGGAAGTAAGTAAAAAGTTTACATATAAATTGAAATAAATATCTTATGTTTTATTTACATTATGTTTTTTTTGTAGTGAGCATGATGAGAGGGATAAAAAATACGTACTTAGTTCACTTGAGACAGAGTTTGGGAGAGGATGGTCGCTTAAGTGGTGTTTAAAAGAGATGCGGACACTTATGGCTCATCGTCGCAATAATGCACGGTATGCATTGCTTATATATATATATATATATATATATATATATATATATATATATATATATATATATATATATATATATATATATATATATATATATATATATATATATATATATATATATATATATATATATATATATATATATATATATATATATATATATATATATATATATATATGTGTGTGTGTGTGTGTGTGTGTGTGTGCATATGAGTATGTGTGTTTATGCATGTATGTATGTATATGAGCGAGAGAGAGAGAGAAGAGTGAGACTAGAGGTATTAATACACACATACACACATATACATCATACATGCACATTTACACACATATACATATACATGCACATTTATACATACACACACGTACATGCATATTTTTACACACACATACACATGCATGCAGTTACACACATATAATGAATACACATAGACACATACACATACTCACATACACGTACACATACTCACATAAACATACACATGCATAATCATATGTACACACACATAGACTCATATAATCATATTTACATGCATGTATACATATACACATGCATATATACACACACATCAGATGCATATGCACATATAGATACACATACATACACAACACATGCATATGCATAAATAAATAAATAAATCCTATTTCAAAAATCCTAAATTGAAAACAATAATTTCGATATTATGGTTTTAAAACACCTAATTTAAAAACTCTAATTCAACCTTTTAGCCATATGTTTGAAGTATATGTACACATTGCATCTATTCCTCCGATGTCCTACTAGAGAGATGTCTCTCCTCCCAACCTTATGCCTGCATATATAGTTACTCGAATCAACGAGGATCATAATATATATAAAGATATATACACATCATGTAGATAGGATACATAAATATAAAATGGAGTACATATATTATGCATCACACATACATGCCTAAATGCACACATAAATATATATATACATACTAACATATTTACATGTACACATTTACACATAGACATATATACATATATACATGTACACATCACATATACATGCCTACATGCACACATAAACATATATATACATGCATACATATTTACACATAGACACATATACATATATACATGTACACAATTATAAACAGTTGCATATATTACACGAATACATGAATATTTTACATAAATGCATATGCATATATACACATATGCATATTTAACACATGTATACATATATCACACACATGCAAACACATACATATACATGAAATACATATATATGCATACTAACATATGTATACATATAATACACATGAATACACACACATATGCATACATACATGATAAAAATTTGCTCCTCGAAGATAAAGCTATATATAAAATAATTAGGCATACCCCCGAGCTTCATGTTCTAACTTTTCTCTAGTAGGACTCAAGTTAATAAAAAATCTATTATCTGATATCCATTCAGAAGCTTCAAGTTATTGATTGATAACTATAGTGGAATTTACTATCTAATATGCTCATATGTTTTCATTATTGCCATCATTTTGGTAAGACATCAATATAGTCTCATCTTCATTATCCTTATTGATTTCATTTATTTCTTCTATTGCTAAATCTATGTTCTCATGAATCACATCATCTATTGATGGATTAATATCTATTTCTGGTAATTCCTCTTCCTCATCAGTAGAATCAGCATGTAGAGAATTATCCTCTTCATCAAAAAGATTAGTATCATTATCATGTATAATGATTCTAATTTCTATTTGAGATGTTGATGTATCTGTATCTGATGCTAAATCATCAAGATGACTTTCTTTGATCTCTCTAACAATAAATTGTTCAAACAATGACCTACCTCTAGGTTGCACATGAATGACTTTCCACCAAGGATGAGCATCTGGGTTTTTATAAAAAAATGCTTGTTCAATATGCCTAGGAAGAATATATGGTTCTTTAGCAGATCACATTACCTTGGAAGAATCAATTGCCCAAAACCCAGATAATTCCTTTCTTAATGTGGAATTACTACCTTTATACTCCGGTCGAAACCAGTCAACCTTCAATATGACCTATGAAAATATATAACAACAAAAACCCATTATTAGGTGCTTTAAAAAATAACTAACTCTATAAAAAAAATATAAACTTTTTTCTACCTATTTGAATGTATGAAATGAAATTTCGTAGATACCAACAATAGTTCCTATGTAACCAAGTTTGGTATCTATAAGGTTCGTGTCTTTTGAGCTAGCACGTGATAGTTTCTTGAAAGAAGCAACAATACTATAATCCTCTGTTTTATGTAAAGAATCAATGGCTTTGATTCTAATATGCTATCCAAAAGCCCACATATTAGTGAACATTGGAGCCTGCAAAATAAATTCAATTAGTAAATAGAAACTAACATACATTTATGAAAAAAATAAAATATTATGTTAATAAAATTACCTTTCCTTCACAACCTATCATTAACTCTCTCTGCTCATCTGAAATTTCTTCATTATTTGCATTGGCGCGTTGCAAACGACTATATAGCCAATCCGTGAAAGAAGATATATCTGTAATCTCATTATTATCAAGATTACGTCTAAATCTTTTGTTTTTTCGCCTTTTACTTTGGAGATTTTGAAGTTCCTCGTACTCGCTAAGGAATGCTTGCATGCATTCGCTATTATATGCTACAAAAGTAGAAACATCATTTTTTTCTTGAAATGTAAATAAGAATGGAACTCCCTTACCTGATAGTACCTAATCTGCTATTTTTGAAGAAGACGCGTTGGTCCATGCACGTGGAGCTTCTTCATGAACTCGCAAGGTACTCACTAACGTAATACATGCACTCTTCAAGCATCCAACCCTTTGCCATGGATCCTTCTGGTTTCGCTCTTTGTCGCACATAACCTTTTAATACTCCCATAAATCGCTCAACCCAAAACATCCATCGAGTGTTAAGAACACCTGCAATCTCTATTTCATCTACAAGATGGACTGATAAATGAACCTGAATATCAAAAAATTAAGTATGAAGTTCTTTCTCCATCAAACATAGTAGCTCTTTGCATTCACGTTTTTTTTTTGTGGGATTGAGTTTTTGTCAATCTCTCTGGATGCAATCCACCTATACATATCATAAAAACAATTATAAAGAAGTTAATTAAAAAATAAAAGATATCCAATATTCATACATATTAAATATAAAAGTATCATAATTACCTTATAAGTGATCCAAGACGATAGATCACATCTCGTACTCCTTTCGTTGTACATCCATCGATAACCAAAGGTAATATATGTTTCAAAAAGTTATGCAAGTCATGGGTCTTTAACCCAAATAAGCTCTTATCATCCATAGTAAACAGGTTTTGAAAAGATGCTCCATATCCTCTAGGAGTCTTAATGAATTGAATTCTATTGTTGATAGTTTGTATCTCTTTTGTTGTCGATGTCTATCAAAAACTAGCCATAACTTTGGTTTGGATTTTTGATCTTTCAAATCATTCCTTGATGATGTGGTATCTTTTAGTCCAAGAAGATGTTGCCATAGTGAATAACCAATATTTTTGAATATATGCATAGGATCAAGAAGATGACATACTTTTAACTCTTTCCAATAGTCCAAAGAATACCATATTGATATGTTCTCTGCGAGTGCCGATTTTCCTTTACCTCTGTTCACATTCTCATTATCTAAATCATCATTGAAGATTTCTACTTTTGGATCTATCAGAGGTCCATCTATCCATTTTCTATAAGAATCCATATGCATCATAGGTTTTGGACACTGACCTGTTTCAAGCTTTCCATTAAAATGTATCTCTTCTCTTTTAGAGCTGAATGGATGATCATTAGGCAAGAATCGTCGATGTTGAAGATAAATATTTTTGTTGAGATTCATACTATAGATTGATCTCAACCAATCACCACAATATGGACAAGCTTTATAACCCTTAGTAGATAATCCTGCATCATGGAAAATGATAAAAATATAATTAGATTAAATCATATTTATTTACATGCATATTGAGTAAAAAAAAATTACATCAATACCTGAACAAGCACCATATCCTGGAAAATCGTGAATAGTCCAAGCCACAATACCACGAACCGTAATATGTTTTTCATTGATGCTTTTCGATACATCAATGACATTAATACCTCTCCATAACTCTTGAAGATCGTCAATGAGAGGAGGAAGATATATATTCATATCTTTAACTTGTCTTTTCCCTGGGATTAAAAGTGAAAGCATTAAATGTTCCTTTTTAATGCTAAGATATGGCAGAAGATTGTAGTTTATTACTACCACTAGCCATGTTGACCATTTACTAAATTTCATGGAGAATGGATTAACCCCGTCTAATGCAACTCCTAACTTTAGATTCTGTGGATTTTGTGCAAATTCAGGCCATGTAGAATCAATATGCTGAAAAGCAACACTATCATGAGGAATTCTAATTATTCCATCAGTACTTTTGTGATCATGTCCCCAAGTCAAAAGCTTTGATAATTCGGGGCTTTGAAACATATGTCGAATCCGTGGAGCCAATGGAAAATGTCTCAATACCTTTTTTGGGATTTTACCTTCTTTTCCCTTATATCGAGGAGATGGACATTTGGGACATGTCAAAGAGTCTCCATATTCACCTCTATATAAAATACAATCGTTAGGACATGCATGTATACATTGATAATCTATACCAAGATTGTTGATTATCTTCTTCATTTCATCATGTGAGGTAGGAAGAATATTCTGACTTGGTAAAAACGTTTCAAATAATAACTTGTAAGTTTATCAAAAAAAGATATATTGAAAAAAGTAAATAAAAATACACATATGTACATATATATATATATATATGTATATATATATATATATATATATATATATATATATATATATATATATATATATGCATATATATATATATATATATATATATATATATATATATATATATATATATATATATATATATATATATATATATATATATATATATATATATATATATATATATATATATGCATATAATTTTATATATGTGTATGCTTATGTGCATCTTTCAAAATATTCGTGTAAAATTTGATTATTTTGGATGGGAGGATACGATTGTTTGTTTTGGAGGATATGAAGTATGTACCTTCATTGAATGATTTGTTGATTCTATCATATGTTCAGTTTGAAAGTGTGAGAAGTGGGTTTATAATTGCTATTCAAAGAATTTTGCACTGTTTATAGGCCATACGATGGTGACCTGGATGAATCGCATGCAGAGAGGTTACTCAAGATAGAGCAACCTGATTATGAGGGACTAGTACCAGCAGGATTTCTAGGGTATGCAGTAAACCTCTTGCATGTCAATGATGAGCATCTAAACGTAATGATAAAAAGTGAAAATCATGGTGGCTTGAGAGGATCACTTTTATACAGCTTGTTCAAAGAACTCCAGGTTTATGACACTGAAGTCTTTTGAACAAGCTGTATAAAAGTGATCCTCTCAAGACACCATGATTTCCACTTTGTATCCTAAAGTTCAGATGCTTATCATTGACATGCAAGAGGTTTACTGCATACCCTAGGAATCCTGCTGGCACTAGTCCATTTTAATCAGATTGCTCTATCTTTAGTAACCTTTGTGCATGCGATTCATCCAGGTCACGTACCATTGAATGGCCTATAAACAGTGCCAAAATCTTTGAATAGCAATTATAAATCCATTTCTCACACTTTCAAACTGAACATATGATAGAATCGACAAATCATTCAATGAAGGTACATACTTCATATCCTCCAAAACAAACAATCGTATGAAAGTAACTAATGTTTTGTATTTGTTTCATTGGAGCGGAAGGATTATGGCCGATATCCTACGAAAGATGAGATTGAGTATGCTAAACATTTTGGATATCGCCGTTTGAGCGAGTATATGCAAGATCATCTTGATGCCTTTGTGAGTATTTTGAAATTTTATATAATTATTTTATTTTTATGAATGGTTTAATTGTTTTATTTATTTACGTTTGTTATATGTAATACATGAGTATTATGGAGAGACAAATATGGATGAGGTGGAGAGACAGACACAGGAGGGACGATATCGATCGTCACAGGGTGATCATGACGATGAGGATGAGGAAGATCAGGATGATCATGATATTGCTCATGATGATGATGGTCATGATGATGATGATTAGGATTTTAATTTCAGTTATGTTTTGAATTGTGTGTATGGTATTAGGTAATGAAGAGTTTTGTTCTATTGATTCTTATTATTCTTTATATTAGGCATGTGTTTTAATACTTTAATTATATAATTCATTCATATGTGTGTACTTAAGTGTATATGTATGTATGTGCATTTGTATGTGTGTGTATATGTATGTGCATGTATATCTGTAACTCTATGTGTATAAGTGTGTATGTGCATGTGTTTGTGCATGTGTATATGTGTTTTAATACTTTAATTATATAATTCATTCATATGTGTGTACCTAAGTGTATATGTATGTGTGTGTATATGTATGTATGGGCATGTGTATGTGTGTGTATATATATGTATGTGCATGTGCATGTATAAGTGTATATGTGTGTATGAGTATGTGCATGTGCATGTGTATGTGTGTGTATATGTATATGCATGTATATGTATAACTCTATGTGTATATGTGTGTATGTGCATGTATATGTGTATATGTAGGTATGTGCATGTGTATATGTGGATGCATGTGTATGTGGATGCATTTCCATTTGCATCCATGTGCATGCATTTGAATATGCATGCATGTGGATGCGCATATACATGTATTTGCGTATATGTTAATGTGTGTATGTGTATATATATATATATATATATATATATATATATATATATATATATATATATATATATATATATATATATATATATATATATATATATATATATATATATATATATATACATACGTATATATATATACACACACACACACACACACACACACATATATATATATATATATATATATATATATATATATATATATATATATATATATATATATATATATATATAAGTGTGAGTATGCTATCTAGTGAAAAATAACACAATTCAAATGATATACAAAGAATAGAAATTGTACTTACAATAGTTATCCATACTTTTTGCTTGGTTTTCTCTTTGAATAACCTGTAATAGAGAGAGAGAGACAGAGAGAGAGAGAGAATTCAAAGAGAGAAAGATGTAGAAAGAGAGAAACAGAGATAGAGGGAGACAATAAAACAGAACTTAGGCAAAACAACAATTCTGCATATACTTGCTTCAGCTCGTAAGCACAGTGCAATTGCGAACATTGGAGAGCTCTTCGATTGGATGCGTGAAAATGCTGATCGAAGAGCCTCCAACGTTTTAATTTTTGTCCGTCAACAGACCGTTGTGTAAACGATGCTACCCATCGTCCCATAAGCGACATGTTTTAGCGTCGCTTATGCGACCGCAAAGTGTTGTCTTTTATGCGACGTAAAAGAGCGTCGCTTATGCGACGTAAAAGAGTGTTGCTTATGTGACGCCTTTAAATGTGTCGTGTTAGCGATGCTGTATGGGAGCGTCGCACCCTGTCACGCCACAAGTCGCAAAAAACGTCGTTCACTTCGTCGTTTGATCGATGGTCCGCGCGCGATATTAATTACGATGCATGTTGCAATTTTATAGCTACAAAATTATGTTGCCTTAACCGTCGCTATACGCCCGTATTCCTTGTAGTGAAAGGATCATTTCATTATCAAAGTACTTCTTCAAAAATTTAAGAAATATTTTTGAATCAACAACACTTTATCTTGAATTGTTTCATAATTCAAATAAGAACAAGTCTTTATTTGAAAAAGAAGGTCTTCGAAGTTACCTACTTCATATATTCTTCTTCCTTAATCTTGAAGTATCTTGAGATCATTATACTATCTTCTTTGAATTTAAACTTCTCTTTGGAAGTTTTAATTCCCTTGAAGATCAAATCTAACTTTAAAATCCATTCTTGGACTAAACAATAATTATCATCCCATGGTCCAATGTCCCATGCCATCTTTCCTACATCAACATGAATATTAAATCTGGTGTGCCATACCATCCTATTTTTATATTCACATTAATGTATGGGTGATACTTATCCTAAAGTCTAACTTTGAAGTTTCAGGCATTACCTCTAACTTGATATTCTAGGTTTTGATCACTTCACATGATCGTTTCATGATCTTGTGTTTTTACTATGAAACTCGAAAACCTCTTGATAAAATATGTATTCTTCTTTGCTCAAGTTTTCAAATGAAAGCCAATTATAATTCCAAGTACTTGAATTTTCACAATTTCAAGTCCAATTGGTTTATTGTTGAGCAATTAGTAGCAACAAGAGTTCTTTACTTCATGTCTTTAGATTCCTTTCTTACTGATGTTTTAGGTACCTACCTTGGTGGGGACTTTATAAGAATCTCTCTACTACTTAAGTCTAAGCATCCACTCATGCTTTTTGGATTTTATCCAAATCCCTTTAAGGATAGGTAAACTTTATGTTGTACCTTCCATAGGTTTAATTAGCATTAACATGGTCACAAAATACATACTTCAAATATTTCACTCTGTTCACGCTTGGAATAGCTTACTCTTTCATAATTCTCCATTGGATAAATGGAGTTTGAGTGAAAATTTCATAACAGAAATATGTTTGCCAATACTTGTGCAAATATCAAAGTAGTTCCATTTGAAAGTTCTTGGATAAACATTACCAAGCTCGATCAGGTCTGGTTGACCTTGTGACAATAATAGAGACTTTTAGCCTTTATCATTAAGATCTCTAGTACTATCGAAAGTTTCTTCGCTTACCTATGGGATTTTTAGAGATCTTCCCCTTAAGTCCAAACATACACTAGTACCTTTGAGATTCTAAAACTAAGAATCTCATTAAAATTGATACAACTTTAGGTGATATCAACCATTGGACTTTAGATACCACTTTTGTTGGTTTGGGAATTCTTGGGAACTACTTGATATTAAAATTACTTGAAAATTTCCATTTTTACATATAGGGAGAATTTTTTCTTTCAAGAAGGTTTGATTCGTTCCAAGGAATCAACTAATACTAAGAAAATGATTCAGCATGGAATCTTTTTCTCTACTAGAATGATCTTTAAAAGAAATTCTTGATTTTTGGACAGGGCACAAAGCTTTAAAAATAGCTTGTCCGAAAGATATTTCTTTTTAACCAATGAAATAGTTAACAAGAATATCTCATTTATTGACTTATCTTTAGGAAGTATCTTGATTCCTAAAGATCACTTTGACTTAGGCTTCTTATTAAGCTACAAAATGAAACCAAGAATAAGTCTAATCTTCTAAAATGAAGAGTTCTTTTTAATTTATTTTTTCCTTTTGTAAGGCTTTGCATCTGTATTAGAGATGTACTCATGGAACCTAACATCCATCTATTGTATCCTAAAGTTCAATTATTGCTATATTTTTATCACTTCTCTAATTTTCATCACTCCTTAGGATGACATTCTAAACCATGCTACTTAAATGCAATGAATTTTTACATCCAAGCTTGTCATTGTGATCCTCCAAGTTTTTCCTCCACTTAGAGTCATCATACAAGTTTTCAAGTAAGCATATTTTCAAGACCTTGTATCAATGCTAGATGATACCACTCACATTGAAACATACCCACACTTGCATATAATAAGCCAACATGAACTCTCTCACTACAACATATGCACGGCATACCGATGCGGCCCATACCGACATTCCACCCTTGACATTAGTATGATCGATGGAAATTTTTGGAAGGATTATATTAAATATATCAATGGTCACTCGACCATCGCTTTGAATGTTTGAAATTGACCATCGATACACATTTCCATCCTCGATATGGGCACCAGTATATGCATAGGTATGCGTGTTAGTATGAGCGTCGATATGAGAATCAATAATTTCCACCAATTTACCGATGCTCATACCGACGCCTATAATGACGCCATGTTTGAAACATACTGGGACTCGAGAGAAAAAAACTCCACATTTTGTGTGTGTTTTGAACTGAGTAGTGCTTTTGTCAAACTTCCACGCACTGTCGAAGAGATTTCCACATCCAAATTAACATTCAAAAAAATTAAAAAATTTATGTTTTTAAGATAGTTAACTTGTATCTCTCTTAAATCTTTTTTATTAAATCCTTTGACTTGACTTTTCTCTCTTAAGTACCTACAGACAACAAAGACATGAAGAGCTGGACTAAGAAAAGATCTCATTATCTAAAATCCTTATGTTTTTGAAGTCTTATATAGTTACATATAATTAAGCCTTATGAAAAGGTATTTTATAAGCATGCTTATGTATGCGTAATGTATGGGTATGTGCCATATATATGCCTGTGCATTGAAGCATGGGTATGAATGTATTCTGATGTTTGTGGGTCTTAATGCTTATGTTTATACATGCATGATTCATTGTAGATGAGAAGATATGTATATAGGTAGCCACTCATGTGCTCCATAAGTTATAAATATCTATGTAATTATATAACCTATAAATGCTTAGCTGTTTTATGAGTATAGATGAGCGCAGCAACCCCTACTGCATCTCTGGATTCAACCCTATGAGTTTATCTACTTATGCGTGCAGGAACCCCTAGTGCATGTGTGCTAACCCTATGTGCCTATGTATGTTTACATGAACATTAAAAATATATAGGTTAATATATATATATATATATATATATATATATATATATATATATATATATATATATATATATATATATATATATATATATATATATATATATATATATGTTGGTGCATTTCAAGCCTTCACACATTGGCTTGGAACCTTGGAAGATTTGGCTTGGACCCCTTGAAGGATATCTTTATGAGAAGCAAGAACCATAGGAACCTAGTCCTATGTGTTATTACCTTTTACTCATTGTAAAAGTCTTAGTGACTTGGCATCTACTTGAAATCACTTACCTACTTGATTAGTCGTGGAAATTGAATGATGTAAATGGAGAGAATATCTCCCTACTTTTAGTAGAGATATTCTAGGGAGCCTAAGTTTGAATTTGAAATTCAAATTAATCTTCAACTCATATAAAAAGTGAAGGCAAAACTCGCGGGTTAGAGAGTTACTCACTTTAGCTCACTCCCTGAGGCATTCTACTTTTGTAACTGTGTGTGTGTTAGTGCTACTCCATAGCCTACACCACCACACCTCAATTAGCTATGCTTGTCATGCTAATGAGCTTGTATAATCATATCAATCAATAGATATATACACATTCATCATATCTGGTTCTCTGTGTTTTCTACTTCAAGTCTGTCAACTTCAAAGGAACATTTCTCTGTGCTCACTGAACCAAATCAAGAGTTTAATAGCTCGTTGCAACCAGCTCAAGGTTTTCTACAAGCACACAAAATTTAAGAAGATTTCATTCACCCATTTTCGAGAAATCGGCTTCGAAGTCACCTCTGGTCTATCTCTGCAACTCTCCTAAAAAGTCGGGGGTAATCATAATTTTGCTAAATCAATTTCTCTGGATGTGGTTTATCATTTCCTTTCATTCCACTTGCAAATGGTAGCTTATTAAGGTAATTTAATACTCCCAAAAGGAGTTGTTTCAATTGCAAGTGTGCTGGTCACACTGAGCATAACACTGAGCAGGTATCATTACAGAAATAGCAAGTTTTCTAAAATTTGTGAAGTGCAAAGTTGTCTGTTTTGATTCGGTCATTACACAAATCATTTGCAAAGCACATATATGCTTTCTTGGTATCATTTGAAAGCTCAAGGTGTGTACTAAGCATTTCTGGAATCAAAGGAGGGCTGGTGTGAAGCAGGTATAGCAGCACCAACTCATTTCTTGAGTGCATCCAACCATCACTCCCAACAGTGGTATCAGAGCAAAGAAGGTAAACATGGGTGATGGATTTCCTTCATTCATTGACAAATTGGACAGGAACAACTACCAAGCTTGGTCATTGAGAATGAAGACCTATCTACAAGGCAGAAGTTTATTTGGATACATATCAGGAGATGAGGAATTGCCCTCATTCAAGACTAGAGAACTACCCACAAAAGATGAACATGAAAGACTCAACCAATGGTGTGCAAAGGATGCTTTGGCAAGGTCTTATCTCTTAAACTCTATATCTGATTTTCTTTTACCTCATGTAAGGAATTGTAAGACTTCCCAAGAGAGTTGGGAAACCTTGTCAAACTACTTTTCTTCCAACACAAGGGCCAGGAAGAATCAATTGTGTATTGAATTCACAACCCTTAGGAAGCAGCCCAAGCAATCAGTTTCAGAGTATGTGACAAAGATTAAAGATGTGGCAGACCAATTAGCAAGCATTGGAGAGGAGATTGAAGAGGAGCAAATAGTCAGGCAAGTAACAAATGGACTCAAGGCAGATGATAAGTGGGAAAGTTTCACCACTGCAATGGACCTCTATATGGACATGCATACCCCAGATCTCACAAAACTTATGGGCCAACTTTTCACACATGAAGCAAAGTTTACAAAGGCAAGAGATCAATCAAAAGGTAACAACCCCTCTGCTCTCTATACTGATAAGAAAGTTAAGGATAAAGGTAAAGGGAAGAAACAGGATGAAGAAGGTTGTACCTCTCAAGCTAATTATGCAGGGAGAGGTAGATCATCTAGAGGAAGAGGCAGAGGAGGTAAGTCAGGTAGGGGGAGACCCTACAACTCATCACCATGCAACATTTGTGGATTGTCCAATCATACCACAGATGAATGCTACAAGAACTACAAGAATCAGAGAGGAAGAGGCTACTCAAGAGGTGGATACTCTCAAGGAAGAGGCAGATTCAACCAACATCAAAGCTACAATGGCTACAACAATCAATACAACAACAACTACAATCACAACCACAATGGTAACCTTCAAGGTGGATTCAAAAATAGAAGAGATTACAACAACTACACAGAGGAGCAAGATGACTCCCTATTGATCATGAATATGACCTCCAAGGCAGGTACAAATGATGATCATTTATTTTATATTGACTCAGGATGTTCTAACCATGTAGCTGGCAATGTGGCACTACTTTCTGATTTGGAAGAACCCAAGGGCAAACATCAGGTACAGACAGGTGATGACACTAAACATTGTGTTGTAAAAATTGGAAATGTGAAGACATGTGATGGTAACGAGAACCTATTGAGCAGGGTACTCTATGTACCAACCATCACCAAGAATCTAATGAGTGTTGGTCATATTGTGGAGAAAGGTTTGCAAGTCAGATTCACACAACATGGAGCATACGTGGAGGATCCAAGACATGGATTCAGAAGGATAGCCAAAGGGGAGAAATCAGGTAGATTATTTACATTTGAGCTAGAAGATACCAAGAACATTGCTCTGTATAATTACAAGGATCAGACACTTTCAGAATTAGAAATATGGCACAAGAGATTAGGGCACATAGGTGAAAGAACCCTAAAGCAAATGTGCAGGGATCAAAGTGTGCTTGGAATACCTAATGTGTCCAAGCAACACATGATTTACAAGTGTGGAGCATGTTTATTTGGTAAGTCTCACAGGTTGCCCTACTCAAGGACAGGATTCATGCATGAAGACTACCTAGACTTGGTACACACAGATGTTTGGGGACCTAGCAAGGACCCTTCTATTTCAGGTTCAAGGTATTATGTGTCCTTCATTGATGACTATAGCAGATGGACCATTTTATACTTTATGAAGCATAAAGATGAAGTGTTTAATTGTTTCAAGAGATATCTTGCACTTGTTGAAAATCAAACAGGAAGAAGCTTGAAGAGCCTAAGGTCAGATATATGAAGCTTGGCATGGTAAGAGACCCTCTCTGGATCATTGCAAAATCTTTGGTTGTGTAGCATATGTGCATATTCCCTCACAGGTAAGGGGAAAGTTAGATCCTAAAGCTGAAAAATGCATCTTCATGGTTATGATTTAAACCAAAAGGGATACAGATTCTACAACCCAACAAACAAAGGCTTCAAGGTAAGCAGAGATGTCATCTTTGATGAGAATGACTCATGGTATGAGAATGAATGCAGGAAGGTTAGTCTACCCTATGACATGGAAGAGGATTTCCCAAAGCTCACCAAGGAGGAATCAATTCAGAAAGAAGATTCAAGCTCAGATGATGATGATACAATAAATCTTGAGGAGTTCAAGGCTTGGAAATCCAAAGGGAAGATGAAGATGAAGCAACTAGAAGATAAACCAGAATCCTCAACTCAAGCAATGAGAAGATCTCAGAGAGAAAAGAAGAAACCTATCAGATTTGGGTATGACACATCACTTGTAACTAAACACTCTATATATCTTGCAAAGGACTTGTTGAATGAAGAACCAGGTACCTATGAAGAAGCAATTACCAAACCAGAATGGAAAGAAGCCATGGATGAAGAGATGGAAGCTCTCAAGGAAAGTGATACTTGGGACGTGGTACCCAAGAAAGACTCTATGAAGGTAATAGGATCCAGATGGATCTACAAACTAAAGAAGAATTCAGATGGAACAATAAACAGGTACAAAGCTAGGTTGGTAGCCAAGGGTTTTGCACAAACCCAAGGAATTGATTATGAAGAGACATTTTCTCCTGTGGCCAAGATGCCAACTATCAGAATATTGGTGAGTGTAGCTGCATCCAAGAATTGGAATATGTACCAATTAGAAGTCAAGAATGCTTTCTTAAATGGATGGATATCTGAAGAAGTCTACATGTCACAACCACCTGGCTATGAAGATCCAAAAAAGGTACATTATGTTTGTAAATTGAAGAAGGCTCTGTATGGTTTAAAGCAGGCACCTAGAGCATGGAATTACAGGTTGACAACCTACCTCCAAGACCAAGGATTTGTGATGAGTAAAGCAGACACTTCTCTATTCATAAATAGAAGTAGTACAGAGGTAATCTACTTGTGTGTTTATGTTGATGACATCATCATTACAGGCAATGATGTCAATGGGATTAGGCACATCAAAGGACAGATGATGAAAGAATTCAAGATTAGTGATCTTGGATTATTGAAGTATTTCTTAGGTCTTGAGTTAGTCTACACCAACTCAGGTATATATATCACTCAAAAGAAGTATGTGTAGGATATGGTCAAGAAGTTTGGCTTGCAGGATGCTAAAGTATCTACTACTCCAATGGAGGTCAACCTAAAGCTAAGTGCTCATGAAGGAGAAGAAGTCCAAGACATCACAGGATACCAAAGTATGGTAGGTAGTTTGAACTATGCTACCTTGACAAGAATTGACATAGCATATGGAGTTAGTGTGCTCAGTCAATTCATGCACAAACCAAGAGTACCTCACCTAGAGGCAGCAACGAAGATCTTGAAGTACTTGAAGGGAACTCAGAACCATGGTTTGTACTTTCCTTATACATCAGATATTGACATTAAAGTGTATTCAGATGCAGATTTGGCAGGATGCAAGGATGATAGGAGGAGCACATCAGGCTACATTTGTTTTGCAGGAGATAAGCCTATATCTTGGTCAGCCAAGAAACAACCTACAGTGGCATTGTCATCCACTGAAGCAGAGTATAGAGGGCTTGCCAATGCCACTCAAGAAGCTATCTGGTTGAAGCTTCTATATAGAGAGTTAGGTCTATATACAAGGCCACCAATCATATTTGGAGATAACACTAGCTCTCTTCACCTTGCAGCTAATCCAATATATCATGCCAGAACCAAACACATAGAGGTTCATTACCACTATGTGAGAGAGAAGTTGCTTAGTAAAGACATTCAATTGACTTAGTCTATATCTTGGTCAGCCAAGAAACAACCTAGAGTGGCATTGTCATCCACTGAAGCAGAGTATAGAGGGCTTGCCAATGCCACTCAAGAAGCTATCTGGTTGAAGCTTCTATATACAGAGTTAGGTCTATATACAAGGCCACCAATCATATTTGGAGATAACACTAGCTCTCTTCACCTTGCAACTAATCCAATATATCATGCCAGAACCAAACACATAGAGGTTCATTACCACTATGTGAGAGAGACGTTGCTTAGTAAAGACATTCAATTGACTTATGTGTCTACTAATATGCAATGTGCAGATTTACTCACTAAAGCATTGGATGGAAACAAGTTATGCAGATTTAAATCCATGATTGGATTGCAGGAAGTAATTGAAGATTGAAGATGAAGACTTAAGCCAAAGTGTTTGGCTTGAGGGGGAGCTGTTGGTGCATTTCAAGCCTTCACACATTGTCTTAGAACCTTGGAAGATTTGGCTTGGACCCCTTGAAGGATATCTTTATGAGAAGCAAGAACCATAGGAACCTAGTCCTATGTGTTATTACCTTTTACTCATTGTAAAAGTCTTAGTGACTTGGCATCTACTTGAAATCAGTTACCTACTTGATTAGTCGTGGAAATTGAATGATGTAAATGGAGAGAATATCTCCCTACTTTTAGTAGAGATATTCTAGGGAGCCTAAGTTTGAATTTGAAATTCAAATTAATCTTCAACGCATATAAAAAGTGAAGGCAAAACTCGCGGGTTAGAGAGTTACTCACTTTAGCTCACTCCCTGAGGCATTCTACTGTTGTAACTGTGTGTGTGTTAGTGCTACTCCATAGCCTACACCACCACACCTCAATTAGCTATGCTTGTCATGCTAATGAGCTTGTATAATCATATCAATCAATAGATATATACACATTCATCATATCTGGTTCTCTGTGTTTTCTACTTCAAGTCTGTCAACTTCCAAGGAACATTTCTCTGTGCTCACTGAACCAAATCAAGAGTTTAATAGCTCGTTGGAACCAACTCAAGGTCTTCTACAAGCATACAAAATTTCAGAAGATTTCATTCAGCCATTTTCGAGAAATTGGCTTCGAAGTCACCTCTGGTCTATCTCTGCAACTCTCCTAAAAACTCGGGGGTAATCATAATTTTGCTAAATCAATTTCTCTGGATGTGGTTTATCATTTCCTTTCATTCCACTTGCAAATGGTAGCTTATTAAGTTACTTTAATACTCCCAAAAGGAATTGTTTCAATTGCAAGTGTGCTGGTCACACTGAGCATAACATTGAGCATGTATCATTACAGAAATAGCAAGTTTTCTAAAATTTGTGAAGTGCAAAGTTGTCTGTTTTGATTTGGTCATTACACAAATCATTTGCAAAGCACATATATGCTTTCTTGGTATCATTTGAAAGCTCAAGGTGTGTACTAAGCATTTCTGGAATCAAAGGAGGGCTGGTGTGAAGCAGGTATAGCAGCACCAACTCATTTCTTGAGTGCATCCAACCATCACTCCCAACAATATATATATATATATATATATATATATATATATATATATATATATATATATATATATATATATATATATATATTTAAAAAGTCAAGATGAATTAATAAATGCATAATTAAAATAACTATTTAATAAATAAAATACTAGAAGAAAAATATGATTAATATACTTCTTATTAGTAATTTAAATAATATATGTAAGTAAAGATAAGTGTTTTAAATAATATATGTAAGTAAAGATAAGTGTGTGTGTGTGTTAACTAATGGTATGCATGAAGTGTGTGTATGTTAACTAAATGAACGCTAGGATCAGTGTTTTAGCTAAAATTGAGATGCATGCACGCGTAAAAAGTTAGACATATGTATATATATGTAATATGAGATAGAAGTTTTTTTTCTTAATGCTTTCTTTGCAGGTACGGTTCGAGAGAGAGAGAGATAATTTTTTTCCTTTTCTTTGTATTGCTATGAACGCACAGATGCAGATCTTCTAGAAAAAATGAAGGCACTACAGCATGAATGCAAACGCGTAATGAGAAAACGAGAGAGAGAGAGGGAGAGAGAGAGAGAGTTGTGTAGGTGCTAAGAAGTATACATTCTCTTTATCAAGTATTTAGATATTCCATCTAAGTTCTTCTGTTATTTTGCAATATTTTTTTTTGGTTTGAGCCTAAACCCTGAGGTGTATTATGTATTGCCTTTAATCCATGGTTGCTAGGTTTTGTGTTAAGCTAGAAAACCCATTGGTTCTTTTCCTTTGGTATGATTTATTGAGTTCCATATGTTTATTTGGTAGTTATCAAAAACCCACAGGGAATAAGTAGTGCAGTGATCAGGCTAGAAAAATACCTGTTGTTTTATTGCTTTGAGAAGAAAACAGAAATCATGTTGTAGACAACGCTTGAGATCATGTGGAAACGTGTAGCTTGTAAAAGGTTGATGATGGAGATTTCATGGTAGGCAATGGTTGCATATTTAATGTGGATTCTTGTAGCATGTAGCACTTTTCTCTACGCAGTTTAATGTGCAACTCAATAACTACCACATCAATAACTTGTGGGTACTTTTCTTTCTATGGTAACACCTATAGGCATAATCTATGGTGTGCATGTTCAGATTCTTGTGTCTCACAGGAGTAATAGAATCATTGTGTGGGATGCAACTTGTCATGATGTTACGCATGATATTTAGTTCAAAAATTATTTATTATCCTATTATTCTGTCAAGGTTGTGTTATCACCTTTTTGGTCACCTCACAACGTTTGTAAATATGTGTGTAAGTACATTTGTGTACAGTTATGTGCATAAGCATATGAACTACTAAGTGTTTGCATGTAGGTAAGTAAAGAGAGTTAAAGAATGTTAACATGTGCATATGCATGAAAGTGTGTGTGTTAGCATATGTGAGAATGCATATAAGTAGTATGTTTACATATATGTATGCATACATATGTATGTTACTAGCATGCATGTATGAATGCATGAATATGTGAATAATATGGAAGCATAGATATATGTGTATTATTATGTATGTGAGTATGTAATAACATATGCATAAGATAGCTAGTAAGTGTATGTTAGCATGAGATTAAGTTTATGTTAAGTTTATATGAGTGTTAGGTTTATGAATGTGAATTAACAAAATTTAGTGAGTATAGACATGCATGTGATTGTGTATGTGCATGCATTTGTGAGCTAATGTATGTGTGCATGACAATGAGTTTAGATAAATGTGTATAATAAATGTATCAATGCATAAGACGTTATGAGTACATGTGTGATATGAGTTAATGCATATGTACGAAGTAAATGAATATGTGATAGCTTATGAAAGTAAGTTAATATGTGCTAGTATGCATGACAATATATGTTACAATGAAAAAATTAATGTGTGTGAGCATAAGCTAAGGAATGCATGTATGTAATAGAGTGTGAGCATGCATGTGATAGTGAGTGTGTAAGCACATGTATGAGACATATGTGTAAGTACATAGGCATAGAGATTTATACATGTGCATATGAGTAATGGAAGTGCATGTGTGCATGCATATGAGTGAAGTGCATATGGTCACGAAATGCATGTATGCATATGAATAATAGTATAATTAAAGTGCATAAATGCATAATAAGTATGAATGCAAGTGTTTTATAAGTATATAAATACAAGTTTTTTTTAAGTATACTTGCATATTAGAGTTAATGTTTGTGTGCAAGTATATGAATTAGGTACATTTGCATGAGAAAAGCATATGTGCATATATGCATGATGAACAAATGCATATGTATGTAATGTTTACATATGCATGGATAAGTATGCATTTATATGTAATGAGTGTAGATAAGTATAGATGAGGAATACACATGAGAAAGAAGTGTATCCATAATGTGAGGTACATGTATGCATGTGAATGCATTATATTAGGTGTATGCATGCATAAGAATGCCTACTTAGAAACTTAAGTATGCATGAAGTGCATGTGTAAGTAACTTCAATGAATGAAAATGATGTGAAGTGTTAGCATGAGTTAGTATATGTACGCATGGACATATGGTTAAGTATTAGCTTAATTAAGAGTGTGAATATATATGTAAATTAGATGCATGACTAATGTATGAATGCATTTATGTATATGTATGTGTATATGTAGGTTTATGTGTGTATGCCTATGTATGATTAATACATGCATAAGTAAATGAATTTATACATGAGTGATGGAGTTTGCATGTGTAAGCTTATGCATGCGTATAGAAAAGTATATGAGAACTTATGAAACTATTAAATGTAAGTGTGTTTTATGTTTTATGAGACATACTTATGTTTTTTTCTTAATGATCTTCTCTACAAACCATTTGAAGAAGATTGACGATTAGTGACGGCTTGACGTAACCTACGAGCTTTTGAGTAGGAGTTTGGAGCTACATTTATGCCACTCTCCTAGTTTTCCATTATCACATTTGAAAGTTAAGACATTGTATTATGATTTTTAATCAAAGTACTTGTATTAGACTTTTTCAGCAAAGTATTTGTATAGGAATTTTATCAAGGCATTTGTATAGGAATTACTTTTATGAAGATACTATAAGAGTCAAAAGGTCTTGACATTATTACTAAACAATTCAATCAACAATCCAATAATTATATTACACTCTATTTCTCATGTCTGCAAACAATGCATTTTTAATTGAATCAACTATTGAACGTAACAGACATACCTCTTTTATTTTAGAGAATTTATTACTTGCTCCTATTGAAAATACTACTACACAATAAAAAAAAAATGAAACTAATAAAGAAATAGAAGTAGAAGAAGTAGTTAAAGATCGTATTGTTAATGAATCTTTAATCTCTCCTTCATATGATTACTGTTTATCTTGGTTTTTAACTTTGTTTTCAATCGCGTCACCTGAACCTGAAAGTAGTGTGAATTTGTTCCCACCACCTCTAAAAAAGAAATAATCAACCTAAGAAAAATGACATGATGTGGCTCAAATTATCAAAGATCATATAACTAATGAAGAATTAATCTTGCAATCGTATCAAGACGCTATTTCTAGGTATAGAGCGGCACAACCTTACAGACCACAGATTCATAGGCTAATCTTAAATAGTGGATTAAACTATAGTTAATCACTCGTCACATATTGAAAACACATCTTAGCTCCTAAAGAACACGATGAAACACCTTGCATGTAGTCACAAAGAGAGGCTCTCGCAAGTGAGTTCTGATCTGTGCTTGTCTCCTTTCACACCCCTTGATAGATTTGATGAGCCCAACATGAAACGTGATGCTAGTGTGCTTAGGTTTTTGAGGTGTGTTTTCAACCTTGATTACAAGTATTCTTCTTGTTTGCAGATGAGTTGAGTAAGAAGCTACAATGACAAGTGAATATCCTACTGCTATCTACACTTATCCCTGGTTGTTGAGGGTTGTTCTCTAGGAAACTGAGCACCTCCATGGAAAGAGGGGCAATTCAAGCTGAAGAATCCTCGTCACTTCATTCCCCCAATCAACATACAAGAAGACCATTAATACACGATCACTTTAGCTTTGTACTTAGGTTTGATTTATTAAGAAAGTTTGTAAAGAATTATCACATTGCACATTAGAACCCTCTACATCAAGCAACTAAAGATAACATGTTTATTCAAGTTCCTTTATTTTCATACAATTTCATCACAAAAAAAGAAGGATTTTTTTCCATTGAATTAGAAAAGAATCACCTTACACTTGCATTTGCAAAAACTTAAAACATCATTGCATTAAGAAGGATTCTTTTTGTTTAGCATTGTAAGCAACTACATGTTAGATCGTAGGGTTGTTTATTTAAAAACAAAGGATAGCTTTATAAACCACACTAAAGGATTTACTTTATGGCATGAAAAAAGTTTTATTCTAAACAAAAAGACTTAGTCTTTTTTAATTAATACTTACCTTATTGCACAGAAAGAGTTTTTTTCCTAAAACAGTTAGGATTAGTGCTTTTATTTAATTTGTTGTTATTATTTCTTTCCTACTCTAGTAAAAAGACAAAAACAAATTAAGAAAATTTATTGAAGTATTTAGTAGTATTTCTTGTTTTTCCTACTACATTAAAATCCAAACCATTCAAATAAAGAAAACTTACTTAAAACTTATAAAAACTATCTAAACTTTTAATTTTCATTAGAGTAACGTTTAGGATTAAAAACTCAAAGCTTTGAAAATTTAAGTTAACTTTGGAAATAAAAATTCACATATTAAAACGAAATCAATTTATAAAACCAAACTTTGAAGTCAAGAGATATTACAAGCTTAGGTTAAGCTCAAGATAACGTAAACGAGTTGAAATTATATTGATTAAGGAAAATATTAATAGAATAGCCTAGGGTTTGGTGGGGTCACTATTCCTAGTTTTATCATCTAGGGATAGATTTGGACAGTTTATATAAAGATTAGAGCCTGCTATTAGAGACTTATTACTACATTTTAAGTGCTATCAAGGACGAAAGATGGAGGAAATGTTTAAGAACATGATGATAGAGAAACAGGGAACATGCACTATACAAGCCATCTTAAGAGAAAAGGGCAAATTTACTAGGTTAAATATCAGAGAGTACCTGAATGCATTTGAAGAGCAAGTGCAAATCCAGGGATTACCTGATGACATATTAGTAAAGTACTTTGGTCATGTAGTCTCTAGTTCTATACTAGAAAGCATTCAAGTACATGCTAATAAACCTTGGGAGGAGTTTAGGAAAGAACTGCACAAAATGTTTTATCTTGAGGATTTAAGCTAGCATAGCTGTGATGGAGTTTTGCGATGGGTATACTCCCCTAAGACCAATGAGTCTCTAACCCCTCTTCATGGAAAGTTTATGAGATGATTTGTCGAGCTTGCTGAGGAGGATAGAAATGCATTAGTTCCTGATCTAATTATACATTTCCTTAAGATATTCAGTCCAGAAGATAGAACAAAAGTACAAACACAAAAAGAAGAACCAGACAAAAGATATGGTCTTACTGATATTTGGGAAAAAATGAAACGTGAAATAGAGGCTGTCGCCCAAATTAAGCAATGACAATCACGTTTGTATGCAAAACCTAATTCTTCTTAGCCTAGGGAGTTACCTACTGTGGGACAATCTAATATGCCAATGCCTACAACTGTAGCTATGACTAATGTTGCAGTAGCCCTTAAAGCTCCAATCGAATGTCAATTAGACATTTTATGTAAACAAATGGGAAATGTTATGAATATGCAGGCATCTCTTTCCAAACAGGTTGCCCAATTAAATAATAAAGTATATTCCATGAGTTTCAATGAGCCTGGAGCTAGCAGTAGTGGTGTAGGCCAAGCAACACCCATACATCCAGTTATGCCACAATACACTCCTCCTAAGCCAGTTTTTCAGCCAGTTCCACCCACTTAGTTCACTACTCAGCCAGCTTTCCAAAGGAACACAAAAGGAAAAAGAACTGGTAGAAAACAGTTTGTTTGGTGTGAGAGCAAGGAACATGAAACTTATGCTAGTGACGAATTAAAGAGTGCAAAGAAAAATCAATTAGTAGTTGAGATTGATAGGAAATTGTGTGATTTTAGATCATCACTTTCCTTTGTTGTTAATTGGGGCAAAGGAGGTATGAATAAATTGTATCAAAATTTAACGATCTATAATGCAACTACCAGTACCTCGACTTCTAGACCTAGCTATCTCAACAATTAATCTATTTCTTCTCTCAGCTACCCCATTCTGTTCAGGAGAATACCTTGTGGTTATTTCTCTTTTGATGCCTCTGTCCTACAAGAAGTCTTCAAATTCATTGGAGAAGTACTCACCTCCTCCATCTGACTTTAGCCTTTTCAAATTCCTTCGTGTTTGATTTTCAACTAGTGCAAGATATTTTTTCAAGCAAATAAATACGTCATCCTTGTGCTTCATCAAGTACAATACAGTCCATCTGCTATAATCATCAATGAAAGACACATAGTACCTTGATCCTGAGACAGAGGGGTCTTTGCTTGGTCCCCATACATCTGTGTGTACAAGCTCTAGGTAGTCTTCATGGATGTATCCTTTCTTTGAGAAGGGTAACCTGTGAGACTTCCCAAATTGACAAGCACCACACTTGTAAATCATATGTTGCTTGGATACATTGGGTATTCCAAGCACACATTGGTTCCTGCACATTTGTTTCAAGGTTCTTTCTCCTATGTGCCCTAACCTTTTGTGCCAAATCTCAAGCTCTGAAAGTGTTTGATCTTTATAACTTTATAGTGTAATATTCTTTGTATCTTCCAACTCAAAAGTGAAAAGTCTACCTGATTTTTCTCCTTTAGCAATCCTCTTGAACCCATGCCTTGGATCCTCCACATATGCTTCATATTGATTGAATCTAACCTGCAAACCTTTCTCCACAATCTGACCAACACTCATCAAATGTTTGGTAATGGTTGGTACATAGAGTACCCTGCTCAACAAATTCTCATTTCCATCACAAGTCTTAGCATTTTCAACTTTAACTACTGAATGCTTTGTATCATCACCTGTTTGGACTTTATGCTTACCTTTTGGTTCCTCAAGATCAAAGAGTAGTGCTACATTGCCAGCCACATGATTTGAGCATCCTGAGTCAATGTAGAATAGGTGGTCATCATTTGTAACTTACTTTGAAGTCATGTTCATGATTAGAAGAGAGTCATCCTTCTCCTTTGTGTAGTTGTTATAATCCTTCCTAGATTTGAATCCTCCTTGGTAGTTGCCATTGTAATTATTGTTGTAGTTGTTGTTGTAGTTATTGTTGTAGCCTCTGTGATGGTTGAATCTACCTCTTGACTGTGAGTATCCACCTCTTTGATATCCTCTTCCTCTTTGATTCTTGTAATTCCTAAAACACTCATCTGTAGTATGATTTGATAAACCTCAAATGTTGCATGGTGAGGAGTTATAAGATCTCCCCCTACCTTGCTTACCTCCTCTGCCCCTTCCTCTTGATGATCTACCTCTCCCTGCATAGTTGGCTTGAGAGGTTGAACCTTCATCTTCCACCTTCTTGCTTTTGCCTTTATCTTTAGACTTCTTATTAGTGTATAGGGCAGAAGAGTTATATCTTTGGATGTATCTCCATTCTTGTTGAGCTTTTCTTGATGAGTAAACAATTGTCCCATGAGAGTTGTAAGATCTAGAGTGTGCATGTCCATGTAAAGATCCATGGCAGTGGTGAAGCTTTCCCATTTTTCATCAACCTTGATCCCATTGATCACTTGCCTTACAATCTGTTCTTCTTCAATCTCTTCTCCTATGCTTGCTAACTGATCTGCTACATCTTTAATCTTGGTCACAAATTTTGAAACAGCTTGCTTAGGTTGCTTCCTTAATGTTGTGAATTCAATCCACAACTGATTTTTCCTAGCTCTTGTGTTGGAGGAAAAATAAGATGACAAGGTTTCCCAAGTTTCTCGGGATGTCTTACAATTTCTAATATGTGGAAAAAGAAAATCAGATATAGAGTTGAGTAAATAAGACCTTGCCAATGCATCCTTAGCACACCATGTGTTGAGCTTTTCATGTTCTTCCTTGGTTGGTAATCCTCTTGTTTTGAATGAGGGCAATTCCTCATCTCCTGAGATGTATCCATAGAGACTCCTTCCTTGTAAGTAGGTCTTCATCCTTAGAGACCATGCTTGATAATTGTTCCTGTCCAATTTATCAATAAATGAAGGAAAACCATCTCCCATTTTACCTTGACTTGCTCTGATACCACTGTTGGGAAAGATGGATGGATGCTCCAAGAGACTGAGTAGGTACTGCTAAACCTGCTTTGTACCAACCCTATTTTGCTTCAGACATGATAACTAGACCTCCTTAGCTTTCCAATGCACCATAAAATGTTCTATGTACTTTGGAAATGATTTGTGCAATGATTGAATCAAAACAGATACCTTTGACACTCACAAACTCAAGAAAACCTTCTATTTATGTCTTGATACTTGCAGGGTATTTTGCTCAGGATGACCAGCATAGTAGGAATTGGAAAAATTCCTTTTATGGTTATCTAATTAGCTTAGTAAGCTACCTATTCCAAGTGGAATGATGTAAAATGATAAACTATGCTAAGAGAAATCAATTTAGCAAGTTAAGCTATACCCCCGACTTTTTAGAACTGTAGCAAAAAATGACCAGAGATCACCTCGACACAGATTTCTCCAAAATGGCTACATAGAATGTCTTCAAACTTTGAGAGCTTGTAGATGACTTCAAGAGGAATGCAACAACCTTTGAATCACTGAATTTGGTGAAGAATTTACCGAGATATGCCCTTCACAAGTTGACAGACTTTTGAGTAGAGTAACAGAGAACTCAGAGATGGACAATGTGAATGTATGTATTAATAAACACTTGTATACAACTCCATTGGCATGAACTTCAATGCCAAATGGTGTAGAGAGGTGTAGGCTTGAGTGTAGACCTCACACACACACACTCAAAAAACAGTAATGAGAGGCTCGGGAGTGATCATCTGTACCCACGACTTTTCATATCCATTTTTATAAGGAATGAGTAAAAATTTGAATTCAAATTCTTGGCTCCCTATGATCAAGCTCCTATATGCTAGGAGATATTCTTTCAATCAAACAACTAATTTTTCCACGAATACTTTTGGTAGGTGATTACAAGAGATTGCAAGTCAATTTGACTTTTACAATGAGATAAAGTGGTAATTAATCACTAGCAAAGGTTCCTATGCTTCTTCACATATGTAAGATCTTCAAGACATCTTTCAAGCCAAATGTGTAGGCTTGTGATTTACACCAACAGTTATAAGGGTAAGTATCCAATAGATTTCACAACAATTGTTCACTGTGAGTGTGGCTCGGACACCTTTTCAGTTGTTTGGGTGCAACCACCATCTTCACTAATAGTGAGTGCACACTAGTAGTTTCAAGGAAACTTGTGTTCAATGCTCACACTAAGCAAAATGAGGTGCACTATCATTATGTGAGGGAGAGGTTTTCTAGCATAGACATCAGTTAGGCATATGTTCCCACATAGGATAATATTGTGGACCTTTTCACAAAGGCTTTGCCTAGGGAGAAGTTTGAAACTTTTTGCAAAGCTTTGGGCTTACTTCATTTTGTGGTTTGATGTCTTTCCACATAGCTTGGTAGTAGCTTATACATGAGTGCCACTTCCTTGTTCACTAGATCACTCAAAGAGGGGGATTCCTTGATATATTTTTCTAGTGATGTGTGTGAACACACTTAGAACCAGTGGGGAACCTTTTCCCTTCTTTAGGAGGTTCTTTTTTCTTGGCTTCTGTATATGCCTATAACCTTAATGGGTCACTTATCATTGTACCTTCACTAGGTAATGCATTGGAACTTGCATTGTGCTCCAAGGTTCTTCTTGTTGCTTCTGTTGTTTGTGTGCTTCTACACACCTCAAACTCCAACAATTTACTTCTAATGATTAATGGAGATTGGAATTAAAGCGGCTATATAATTTTGTATGATATTGATCTTATTACTTCTAGCAATAATGTGTTTTCTAGCTTCATGCCATCATTTCAATGCTAATGGAAAATCCTATTTCATTAAGTGTTGATTTGATCTGTCTTTAACACAAATAGCTTTGAAATTCTCTCAACTTAAATTGGGTACGCCATTGTTTAATCATTCACATCTCTTGTTCTATAATTGTGTAAGCATGTAGTGGAGCAATATTTTTTCCTTAGACTCAGAAAACCTGAAAGACTCTAGTTCCATTTTACGTATGACTGGCATTAAATTTAAGGCTTTACAAACAAAAATGTGATACTCTTTTTGTTTTGGGAGTTCAAACACACTTTTGCCATGAATGGTTACCACGAAAAATACTACAACGAATTCTTTCTCGTAGAACTAGAAAACATGATGATTCAAACAGGAGCGTATTGACACATGCACGTGTATCATTTGGGGAAGGGAGGGCTAAAATCGAGATAATTTATGATCGATTGGATATTCTTTTTTGACAAGAAAGTTTAAGTATAAAGAGGTAATATAGTTAACGAGTGGTTAACTACGTCCATAGAATAATTATCAAGTTTAGTTCACTTGGAATTTCATGATTTTCTTTCGTATTATTAATCAACATAACAAGAATCATATGGACATAATGTCATTTTAATGATTTAACATATTATGGGAGCGATGCTTTGAAATCTAGGTAATACCTTAGAGAAGGTTTTCCACTTTTTCTTTTCTTTCGAAACAATCTTTTTGAGAGGAAGGATATGGTAAAATGACACATTTAGATGACTAAAAACAACGTTTAAAAGATATACTTTCCGAGATTCCTTCCAATAACATTTTCATGAAAAAATGATATGGCAAAGAAAAATTCATGGACATCACTCATACATGAACATAGTACCTAAGATGGGATTCTTATCCCAATCAAGACTTTGAGAACTCTTGATTCGCTTGGATTTGATTTGGAAAACTTGAACTTTGATTGATCCAAACGTCTAACTTGGATGTTTTTATAATGCTTTACTCTCATCCAACAATTACTTGATTTTTTCACCTGACTCGAGGGCTACTCTATCCTAATAGGCCTCAAAATCCTATGTAAACTATAGGAGAACATTTTCCATTTATTTTGGTTCAACCTTACTATACCTTGACCAAATCAAATTCAAAATGAAAATCATCCAACTTAGGAAACTTTTCTCAAAGACTAGAAGGGAAAATCTTTATTGAAGGCTTAGGAATCTTGTGGAAGAAATAAACATTGGCCACTCTCAATACCAGTCCGAAGTGTTCATGTGC
This sequence comes from Ceratopteris richardii, assembly GCA_020310875.1. Lineage (NCBI taxonomy): Eukaryota > Viridiplantae > Streptophyta > Polypodiopsida > Polypodiales > Pteridaceae > Ceratopteris > Ceratopteris richardii. The sequence goes on from CM035429.1 coordinate 81,881,543, forward strand.
TTTAAATAGTTTTTGGTTTTGGCTGAAAATCTGTCAGCATGTAAAATGGGCACCTTCCGTTCTGATCGAGGGGGGGAATATATGTCTTCTGATTTTAATGCGTTTCTGGCTGAACGTGGGATAAAACACCAATGTACACTACCGTATAAACCTCAAGAGACTTGGGAATTATCAATCTTATGAGCAATTTCTAGCTTCACTATTCTAGAGTGTACTTAACTCTCGAAAGTCATGAGATATATATGCTATGAACTCAAAGCAAATGCAAATGAATAAGTAAATCTTGGAATTGTCATCTTTTGAACATTGAATCAATTTGTATATAGAATATCTATCTATGATGTTTAATTTAGTTATCTAGTTCCCATCGGCTAACCTTGGACATTTGGGAAAGAATCAGATACCATATCTGAGTCAATTCCAAAAGATTTGATAAGCAAAAGGAAATAACTTAAAAATTGTATAACTAATTCAAAATTCTAAGATGTAAGCTTGCTATGAGTCAAATACTTGATGACCCAAGGCTTTAAATTCTTAACCATCTGCTTCAACAAGGTACAGGATACTACTATGGTATCCAACATGAGTGTGTCTCAACATCAGTGTGTCCACCCACTAAGGTTCTATTGATAAGTTTTACTCAAAAATGCTTCACTTAAGACTAAGTTCATGCCTATATTCAATCTTTATGACTCCTTACTAAGAATGCGATTCTTGTGCATCACGTTGAGTCAAGGAGTTGAATTTATCGAGTTACACTAGGAACTTGGTGCTTGACTTAGTCAATCTATTCCATTTATGAAACACTACAAGAAATAGGGGGCGTAGCGACGCCCCCCAAATTGAAAAAAAAAATGTGTACCGTTGCTTATGCGATGCTGGCGTTGCATAAGCGACGGTCAATTTTTCAATTTATTTTTTTTAGGTGATAACCTTCACATAAGCGATGATAGCATCACTTATGCGATGCTAAATTAATAGCGTCGCAAATACCATCGCTAGTGAGCGACGGTATTTGCGACGTTGGCAAACTGAAGAGCGTCGCATATGCGACGCTTTGGAATGTAAAAAAAAAAAATTGATTTCTCCGGGCACATTTGTGCCGGGATTTGGACGCAAGAGACCAAGAAGAGACCGAGAGAGAGAGGGAGAGAGCGCACGCGAGAGAGAGAGAGAAATGCATCTACTTGCATGGTATGTGCACACACACACACACACATAGTTACACACACATACATATGCATACACACACATATACACACATAGAGACACACACACACATACACATAGACACACACACACATACACACAAATACACACACATATACACACATACACAAATAATGTTGCGTACACACATGCACACATAATGCATACACATGCACACACATATACACATACATATACACACATATACACACACATACACATACATACACACACACATACACACACATATACACACATACACACACATATATGCATACAAACACACATAGAGAGACATGCACACACATAAACATACATGCATACATAATGCATATGCATATGCGTACATCCATACATACTTACATGCATACACACACGTATGCATACATAATGCATATGCATACCAGTACATACATACATACTTACATGCATACACACATATGCACACATAGACACATACACACACATAGACACATACACACACATAAACACATACACACACATACACACACATATGCATACATACATGCATACACATACACACACATATGCATACACATACACACACATAGACACATACACACACATAAACACATACACACCCATACACATACATATGCATAGCTAAAGCATACACACACATATGCATACATACATGCATACACAGACAACATTAGACACATACACACACATAGACACATACACACGTAAACACATACACACACATACACACACATATGCATACATACATGCATACACATACACACACATATGCATACACATACACACACATATGCATACATAATGCATACACGAACATACAAATGCATATGCATACATACATGCATACACATACACACATAGTCACATACACACACATAGACACATACACACATAAAGACATACACACACATACACACACATATGCATACATACATGAATACACATACACATACACATATGCATACACATACACACACATAGACACATACACACACATAAACACATACACACACATACACACATATATGCATACATAATGCATACACACACATACACACACATATGCATACATACATGCATACACATACACACATAGACAGATACACACACATAGACACATACACACACATAAACACATACACACTCATAGACACACAGACATACACATAGACGCGCACACACATACACACACATACACACATACACACATTATGATGCATTCACACACATACACATGCATACACACATAGACACACATATACACACAGACGCATACACACATACACACACATATATGCATACACACACACATAGAGAGAGACATACACACACATACACATACATGCATACATGTGCATACATAATGCATATGCATATGCATACATACACATACATAATGCATACACACACATGCATACATAATGCATACACACACATACACACACCTATGCTTACATACATGCATATACATACACAAATAGACACATATGCACACATAGACACATACACACACATAGACGCATAGCGACACATACACATAGACACACACACATATACACAAACACATACACACATAGACACATACACACATAATGATGCATACACACACATACACATGCATACACATACATATGCATACATACATGCACATAGACACATGCACACATAGACACATACATACTCACAGATACACACATATACACATAGACACACACACACACATACACACACATATACACACAGATACACACATAATGATGCATACTACATATGCATACACACATACATACACACACATAGAGAGACATACACACACATACACATATATGCATACATATGCATACATAATGCATATGCATATGCATACATAATGCATATGCATATGCATACATAATGCATATGCATATGCATACATACATACTTACATGCATACATAATGCACATGCTTACATACACATACGTAATGCATACACACACATATGCATACATAATGCATACACACATACACACATATGCATACATAATGCACATGCATAGATACATACACACACATAGACACATAGACGCATAGACACATACACACATAGACACATACACACACATAAACACATAGATACTCATAGATACACACATATGCACATAGACACACACACACATACACACATAATGATGCATACTACACATGCATACACACATACACACACATATATGCATACACACACATAGAGAGCGTACACACACATACACATACATGCATACATATGCATACATAATGCATATGCATATGCATACATACATACTTACATGCATACATAAGGCACATGCTTACATACACATACATAATGCATACACACACATATGCATACATAATGCATACACACACATAGACACATATGCATACATAATGCATATGCATATGCATACATACATACTTACATACATACATAATGCACCTGCTTACATAGACATACATAAATGCATACACATACACACATAGACACATACACACACATAGACACATGCACACACATAAACACATACACACTCATAGACACATAGCGACACATACACATAGACAAAAACACATACACACACACATATACACACACATATACACACACAAAAACATACACACATAGACACATACACATAATGATGCATACACACACATACATATTTATACACACACATATGCATACATACATGCATACACATACACACATAGACACATACACACACAGATACATACATACACATAAACACATACACACTCATATACACACACACATACACATAGACGTGCACACACATACATACACATATACACACACTTACACACATAGACACATACACACATAATGATGCATACACACATATACACATGCATACACACACATATTCATACATACATGCATACACATACACACATAGACACATACACACACATAGATACATACATACACATAAACACATACACACTCATAGACAGACATACATACACATAGACACACACACACACATATACACACACACACAAACACACATAGACACACACACACACATAATGATGCATACACACACATACACATGCATACACACATACAAACACATGTACACACACATACACACATACATGCATACACACACATAGAGAGACATACTCACACATACACATACATGCATATATATACATACATAATGCATATGAATATGCATACATACATACATACATACATGCATACATACACATACATAATGCATACACACACATATGCATTCACACACATACACACATATGCATACATACATGCATACACATACACACATTGACACACACTTACACACATACACACATACACACATAATGATGCATACACACACATACACATGCATACACACACATGCATACATACATGCATACACATACACACATAGACACATACACACACATAGACACATACACAGGCATAGATACATACATACACATAAACACATACACACTCATAGACACACATACATACACATAGACACACACACACACACATACACACACATAAACACACATAGACACATACACACATAATGATGCATACAGACACATATACATGCATACACACATACAAACACATGTACACACACACATACACACATACACACATATATGCATACACACACGTAGAGAGACTTACTCACACATACACATACATGCATATATATGCATACATAATGCATATGCATATGCATACATGCATACATGCATACATGCATACATACACATACATAATGCATATACACACATATGCATACACACACATACACGCATATGCATACATACATGCATAAACATAAACACATAGACACATACACACACATAGACACACATAGACACATACACACACATAAACACATACACACTCATAGATGCACACACATACACATAGACACACACACATACACACACACATATACACACACACATACACACATACACACATACACACATAATGATGCATACACACACATACATATGCATACACACATACACACACACATACACGCACATACATACACACACATGAATACATACACATACTTAATGCATACACACATACATATGTACATATATATATATATATTGATTTCTAATCATTTTGTTTTATATGTAAGGTACTATGGATCCTAGTAGAGAGAGAAAGACGCAACTCACTCTCATAAAAAGTCTTATGAGAGCAAGAGTTCCGTCTGATACTCTAGGGGCCATAATGCGTGATTACTTAGAGATGTTTGATGAGGAGCTGGACTATATGATCCAGATGCTTACCCAGCGATCAGACGAGGGCTCGTGTGCGGCTCCACATGCAAGAAGAGAGCTATCTGCTCATAGGTATGTTTTCTTTTCATAAACTTTTTTAATGATATTATAACACATATTTTTATTTATTTTTATCTATCTTTTTTCAAGACACCTATACCACCTCCAGCACGTGATAGCAGAGCAGAGTTGCCTATGAGGACATGCATAGGCACCTTAGGACTAGAGTGCGATATAGAGCCAGAGGGGAACATTGTGTACATAGGGAATGGATTGGAGTTCAAGAGAAGGATGCAGGCACTATGCGACTCTTACCTACCGTGGAAGTAAGTAAAAATTTTACATATAAATTGAAATAAGTATCTTATGTTTTATTTACATTATGTTTTTTTTTGTAGTGAGCATGATGAGAGGGATAAAAAATACGTACTTAGTTCACTTGAGACAGAGTTTGGGAGAGGATGGTCGCTTAAGTGGTGTTTAAAAGAGATGCGGACACTTATGGCTCATCGTCGCGATAATGCACGGTATGCACTGCTTTTATGTATATATATATGTGGATATGACTATGTGTGTTTATGCATGTATGTATGTATATGAGAGAGAGAGAGAAGAGTGAGACTAGAGGTATAAATACACACATACACACATATACATCATACATGCACATTTACACACATATACATATACATGCACATCTATACATACACATGCACATCTATACATACACACACGTACATGCACATTTTTACACACACATACACATGCATGCAGTTACACACATATAATGAATACACATAGACACATACACATACTCACATACACATACACATACTCACATACACGTACATATACTCACATACACATACACATGCATAATCATATGTACACACACATAGACTCATATCATCATATTTACATGCATGTATACATATACACATGCATATATACACACACAACAGATGCATATGCACATATAGATACACATACATACACAACACATGCATACGCATAAATAAATCAATAAATAAATCCTATTTCAAAAATCCTAAATTGAAAACACTAATTTTGATATTAGGGTTTTAAAACCCCTAATTTAAAAACTCTAATTCAAACTTTTAGCCATATGTTTGAAGTATATGTACACATTGCATCTATTCCTCCGACGTCCTACTAGAGAGATGTCTCTCCTCCCAACATTATGCCTCTATATATAGCTACTCGAATCAACGAGGATCATAATATATATAAAGATATATACACATCATGTAGATAGGATACATAAATATAAAATGGATTACATATATTATGCATCACACATACATGCCTAAATGCACACATAAATATATATATACTGTTGGAGCAAGTCTATGACAAGCCTAAGTATTGGCTTGAGTCCCACAAAGTCATAAAAAAAGCTTTAAAATGAAGACTATGTAAAGTTCACTTGTGAACTACCTCTTGTAACTTTTGAAGAGTTTACTTAATGTAAAAGTGAAAGAATCTTAAGTGGTTGAGTCCACTTGATCAAGAATGGAAAGAGGAGCCACGAATTAATGATTTATGGTAGGTAGAGAATCAAATCAATCATTGATTGATTGGAGAGTGATTGAGGGAAGTTAGCCTCCCAAACTCAACTATAAATAGATGGCAGTTTTAGTCGTGGTTAGAGAGACCTATGTGAAGACCTCCAAGAGCTGAGCTTTATGCCATATCAAGGTGTGATCCCAAGGCACACATATGTATCAGTAAGTCCATTGTATTGTACAAGCAATATACTTTCATTTTCATTATCATTTAGGTTCATATTTCCATGTTCTTGTGAAGTGTACTACTCACTGCCATTACTCTAAGTTTTCTCAGTCAGACTGCAAAGATGGTTTCTCTGAGTTTGGTGCATGATTTTCAGTAATTTAACTTCGTAAAGTTAGCTCTATAAGTCTACTATATACTCACAAACTTTCATGGCATTTGAATGTTGCAATCTTCAGTTATGTTCAATTGAAGTCAACAGGGTCTGTTCATCTTCACTTCTCTGTCAGGTACCCGATTTTTTCACGCACCTTGTCAGAGCCATTTCTCAGTGGTTACTTATCCAAATTCAGTAATTTAAAGCTTTTTGGATTCAGATTAGTGTCTTGTATTCCTTACAAGGTTTCATAATCACTAAATTCCTACATTGTGAGTTATGTTCATTTTGCTTCTCACTGGTCTCAAACTGTAGCAGCCCGTGAAAATCGGGATGATGTCATCACTTGTTAAAACTCATTCTCAGTGTGTGGTTTACTAGTTTGGATGAGATTACTCTTGAAAGTTGCTCTTTAAGTTATCTAGACTTCCCCAAGAGGAATTAAGTTAATTTCTGCTGTGCTCAGAGAATTACGCAAAACACTAGACAGGTGTATGTACCAAGAATAGCAAGTTCTTCACCTCTGAGCTAACTCCAACTTACGTGTTTTGATCTATCTTTTTGAGAGTGATCTTCCAAGGTACATTGGGTGTCTAATACATCCATTGGCAAGCTAAAAGGGCCCACAATATACTCCTAGAGATCATTTGGCTGGTGTAGATCAAGGATTTTCCAACACCTTTTCATCTTCAAGCACATACCTATCCATCTCTTCACATATACATACTAACATATTTACACATAGAAATATATACATATATACATGTACACATCACATATACATGCCTACATGCACACATAAACATATATATACATGCATACATATTTACATGTACATATTTACACATAGACACATATACATATATACATGTACACAATTATAAACAGTTGCATATATTACATGAATACATGAATATTTTACATAAATGCATATGCATATATACACATATGCATATTTAACACATGTATACATATATCACACACATGCAAACACATTCATATACATGAAATACATATATATGCATACTAACATATGTATACATATAATACACATGAATACACACACATATGCATAGATACATGATAAAAATTTGCTCCTTGAAGATAAAGCTATATATAAAATAATTAGGCATACCCCCGAGCTTGATGTTCTAACTTTTCTCCAGTAGGATTCATCATTATTCAAGTTAATAAAAAAATCTATTATCTGATATCCATTCAGAAGCTTCAAGTTATTGATCGATAACTAATGTAGAATTTACTATCTAATCTGCTCATATGTTTTCATTATTGCCATCATTTTGGTAAGAAATCACTATAGTCTCATCTTCATTATCCTTATTGAGTTCATTTATTTCTTCTATTGTTAAATCTATGTTCTCATGGATCACATCATCTATTGATGGATTAATATCTATTTCTGGTAATTCCTCTTCCTCATCAGTAGAATCATCATGTAGAGAATTATCCTCTTCATCAAAAAGATTAGTATCATTATCATGTATAATGATTCTAATTTCTATTTCAGATGTTGATGTATCTGTATCTGATGTTGAATCATCAAGAGGACTTTCTTCGATCTCTCTAACAATAAATTGTTCAAACAATGACCTACCTCTAGGTTGCACATGAATGACTTGCCACCAAGGATGAGCATCTGGATTTTTATAAAAAAATGCTTGTTCAATATGCCTAGGAAGAATATATGATTCTTTAGTAGATCACATTACCTTGGAAGAATCAATCGCCCAAAACCCAGATAATTCCTTTCTTAATGTGGAATTACTACCTTTATACTCCGCTCGAAACCACTCAACCTTCAATGTGACCTATGAAAATATATAACAACAAAAACCCATTATTAGGTGCTTTAAAAAATAACTAACTCTTAAAAAAAAATATAAACTTTATTCTACCTGTTTGAATGTACGAAATGAAATTTCGTAGATACCAACAATAGTTCCTACGTAACCAAGTTTGCTATCTATAAGGTTCGTGTCTTTTGAGCTAGCACATAATAGTTGCTTGAAAGAAGCCACGATACTAGAATCCTCTGTTTTACGTAAAGAAGCAATGGCTTTGATTCTAATATGTTGTCCAAAAGCCCACATATTAGTGAACATTGGAGTGCAAAATAAAATCAATTAGTAAATAGAAACTAGCATACATTTATGAAAAAAATAAAATATTATTTTAATAAAATTACCTTTCGTTCACAACCTACCATTACCTCTCTTTGCTCATCTGAAATTTCTTCATTGTTTGCGTTCGCGCGTTGCAAACAATTATATAGCCAATCCGTGAAAGAAGATATATGTATAATCTCATTATTATCGAGATAACGTCTAAATCTTTTGTTTTTTTGCCTTTTACTTTGGACATTTTGAAGTTCCTCGTACTCGCTAAGGAATGCTTGCATGCATTCCCTCTTATATGCTACAAAAGTAGAAACATCATTTTTTTCTTGAAATGTAAATAAGAATGGAACCCCCTTACCTGATAATACCTCATCTGCTATTTTTGAAGAAGACTAGTTGGTCCATGCACGTGGAGCTTCTTCATGAACTCTTTCAAGGTACTCACTAACGTAATACATGCACTCTTCAAGCATCCAATCCTTTGCCATGGATCCTTCTGGTTTCCCTCTTTGTCACACATAACCTTTTAATACTCCCATAAATCGCTCGACCCAAAACATCCATCGAGTGTTGACAACACCTGCAATCTCTATTGCATCTACAACATGGACTGATAAATGAACCTGAATATCAAAATATGAAGTAGGAAGTTCTTTCTCCATCAAACATAGTAGCTCTTTGCATTCACATTTTTTTTTTGTGGGATTGAGTTTTTGTCAATCTCTTTGGATGTAATCCACCTATACATATCATTAAAACAATTATAAAGAAGTTAATTAAAAAATAAAAGATATCCAATATTCATACATATTAAATATAAAAGTATCATAATTACCTTATAAGTGATCCAAGACGATAGATCACATCTCGTACTCCTTTTGTTGTACATCCATCGATAACCAAAGGTAAAATATGTTTCAAAAAGTTATGCCAGTCATGGGTCTTTAACCCAAATAAGCTCTTATCATCCATAGTAAACATGTTTTGAAAAGATGCTCCATATCTTGTAGGAGTCTTAATCAATTGAATTCTATTGTTGATAGTCTGTATCTCTTTTGTTGTAAGTACCCAAGGAGCAGGTGCATAAGTCGTTTCTTGTCGATGTCTATCAAAAACTGGCCATAACTTTGGTTTGGAATTTTGATCCTTCAAATCATTCCTTGATGTTGTGGTACCTTTTAGTCCAAGAAGATGATGCCATAGTGAATAACCAATATTTTTCAATATATGCATAGGATGAAGAAGATGACATACTTTTAACTCTTTCCAATACTCTAAAGAATACCATGTTGATATGCTCTCAGCGAGTGCCAATTTTCCTTTACCTCTGTTCACATACTCATTATCTAAATCATCAGTGAAGATTTCTGCTTCTGGATCTATCAGAGGTCCATCTATCCATTTTTTATACGAATCCATAAGCGTCATAGGTTTTGAACACTGACGTGTTTCAAGCTTTCCATTAAAATGTATCGCATCTCTTTCAGATCTGAATGGATGATCATCAGGCAAGATCGTCGATGTCAAAGATAAATATTTTTGTTGAGATTCTTACTATAGATTGATCTCAACCAATCACCACAATATGGACAAACTTTATAACCCTTAGTAGATATTCTTGCATCATGGAAAATGATAAAAATATAATTAGATTAAATCATATTTATTTACATGCATATTGAGTAAAAAAATTACATCAATACCTGAACAAACACCATATCCTGGATAATCGTGAATAGTCCAAGCCACAATACCACGAGCCGTAATATGTCTTTCATTGATGCTTTTCGATACATCAATGACATTAATACCTCTCCATAACTCTTGAAGATCGTCAATGAGAGGAGCAAGATATATATTCATATCTTTAACTTGTCTTTTGCCTGGGATTAAAAGTGAAAGCATTAAATGTTCCTTTTTAATGCTAAGATATGGCAGAATATTGTAGTTATTACTACCACTGGCCATGTTGACCATTTACTGGATTTCATGGAGAATGGATTGACCCCATCTAATGCAACTCCTCACTTTAGATTCTGTGGATTTTGTGCAAATTCAGGCCGTGTAGAATCAATATGCTGAAAAGCAACACTATCATGGGGAATTCTAAGTATTCCATCAGTACTTTTGTGATCATGTCCCCAAGTCAAAAGCTTTGATAATTCGGGGCTTTGAAACATATGTCTAATTCGTGGACCCAATCGAAAATGTCTCAATACCTTTTCTTCGCCCTTATATCGAGGAGATTGACATTTGGGACATGTCAAAGAGTCTGCATATTCACCTCTATATAAAATACAATCGTTAGGACATGCATGTACACATTGATAATCTATACCAATATTGTTGATTATCTTCTTCATTTCATCATGTGAGGAAGGAAGAATATTATGACTTGGTAAAAACGTTTCAGATAATAACCTGTAAGTTTATCAAAAAAAGATATATTAAAAAAGTATATATATATATATATATATATATATATATATATATATATATATATATATATATATATATATATATATATATATATATGTATGCTTATGTGCATCTTTCAAAATATTCGTGTAAAATTTGATTATTTTGGATAGCAGGATATGATTGTTTGTTTTGGAGGATATCAAGTATGTACCTTCATTGAATGATTTTTCGATTCTATCATATGTTCAGTTTGAAAGTGTGAGAAGTGGGTGTATAATTGCTATTTAAAGAATTTGGCACTGTTTATAGGCCATACGATGATGATCTGGATGAATCGCATGCACAGAGGTTACTCAAGATAGAGCAACCTAATTATAAGGGACTAGTACTAGTAGGATTCCTGGGGTATGCAGTAAACCTCTTGCATGTCAATGATGAACCTCTGAACTTAAGGATAAGAAGTGAAATTCATGGTGGCTTGAGAGGATCACTTTTATATAGCTTGTTCAAAGAACTCCAGGTTTATGACACTGAAGTTTTTTGAACAAGCTGTATAAAAGTGATCCTCTCAAGCCACCATGATTTCCACTTTGTATCCTAAAGTTCAGATGCTATCATTGACATGCAAGAGGTTTACTGCATACCCTAGGAATCCTGCTGGCACTAGTCCATTATAATTAGACTGCTTTATCTTGAGTAACCTCTGTGCATGCGATTCATCCAGGTCACGTACCATTGTATGGCCTATAAATAGTGCCAAAATCTTTGAATATCAATTATAAATCGATTTCTCACACTTTCAAACTGAACATATGATAGAATCGACAAATCATTCAATGAAGGTACATACTTCATATCCTCCAAAACAAACAATCGTATCCTGCCATCCAAACAGTCAAACTTTACGCGAATATTTTGAAAGATGCATTAATAGTTTTAAAAGATGCACAGATAAAAGTGTCCATTGAATTTAAGTTCTTGTTCTTACCTTATCTAAAGTAAGAATAAAAATTTGCATGTATTTATATACATATATATTTATGCATATATATATAAATAGATAGAAAATTGAAAATTATACCTTAATAGTGTCGAAACAGATACATTACTCCATCCAAAATGATTTTGAAGGTTGAGAATAAGTAAGCTCGCACTTAGTCGTGTCAAATGACTTCCTTCATATACATGCTTTAGACATTCCTCTCGAAGATATTTCTCATTTTTAGAAATATCAATGCTCTCATTGTCATTTTGATACCAATCCTCAATAAAATCTGCCATGCCATCATCTTCATCATGGTCACACAAATCTTGTACTTTATCGTCTTTTGAATATAGATCTTTCAACTTTGCATATTGCATAGGATTATTTTTGCGTAGCCTCCTCATGGAAGCTTCTGGTAAATGAGGTCTTACTGGTAAAAAGTAAGCTTTAAATAAAAAATTAAGTATATAACTTATTAAATATGGATAAAAAAAATTTTATTATCTCTAGCTAAAAGGTGCTCTTGGAGGTCTACGCCATCCATAATTCACTAATAGTTCAGCACCAGCATGTAATGTAGTAATAGCATTGAAAACTATGTATCTTGATACATCTCTACTCACGTATGGTGATTCATGACTATTTTCATGCTCCTCAAATGTGCAATTAGTCCTTGAACTATTATGTAACCCTCGATTACTATTTATTAAACCTGCTATATTTCGATGTGTGTAAGGTCTTCCATCAATATATAATCTTTCATTTAGTGCATGTAAAATCCTTCTACTAGTAAGGGATGCTGCATTCAAGCATATTCCATAAGTACTCATGCTTTGAACATAACGTGAAAGTCGATGCCAATCCCCCATCCATATATAGGACCACAAAATGACATAAGAGTGACTTCAGAGTTCGGAGGCACATACAAATCCTCTACAATAAAGAGACCAAGACCAGCATTAGTAATAGTGGATGGAGCAATCATATAACGATTACCCCAAAAGTTGAAAACCTCTCCATCTAAAGGAAGTGGTCCTCTATTCCATCCTCCATATCTTCTTCTATCATATGTTTGTACTAAAGAATGATCACGAGCTGGCAATGGATAATCTCCAGTCGTTTCGTTCTCTAAACCAGGAGGTAGAGGATTTCTAGAAACCTCTGCTTGTAATTGATGAACAACAAGTCCATGACGTGTACGAGGTATATTAACATTATGAGAAAAATTATCATCATCATCATCATCGAGCAAGTATTCCTGTGTATCAACAATAATTTGATTTTATATATGGTTTCTAAATAAAATAATGACATTAATACATATAAAAAACACATACCCAAGCATTATCATGTTGACTAGGTGATGGTGCACGATCAAAAGTACCATACTCTGCCTCATGTTCAATACATTCCAATCGTGGTCTTCGATACGTGCCATAACAAGAGTTACACCAACATATAATATGCTCTTCATAGTAAAATTCATCATAATTCCTATCGAAGGACACATGTGAAGTCGTTGCATGGGTAGGAGGTGGTGGAGTACCCTTTGATTGATCAGAATCTGCACATAATAAGAAACAAAAAAATATAAGTTATGTATCCATCAAATATATTTAAAATTAAATGTTTGATATACTTATAGTATAAAGTCGTTGCACGATGAGGAGATGGTGGTGGATTTCCATCTGATTGATCAGAATCTACAAATAATTGTATTTGATATCAATAATCCGATTATCTAAAATACACCAAAAATTCACATATATATATTTACACATACACACATATTCACATATACACATTTCTACATACACATATATTCACATATACACTACACATTATTGTGGGATAAATGCATGTATTTTGTATGAATGAGTGTATATGCATGCATGTGTGTGTATGTATATATGTGGATATCTATATGTGTGTTTATGTTATATGTATGTGTATGTGTATATGTATACATACACACACACACATATATATATATACACACATATATATATATATATGTGTGTGTGTGTGTGTATGCGTTATGTTTGCATGTATATGTGTATGTGGATATGTGTATGTGTATGTGTGTGTATATATGTGTATGTATTCTGATTTTTTTCAGTTTGAGATTAAATTAACAGGAGATATTGTATGGTCGAAAAAAATAAGAGGCGAGCTAACATACCACCTAAGTCGTGGAAGTTTTTTCGTAGACAACTACGTCTTCAAGAGTCATTTCCTCAGCAGAAGGTTCACAAATTAATAGTTTATATTTATAATTTTTATATATTTTATTAATTTTTTACATTTAATTTATGTATTTTTTTTCTTGAATAAACAGGCTGCTGCAAAGAAGAGAGTGGAGTCAGGCCACACATCGCACCTAGGCAAAATGGGCCATAATGGTTTTGTAGCTACATTTGTAAGTATATGTGTTATTGTGAGTATATTTTTTATTTTAGTTAAAATGCAAGTAACTAATGTTTTTTATTTGTTTCATTGGAGTGGAAGGATTATGGCCAATATCCTACGAAAGATGAGATCGAGTATGCTACACATTTTGGATATCGGCGTTTGAGCGAGTATATGCAAGATCATCCTGATGCCTTTGTGAGTATTTTGAAATTTTATATAATTATTTTATTTTTATGAATGGTTTAATTGTTTTATTTATTTACGTTTGTTATATGTAATACAGGAGTATTATGGAGAGACAAATATGGATGAGGTGGAGAGACAGACACAGGAGGGACGATCTCGATCGTCACAGGGTGATCATGACGATGAGGATGAGGAAGATCAGGATGATCATGATATTGCTGATGATGATTATGGTCATGATGATGATGATTAGGATTTTAGTTGATTATGACATTGGATTATATGTATTTACATTGATATATATATATATATATATATATATATATATATATATATATATATATATATATATATATATATATATATATATATATATATATATATATATATATAATCTATATATGTTTCATTTCAGTTATGTTTTGAATTGTGTGTATGGTATTAAGTAATGAAGAGTTTTTTTCTATTGATTGTTATTATTGTTTATGTTAAGCATGTGTTTTGATACTTTAATTATGTAATTCATTCATATGTGTGCTCTTAAGTGTATATGTATGTATGTGCATGTGTATGTGTGTGTATATGTATGTATGTGCATGTGCATGTGCATGTGTAAGTGTATATGTGTGTATGAGTATGAGCATATGCATGTGTATGTGTGTGTATACGTATCTGCATGTATATGTGTAACTCTATGTGTATATGTGTGTATGTGCATGTGTGTGTGCATGTGTATATGTGTTTTAATACTTTAATTATATAATTCATTCAAATGTGTGTACCTAAGTGTATATGTATGTGTGTGTATATGTATGTATGGGCATGTGTATGTGTGTTTATATATATGTATGTGCATGTGCATGTATAAGTGTATATGTGTGTATGTGTATGTGCATGTGCATGTGTATGTGTGTGTATATGTATATGCATGTATATGTATAACTCTATATGTCTATGTGTGTATGTGCATGTATATGTGTATATGTAGGTATGTGCATGTGTGTGTGCATGTGTATATGTGGATGCATGTGTATGTGGATGCATTTCTGTTTGCATCCATGTGCATGCATTTGAATGTGCATGCATGTGGATGTGCATATACATGTATTTGCGTATATGTTAATGTATATATATATATATATATGCAATAATGCATGCATGTAAATCTTTTTATGTGGTTGTAAAAGTGTTTGTGCATATGCATGTGTATATGTGTGTATGTCTAAGTGTATGTGCACATGTATCTGTGTGTATATATGTGTGTGTATGTGCATGTGTATATGTGTATATGTGTGAAAGTGCATCTTCATCATGTATACGTGTATAAGTGCATATCAATAACTGTGAGTATGCTATCTAATGAAAATAACACAATTCAAATGATATACAAAGAATAGAAATTGTACTTACAATAGTTCTCCATACTTTTTGCTTGGTTTGCTTCTTGAATAACCTGCAATAGAGAGAGAGAGAGAGAGACACAGAGAGAGAGAGAGAGAAAGAGAGAGAGAGAGAGACACAGAGAGAGAGAATTCAAAGAGAGAAAGATGTAGAAAGAGAGAAACAGAGATAGAGGGAGACAATAAAAGAGAGCTTAGGAAAAACAACAATTCTGCATATACTTGCTTCAGCTCGTAAGCGTAGCGCAATTGCGAACATTGGAGAGCTCTTCGATCGGATGCGTGAAAATGCCGATCGAAGAGCCTCCAACGTTTTAATTTTTGTCTGTCAACAGACCGGCATGTAAACGATGCTACCCGTCGTCGCATAAGCGACATGTTTTAGCGTCGGTTATGCGACCGCAAAGTGTTGTCACTTATGCGACGGAAAAGAGCGTCGCTTATGCGACGTAAAAGAGCGTCGCTTATGCAACCTAAAAGAGCGTCGCTTATGCGACGCCTTTAAATGCGTCGTGTTAGCGATGTTGTATGGGACCATTGCACCTCGTCACGCCACAAGTCGCAAAAAACGTCGTTCACTTTGTCGTTTGATCGATGGTCCGTGCGCGATGTTAATTACGATGCATGTTGCAATTTTATAGCGACGAAATTTTGTCGCCTTAACCGTTGCTATACGCCCATATTCCTTGTAGTGAAAGGATCATTTCATTATCAAAGTCCTTCTTCAAAAATTTAAGAAATATTTTGAATCAACAACACTTTATCTTGAATTGTTTCATAATTCAAATAAGAACAAGTCTTTATTTGAAAAAGAAGGTCTTTGAAGTTACCTACTTCATATATTCTTCTTCCTTAATCTTGAAGTATCTTGAGATCATTATACTATCTTCTTTGAGTTTAAACTTCTCTTTGGAAGTTTTAACTCCCTTGAAGATCAAATCTAACTTTAAAATCCATTCTTGGAATAAACAATAATTATCATCCCTTGGTCCAATGTCCCATGCCATCTTTCCTACATCAACATGAATATTAAATCTGGTGTCCCATACCATCCTATTTTTATATTCACATTAATGTATGGGTAATACTTATCCTAAAGTCTAACTTTGAAGTTTCAAGCATTACCTCTAACTTGATATTCTAGGTTTTGATCACTTCACATGATCGTTTCATGATCTTGTGTTTTTACTATGAAATTGGAAAACCTCTTGATAAAATATGGATTCTTCTTTGCTCAAGTTTTCAAATGAAAGCCAATTATAATTCCAAGTACTTGACATTTCACAATTTCAAGTCCAATTGGTTTATTGTTGAGCAATTAGTAGCGACAAGAGTTCTTTACTTCTTGTCTTTAGATTCCTTTCTTACTTATGTTTTAGGTACCTACCTTGGCGGGGACTTTATAAGAATCTCTCTACTACTTAAGTCTAAGCATCCACTCATGCTTTTTGGATTTTACCAAAATCCCTTTAAGGATAGGTAAACTTTATGTTGTACCTTCCATAGATTTAATTAGCATTAACATGGTCACAAACTACATACTTCAAATATTTCACTCTGTTCACGCTTGGAATAGCTTACTCTTTTCATAATTTTCCATTGGATAAATGGAGTTTGAGTTATGTTTGCCAATACTTGGGAAAATATCAAAGTAGTTCCATTTGAAAGTTCTTGGATAAACATTACCAAGCTCGATCAGGTCTAGTTGCCCTTGTGACAATAATAGAGACTTTTAGCCTTTATCATTAAGATCTCGAGTACTATCGAAAGTTTCTTCGCTTACCTATGGGATTTTTAGAGATCTTCCCCTTAAGTCCAAACATACACTAGTACCTTTGAGATTCTAAAACTAAGAATCTCATTAAAATTGATACAACTTTAGGTGATATCAACCATTGGACTTTAGATACCACTTTTGTTGGTTTGGGAATTCTTGGGAACTACTTGCTATTAAAATTACTTGAAAAATTCCATTTTTACATATAGGGAGAATTTTTTCTTTCAAGAAGTTTTGATTCCTTCCAAGGAATCAAGTAATACTAAGAAAATGATTCACCATGGAATCTTTTTCTCTACTAGAATGATCTTTAAAAGAAATTGTTGATTTTTGGACAGGGCACAAAGCTTTAAAAATAGCTTGTCCAGAAGATATTTCTTTTTAACCAATGAAATAGTTAACTAGAATATCTCATTTATTGACTTATCTTTAGGAAGTATCGTGATTCCTAAAGATCACTTTGACTTAGGCTTCTTACTAAGCTACAAAATGAAACCAAGAATAAGTCTAATCTTCTAAAATGAAGAGTTCTTTTTAATTTATTTTTTCCTTTTGTAAGGCTTTGCATCTGTATTAGAGATGTACTCATGGAACCTAACATCCATCTATTGTATCCAAAAGTTCAATTATTGCTATATTTTTATCACTTCTCTAATTTTCATCACTCCTTAGGATTACATTCTAAACCATGCTACTTAAATGCAATGAATTTTTACATCCAAGCTTGTCATTAAGATGAGCAAGTAAAAGTTGAATGCTTGACTTTCAATGAGCCTACTTTCCTAAACAAGATCCCTAACATGTGATACCTAAGTCTCGCTTTCAAGAAAAATTAGCAAAAATCAGCAAAAAACCATCCCTCATCATATGCCAATGCATGTTCTTGGATACAAATACATGTGAGTGCATTCATGTGTTTGCATGTTTGTTTTCTTGCCATTAGATGAGCAAGTAAGCATGAATTTTTCAATTAAGCATATTTTCTTGCCATTAAGATGAGCAAGAAAAGTTGAATGCTTGACTTTCAATGAGCCTACTTTCCTAAACAAGATCCCTAACATGTGATACCTAAGTCTCGCTTTCAAGAAAAATTGAACTAGCTACTTGAGTTGCATAGCAGCTAAGAGCTTTGCAACTAACTAGTTTGCCATTTTCCATAATTGTTTTACTCAAGTTAGAAAAAGTAGGTAATGATTAAGAAAGTATATTTGTTCAACTCCTTAGCAAAAATCAGCAAAAAACCATCCCTCATCATATGCCAATGCATGTTCTTGGATACAAATACATGTGAGTGCATTCATGTATTTGCATGTTTGTTTTTCATTTCATGCACCAAACTTAAGTTAAGTAGTTCTTGAGCTTACTATGAGTGCATCACAGCATCCATGCACAAACAATCTACTTGTTACCTATCAAAAAGATAAAAACATACATGTGCACAGACTTGAGTGCATCTTATACCTTTTCCAAGCAAGAAGAAAATTTGTGTTGTGCATGAAAACACTCGTTTGAAAGGAGAAATCAACAAGAATCATCTTTTTTTTTTGGGGCATGAAGTTTTAGATGCATGCAAATGCTTGATGTATTTACCAATACTTCTATGTCTGTTTAACTTTCATCGAATTCGTAGCCTTTTCATAATCATATAAGAAATGAAGACTAATTCCATGCTTCAATAATTTATATGCAAGCTACATGAAAGCAACGAATAAAGCAAGTATTGGAATGAAAACATAAACTTATAAACACCATACGTACACTCACATACATACACATATACATACACAAACATATGCATAGATAGATTCCCACACATATGTACATACACATACATAGACATATACATACACAAACATATGCATATATACATTCACACACATACAAACACACACATGTGTACACACACATACATACACACACAGACATACACACAGACATACACACACAATCACACGCATTCACACACATATTTACACATGCATACGCACACATTCACACACATACATACACATATACATACACATATACATATACATACAATATTACATACAAAAATGCATAATTACATACACAC
The DNA here is from genome assembly GCA_020310875.1 of Ceratopteris richardii. Taxonomy (NCBI): domain Eukaryota; kingdom Viridiplantae; phylum Streptophyta; class Polypodiopsida; order Polypodiales; family Pteridaceae; genus Ceratopteris; species Ceratopteris richardii. Next base: position 81,902,369 of record CM035429.1, read on the forward strand.
ATGCATATTATATACTCACATACATATTACCTAGACAAATGCATATTTATGCATATGCATGCATGCATACACACATATACATACACACTTACATACATATACACACACACACTCACATATATACATACACACTCCCACCTATACACACACACACACTCACATACATATACACACACTCACATATATACGTACACACTCACACCTATACACACACACACATTCACATTCATGCAAAACACATATACAGGTTATAGGTCTAGGATTTTAGCATTAGGCTTTTAGGTTTTTAACATACATACAATAAAATTAAATATATACAATTAAATATATTAAAAATACATTTTTAGGCTTTTTAGGTATATATATATGTGTGTGTGTGTGTGTGTATATATATATATATATATATATATATATATATATATAATCAAATATATATAAAATAGATTTTTATGTTCAATATTATCATATATAATCATTTATTTGTAAAAATTAGCAAAAATTACGATGTTTACACATGCATACACACATATACACAGGATTAGGGTTTAGGTCTTTAGGATTAGGGTTATTAGGTTGTTTACACATGCATACATAGGTATATACACATAATACATATACACATACATATATATATACACATGCATACAAACATATACATGTTTTGGGTCTATGTCATGGGGATTAGGGCTTTGGGGTTTCTACACATGCATACATATATATACACATATACACTTATACATGTATATACACATGCATACATGCATATACATGTTTTAGGTCAAGGTCTTTAGGATTAGGCTTTTAGGTTTTTTTACATATATATAATCAAATATATAAAAAATAGAGTTTTAAGACTTTTCATAAAAATAAGGAAAAAAAATATGATTCTAGTATAGATGAATAAATATGATAAGAGCTAGTTTTTTAAATATATAAATTAAAATTATAAAAACATGATTTTATGGCTTTTTATTGAATTATATATATATAATTAAATATATAAAAAATAGAGTTTTAGGTTTAATATTAAAATATTATATATTTATACAAATTAGAGAAAATTAGGATGTTTACACATGCATACACAGATATATACATAGGTTTAGGGATTAGGTCTTTTAGATTAGGGTTTTTAGATTGTTTACACATGCTTGCATACATATACACACATAATACATATACAAATACACATATGTGTACACATGCATACAGGCATATAAATGTTTTAGGTCTAGGTCATTAGGATTAGGGTTGTAGGGTTTTTACACATGCATAGACATATATAGACATATACACATAGGATTAGGGTTCTAGACTATTTACACATGCATACATACATATACACATATACACACATAATACATGTAAACATACACATGCATACAGACATATAATGTTTTTAGGTCTAGGTCATTAGGATTAGGGTTGTAGGGTTTTTACACATGCATAGACATATATACACATATACACATATACACATAGGATTAGGGTTCTAGGCTATTTACACATGCATACATACATATACACATATACACACATAATACATATAAACATACACATGTATATACACATGCATACATACATATGCATGTTTTAGGTCTACGTCCTTAGGATTAGGGTCTTAGGGTTTTTACACATGCATACATATATATACACATATACACATATAATACATGTACACGTACACATGTATATATACATTCATACACACATATGTTTTAGGTCTACGTCCTTAGGATTAGGGTCTTAGGGTTTTTACACATGCATACATATATATACACATATACACATATAATACATGTACACATGCACATGTATACATACATTCGTACACACATATGTTGGAGTTAGCATGCAAACAACACAAGGAAGAAGAAGAATCTTGGAACAAAATACAAAATACTGAATGTATTACCAATAGAATGTACAAATATTTGTAACTTGTTAGGGCTATAGGTGTTTATACGAGCCGAGGAGAAAAGCCTTTCTAAAGAACGAAATAAGTGCCTCGATGGTCCTAGTGTGTTCACACACATCACTACCTAAATATATCAACAAATCCCCCTTCGGAGTGATGCGATGAACAAGGAGTTGGCACTTATGCATAAGGAAGTACCGAGCTATGTGGAATCAATCCACAAAAGGAAGTAAGCCCAAAGCTTTGCGGAAAGCTTCATACTTCTCCTTAGGCAGAGCCTTTGTGAAAAGGTCTGCAATGTTCTCCTACATGGGCACATATGCCAAGTTGATCTCTCCAGCAGAGAACCTCTTCCTGACATAATGATAATGCAACTCAATGTGTTTAGTGCGTGCATGGAACAAAGTGTTCCTTACAAGTGCCAATGTGCTCTAACGATCAGCCATAAGGTGTCTGAGCCACACACACTCAATAGTCTCTATGAAAGCTACCCTATACTCAGCCTCTGAACTAGAAGTGGTTATAGTAGGTTGCTTCTTGCTCAACCAAGATATACATGAGACACCAAACGTGAAGCAAAAACCACTAGTGGACACATGAGTAACATAGAAACGACTCCAATCAAAGTCAAAAAAAGCATGTAAATCTAGCGATAGTGATTCCCCCTTGGGATAAAACAATCCAAGTAGCCAGGTACCACTCAAGTAGCAAAAGATGCACTTAACTGCCTGCCAATGCTTGACTCCTGGGCAATGCATAAACCTACTCATCTGTGAGACAACAAACTAAATATCTGTAATGCATAAGTAAATCAAGCATCCAATAGCTTTTTGATAGAGAAAAACATCAAATGCATCTCCAACATCATGAAGACTCAATCATAAACCTGTCTCCATAGGAGTGGTAATAACTTTATAGTCTTCAAGGCGAAAATGCTGTAATAATGTGTTGAAATATTTCCTTTGACACAAATCCATTCCACCATGAACGTGAAAAAATTGAATGCCCAAATAATGATGCAAATGCCCCAAATTAGATATCTAAAATGAGGCATGAAAATGAGCCTTGAAATCTCTAGTATGCTTCTCATGAGGACTAGTGAGCAGCATGTCATCAACATACACAATAATGATTAGAAGCACGTCATTAGCATGCTTAACATATAATGTGCTTTTAGTTGGATTGTTCTCAAAACCATGTGCAAGCATTTCATAACAACCATGTGGTGCTTGCTTTAAACCATATAATGCCTTCTTTAACCTACACACTTGGTTTTCATGCCCTTTTTGCACAAATCCACGGGGCTAAAAAACATACACTTCTTCATGCAAGTCACCATTGAGAAACATTGGTCTAATGTCCAACTGATGTACATTCCAACCATGATGAGCTCCAAGTGCACAGATGCTATGAACAGTAGTCATTTGACGAGTAGGAGCAAAGCTATCATCAAAATCAATGCCTCTTTCCTAAGCATAACCGTTAGCAGGAAGCCCAGCCTTATACCTGTCAATTGTTTCATCACGTTTATGCTTTGGCTTGTATACCCACTTAGTGCAAGGCAAGTCACATAAAGACCAGGTACCATTTTTCATGATACTATAAGGCCACCAGAATGTAATTAAAATTATTCAAAAATGTAATTGGAAACGATGCACATCGCCGAACTGTGGGTCTATGCGATGCACCTGTGGGTCATTTTCCTACAAGTTTTTACTTACACTGGTGTATTCATCTTTAGTAACTTGAGTATTAAGTCATTTAGGTGATCTTGTCTATGTGATATTTTGTTGGTGAGGATATAAGTTTAATTGTAGTTGCGCGTCAATCCTCGGTGAAGAGTTCATTTTACTCTGCATAATTAATTATCATGACTTTTTCACGATGATGTATTATGTATGATGTTAGAAATTTTGGTGGTGAAATTGCTAATTACCAGTTGCTGGTGGATAGTCAGGCTAAAGTGATGAATACGCTACGTAGTAAATGTTTCCTCTAGGAAAATAATTATAGGGCCTCTGTAATACATACCCCTGAGCATCCCAATAACCCTGTAGTTGATTTATTCCCATAACCTGAAAGTAATTATAGGGCCCCTGTAATACAAACCCGTGACCATCCCAACAACCCAATAATTGATATATTCCAGTAAGCTGTTAACACTGGTGCAGGCCATGAGGTGTGGAATCGCTAGTCTGAGGGCAGACTAAGGTTGGATGAAAGAAAAAATTCTATGATATATGCCTCTAACACATTTTGGTGAATCTTATTTGAAGTACTAAAGTGATCAGCATCCATGGAACGCTACTAGCATGTTGGGATCATATTTCGGTGGTAGTGGTGAAGGACAATCATCTGAACGAAAGGATTACAGAGTATTTTCTTGTTCAAGGATTATAGAGTATACCAGAATTTCAATCCGTTCAATCTGTTGAAAGTGTGGTCAATGGAGTAGGTGCTGATTCTGGTGATAGCTTCCTAAATTCCGGTTATATAATCCAAATTTTTGTTCGGATTCCGATGGTACTAGTACATTTATGGGTGAAAGTTCTGGTGAAAAGTTCATCTTATACATGAAATGTGATGAATGCTAGTTAAATTCAGACATGTGTGATCGACTAAGCGATAACATACCTCGATCGATACGTGTTAGAGTCACATATACTAAATTTGAAGGATTTCTAGGTGATGATGTTGATGCTCATGTTCGTACTTTTGAAATTAATTATGATGTACTCAACTATCTGGGAGATCCAACATATAAGGCTATAATGTTTCAAAGCACTCTTGTTAATGAAGCTACTCATTCGTTAACCAAATATGATATTAATCATTTTATTCAATAGGATGATGTTAAGAATGTCTTCTTACAACATTTTTGATTAAAGAAAAAGGTAGCTAAAATCTTTGATTATTTACAAAACAATAGAGAGCAGAGACATCAGCGTGTGCAAGAGTATGCAACTTTATTCCGCAGTCACCTATGACAGCTACCTCTAGAGCATGCTAATCTACCGGATGATGTGATTATTCAATGGTTTATTAATGGACTAAACCCCCAACTCAAACAAGTTATGATAATTTTATGTGTGGGCACTATGACCTTGGACGCAGTCATTGCTATGACATTACAGTTGGAACATAAGGTTGGCGGTTTTACTGAAGATCTAGATTGTTTAAAAGCCTCCAAAAGTACAAACGATGATCCATTGAAACAAGTATATTGCACCAAATGTAAGAACCCGGGGCATACTACTTTATTTTGTGCACTAAATCAAATGTAGTGTGCTATTTGTAATATGGTGAGTCATTCTACTAAAACTTCCTCATATAATGCAAAATTACAGACTAGAGCAATCATAAATGGATAATATAGGAGCAGGGACAACTGTCCGCCCACTACGTAACACCCCATTTGAGAAATACATCTTATCAAACTTACAAAAATTACAGAGGAGCACGACCAAAAAAAGTTTGGACAACCTCCTTCGAATTCGGGACAATCCAGTGAAAGTGCATCTCTCCCACCACCAAGATGTTATTTTTGTGGAGAAATTGGACATATCCGCAGATATTGTAATGGAGCATCCGAATATGATAAGTGAAGAAAAGAACAACTCCATCCAATGGCAAATATGGTATACATGTTAGTGGTAGATACACAAGCGGGAGTAGTTTAAACACCGTTTGGTAAGAAGATGCACCCAACTGCTGAGATTTTTGAACTAGGAAGAGAACAACAGCGGATGTTTACTAAAGCAAGCACGTGGGCAAGTGAAGAACCCGGTGGTCGAGTAGAGAGTAAAACATACCCCACCGAAAGAGATGGATCCAGTCTAATTACAGTGCGAGGATACACCGGACTTGATACCGAGTACGCCGAATTTTGATTCTATGTGGAATAGTTTATCAAAAGCATCTATTACGACAACAATTGGTCCCTGGTATTTGACAAAAATTTTAGCAACAAATTAGTCAAGGATCTTCGTGCACACCTGCTACAACAACCTTCAGCTTGGAAATTGATTCATCAAAAGCATCTTTTATCATTGGTCCCTGGTATTCAACAACAATTTCAGGAACAAATTAGTCCAGGATCTTTGTGCACACATGCTACAACAACCTTCTGCCCGGAAATTGATTCTATGATGGATCATCGTGTTTCTTTAATTACGGTATGCTATGAAAACCACAAAATTTTAGAAGTATTAATTGAGGGAGGCTCGGGGGTTAATATTGCTACAGGCACACTTTGTAAGAAGTTAGGATGGACTCAGATTGAACCCCTCTAGTTCTTTGTAACAATGGTTGATCAATCACGGGTACATCTAGTGGGTTTGGTGTGTGATATACCCCATTACCTTATAGGGATCAATGTTCAAAATGACTTTTTCTGTCTTGGAATTACCCGAATGAGGGCTGGATTACAACTTATATTTGGAAGACCCTCATTGAAGTAGGCAAAAGTACTACAAGATTGGTCAGCAGATGAACTTATTTTTAAAAGCAATCATTGGAAATATGTTATAACCTTGGATAATATGAGACCCTGCGATTCATGCACGACCTTACGTGGTAGAACAAATGCATATGTTGGATGGCCTTTCGGATGACGAAGAAGAAGCTTTTTTAAATGCTAAGTAGGATTTGTTAGCACTGGGTATAGTTGATTTACAAGCCATAATGGATAATTGGACTCCGGCCGCTTGTACCGTCATTCCTCTCATCAAAGAAGTGGAGCAAGTTACGGATTAGGTTTTGGATGCTACTAATCTTTAACACGTACTCTCCCCACATGAGGATATTTCCATGCCTCCATAGCTTTCATGTACTAGAAGATCAACTAATCACTTGCAATTTGGATGACAACGTTAGTCCGTGCCGAGTCAAGATTAAGGTGAGATTATCTGAGACTTTTCAAGACCATTTACTACCGTTGCTGAAGGAATTTGCTGATGTATTTTCTTGGGACTATCACAATATGAAGGGACTAGATCTTCACATCTACCAACCAGATGCTGAAACCAGATGCACGACCAATTAAGCTACAGAGTTATCGGATGAATCCCAACTATGTTGTGCAAGTGAAAGCTGAACTGGATCGGCTAATGAAAGTAGTTTTCATTATTCCAATTGAGCATGTCGAATGGATCTCTCCTATTGTCACTGTCCCAAAGGAAAACAACCAATTAAGCATGTGTGTGGATTACTAGAAACTGAATGTGGCGATCGTACATGATCCCTTTCCACTACCTTTCTTGGATACTATGCTAAATGATGTTGCAGGACAAGAAATGTACTCTTTTTTGACTGGTTATAGTAGCTATAATCATGTACAAATGGCTGAAATGGATATTCCCAAGATCGCGTTTATTACAAATTGGGGAGTATATGCTTGCACGGTGATATGGTTTGGTTTACGCATTGCTCTAAGCACTGTTCAGTGATGCATGTAGGAACTCTTTTCTCCTTACTTAAGTACATTTATGCGGCTGTATTTGGACGATTGTTCATTATGTGGTTATACATACGCTCACCTCTACAACCTTAGATGTTGCTTTTCGAAGTGTCGAGAACCTAAAGATTATTGCAATCATCTATTAGGTTTTTTTTTTCTATAACTATTTGGTTATTCAAACTTATAGTATCCAAGTAATTATGAGTAAGTAGCGTTGAATGTATTATAGAATAAGGAAAAGGAATTTCTTTAAGATTTTACCTTCCTTGCTTAGCTGATTTTGAAGGAAATAATGCTTCTTACCTGTAGAGAGTGAGTCTTCTGTAGATTATTTTCCTCATTTGAGTGAGACATGGTGTAAATTTATCTTACGTCTCATTGTAAAACTAAGAGTGATAAAATTCCAAGTGATAAAATTCCAATTGTAAATGCAGTAGAAACACTAAATATGCTATTACACCTCCTCAAATAGAAGTAAAGAACTTTTCATTTTTCTTGATAATTGAATATTTTTGCAACTTAATAGGAGTTTCTATTGGACATTTTTTGTTTGAAATTTTCCTATTGAGTCTCAAAGTATACATTTATAACTAGAGTAACCATTTTTTATCCTAATTACCTTGTGTCCGAATATACATGACCTTGAAATCAAAGAAAATGATAGATCAATACATCATAACTATCTTGTTGTGAATCTTTCAAACCTTAACTTTTAGTTTCTAAAACTTTGAGTTTTTATTATATGCATGCTTGAGTTTAAACCATGTAATTACAGTATCCCATGCTATGCAAAAACTTCACTCGATGAACACAAATATGCAACCCTTTTGGGTGGGAAAATAGATATCTTTGTTGGTGCAAATCAATCACAAATTGATGCTTATGAGAGCATGGATAAGGATTTAGGAAAGATTGATGCAGACAAAGATCAGTTAGAATGAAGAAAGCAATGGACAAATAATGTGAGATATGACTGAACATGTTTTCACTTCATCAGGATCCTAATTAGTTTATTATAGTTAGATTACTAATAAATTAGGTGAATATCAATGTAATGTTCATGATCCACTTATGAACTTGACGATATATAAGTCAAATGTGACATTAGAAAGTAAGAGAGTTCATTATCTTAGAAGGAGAAAAGTGTGGAGGGAAATTTGTAGTCTTAGATATCATTCTAATTCACATTTCTCTCTGGATGATCATGTGGATAAAACATCCTTGTACATAGATCTAATTCAAGAGTTAGTATAGCTATGGAAAAGGTTCTATGATCTAGTTCATATCCTATTGTGTGAATGGTTCATACGAACATTCATATGTCAAGCTTTTGAAGTGCAGACTAAACATGGTGTATCTTGGCAATCAATGTTTTTCTTAGATATTCTTAGTGGTTTGGGTAAATATTTTTGTGTTTAAGCATTTCTAAGTTGAGAGAAAAGGAAGTTATGCCTAAAATCAATTTGCAAAATGGTTTCTAGATTTTGAAGAATCAGTGTTCAAAGTCACCTATGTCAAAGTCGCCATTTTTGAACATTAGTTTCAACAGGCATACTTTTAGTCTTAATGATTAATTAGGGAATTAGTGACTTGAATAATAGGTTTATTGTTTTTGAAGGATACACAAGGATCATATGAAGGTTCTTATATGTTTTGGAGAGTCATAATCCATTACATTTGAAGGTATTGAAGTTGACACTTCAGGAAAATTGTTGAAGAAGATTAAAAGTTCAAAATCTAAAGAAGAACAAATGTTCAAAAGTTCAAAGTTTTGTAGTTTTGAAGTATTTGGTTAAAGTCAATTTGTTGAAGAAGAACAAAAGTTTTGAAGTTTTGAAGTTTTGAAGTATTTGGTTGAAACTTTAGGCAAATTGTTGAAGAAAAACAAAAGCTCAAAAGTTCAAAGTTTTGAAGTATTTGGTTAAAGTCTAAAATATACTTGTCATAAAAGTGTTTTGAAGTCAAGGTAGAGTTGACATTAGAGATTTGGAGGTCTCCATCAATGGTTTCAAAGCTAGAGAAGGAGATCAAGCAAAAGGACTGAAGAAGAAAGTCCCAAGTACTCGAGACTTTCAAATTGAAGTTGAAGAAAGGAGTGGAAGGCTAAAGTTTTGCAAAGGAACTCTAGAGTGACTTACATACATCTAAAAGAATTAGAAGAAGTAAATATTTGAGTCAAAGGTATAGTTCTTACTACTAAAAGACATATTATATAATACAAACAAGTGAAGGATGGGAGAAAGCATCCAAATACAAAAGCTTGATAGAGAAAACTATCCAGCATGGTCAATGACAATAGAAGCTTATCTTATGGGAAAAGATTCAATGGGATACATCATAAGAGAAGAAGCAAAGCCGAAGTTTAAGGATTAGATTCTTCCAACTAGGGAAGAACTTGTGGATTTAAAAGTTTTGATGAAGAAGGATGCTGAAGGGAGGAGCATTATCTACAGCGCAATAAATGATTATTTATTGCCACACATTAGAGGATAAGAAAGTGCAATTGATATTTGGAATGCTTTGGAGGAACATTTTCAGAATACAACGAAGTCAAGGAAGGTCTCACTATGGGTAGAGTTTACAACCTTCAAGAAGAAAGTTTCACAATCAATTTTGGATTATGTAACAAAGATGAAAGACATTTTAGATAGCTTGGGTGTAGTTGATGATGATATTGAAGAGTTTAAGTTGGTAAGACAAATCCTTACAGGGCTAAGAGGAGATTTGTAGATGATAAGGTGCCTATTTATAAAGTTGGACTTGTGCTCAAAGGGTATGCTCAGACACAAGGTGTGGACTATGATGAAACTTATAGTCTAGTGGCTAAAATATCAACCACTAGAACATTAATAGCTATTGCAGCTTGCAAAGGATAGAAGCTATCACAATTGGATACTAAAAATGCTTTCTTGAATGGATATATTGTAGATGAAGTATACATGGAACAAGAAAAAGGATTCAAAGATCCAAATGAGCCATATTATGTGTGTAAGGTTAAAAGAGCTTTATATGGTTTGAAGTAGGCTCCAAGGGTTGGGAACTATAGGATTATGAAGGTCTTAAATGAACTTGGATATCAAACATCAAAGGCAGATACTAGCTTGCTAGTGAAAGGAAGTGAAGATGGCTACATATATATTTGTATTTATGTTGATGACATTATACTTATAGGAACAGATATCAAAGGAATCCAGAATCTCAAGAAGCAAATGGAGAAGGAGTTTAAAATTAGTGACTTGGGAAATTTACCCTATTTCTTAGGCATGGAGATTATCTACACTCAACACGGAGTGAACGTTACACAGGAAAGGTATTTGACGAATCTATAGGTAAAGTTTAATATGGAAAACTACAGAATCTCAACAACCCCATTGGAGTTAAATCATAAGCTAAGTAGGTATGGAGGTGAAGGTATGAAGATGTATCAAATTTTGGTAGGTAGTGTGATCTATGCAACCTTGACAATGTTGGTGCAAATGAGTCCAAGCCTACATACTTGGACAATTAGCATTCACTTCATATAGTCACTTAAAGTCCCATATGACTATCGTCTTGTAAAACGCATTTACTTTTATCCTTGTAAAAGTGCATATATTAACAACACTTACTCTCATGTGGAGTTAGGAGGAATAATAGGTGATTGATGACAAAGTAAGTCCTAAATTATACGATTCACTTTATGAATAGAGTTTTAATTTGAATTAAAAAAATTCGCTCCAATTCTAGCTATAAACGATGGATCAAAATCTTCTGGAAAACGAGCCCTATTTGAAGATCATTTTAGAGGGATGTTCAGTGTTTAGTGAGCTTATTCTATAGCTTCATCGCTATCCTCACATTGTGCGCTTATATATTTCCAATGTCATTGTAACTCTATGTGATTTAATATATATATACATTGATCACATCTCTACTTCACTTCTCTGTCATGTATCACTTAGAATAGTGAGTTTCTCTTATCTCGTTCTCAATGTATACTTACCCATTTTGAGTAGTATAACTTGCTATAGTTTAAGTACAAAGTTCTACTTGTATAGTCCAAATTTTCAGCTCCATTGTCTAAGCCATGTGGTTGCAATCTTTGATTTACTGCTCACTAGTCTGCATACTCTTAGAGTCCTAAAATATCCGGATATTCATGTGATTTTCTAAGCATAAATCTCTGAGTACATGATGATTTCTAATGAAATAACTTTTTGATTGGTAGCTATCCAAGTTAATTAGATACTCTTAGGAGAAATTTGATCAATTGCTAACAAGAAAAGAGTACTATTCATTCTACTGAGCAGATGTAGTGACCAAATAGTAAGTTTTGGTTCATTATGAATATTCCAAGTCATTGCTTTTGATCCATTGATTAGAGGATCATACTCCAAAGATTTTAGGTGATTATGTATGGTTGCTCGAAAGCTCAAAAGGTCTACTTTACACTCCTCAACTTGTTCTTGGCTAGTATGAAGGAGGTATTTGTAGCACCACCTCATCTATGGAATCTATCGACCATCTCCTCCAATAGTGGTACCAGAGCAACAATAAGGTAAAATGGGAGATGGATTTCCATCTTTCATTGAGAAATTGGACAGGGGCAATTATCTAGCATGGTTCCTAAGGATTAAGGCTTACCTCCAAAGAAGAAGCTTGTATGGATACATATATAGAGATTAAGAAATCCCAACCTTCAGAAGCAAAATCCAACCTACAAGAGAGGAGCAAGATTGGCTAGCTACATGGTGTGCAAAGGATGCTCTAGCCAGGTCTTACATATGAAAATCAATATCTTATTTCTTATTACATCATATTAGGAATTTCAAGACCTCCCAAGAGACTTGAGAAGAAACTGACTATGTGACCAACTATGTGACCAAGATGAAGGATGTAGCTGATCAACTAGGGAGTATTGGAGAAGAAATAGAAGAGGAGAAGATAATAAGGGAGATCATAAATGGCACTAAAGTTGATGACATATGGGACTCTTTTACCATAACAATGGACTTATATATGGACATGCAAATACCTAACCTCAACACTCTAAAGGGACAACTCTTCATACATGAAACAAAGCTCAACAAAAATGGAGAAGCTTCTAGAAGTAATAAACCTTCTTCCCTTTACACAAATAAAAGTAAGAGTAAAGATAAAGGAAAATGTAAGAAGTATGATGAACATGCAAGTACTTCTCAAGTGAATCTCATAGGTAGAGATAGAGGTACTAGAGGAAGGGGCAATGGAGGAAATCAAGGCAGGGGGAGACCATACAATGCTCCACCTTGCAACATTTGTGGCTTGACCAATCACACCACAGATGAATGCTTTAGGAATACAAAGAACCAATGAGCAGGTTGTGGACAATCAAGAGGAAGCTTGGATAATGGAGGGAAAAATTATCATCAAAACGACATCCAAGGCTACAACAACTATCAAGGAGCCTTCGACGGAAGGAGAGACCACAACATTTATGCAGAAGACCAAGAGGCTTCTCTACTGATCATGAACATGACATCAAAGCAATGTAAAGATGATGACAATCTATTCTATATTCATTTTGGTTGCTCCAATCATGTAGCAAGAAATGTAGCATTGTTATCTAATCTTGAAGAACCCAAAGGGAAGCATGAAGTCCAGAAAGGTAATGAAGTTAGGCACTTAGTAATGAAAATTGGAAATGTTAAAGCAGTTGATGGTAATAGAAACGCAAAGTACTCTATGTGCCAATAATTACAAAGAACCTAATCAGTGTTGGACTAATTGTTGAGAAGGGTTTACACGTCATATTCAAAAGTCATGGAGCATATGTGGATGACCCTCACCAAGGCTTCAAGGGAATTGCAAAATGCAAATAATCTAGTAGAATTTTCACCTTTGAAGTTGAAGATACTAGGAATATTGCTCTCTTCAAATATAAGGATCAAACCCTATCAAAATTGGAAATTTGGCATAAGAGGCTAGGTGATCTAGGTGAAGGGACATTGAAGAAAATATGCACGGATCAGAATGTGCTTGGCATCCCAAATGTGACCAAGCAACACATGATTTAGAAATGTGGAGCATGCCAACTTAGAAAATCACATAGACAACCATTCAACAAAAGAGGATGCATGTATGAAGACTACTTGGAGGCTGTACACACAAATGTAAGCGGTTCTAACACAAAACCTTCAATTTCATGGTCAAGGTATTATTTATCTTTCATAGATGACTATAGTAGATGGACAATACTTTATTTTATGAAGCATAAAGATGAAGTCTTGTCTCAAAAAGCACTTGGCATTGGTTGAGAATCAAAAAGGCAGAAGATTGAAGAGGCTTAGATGTGATGGAGGTGGTGAGTATTTCTTACATGAGTTTGATTCCTTCTTACAAAAGAGAGGCATAAAGAGAGAGATTATAACAAGGTGTATCCCTGAACACAATGGAGTGGCAGAGAGAAGAAATAGGTTAATAGTAGAGCCTACAAGGTCAATGTTGAATGAGACATAAACCCCCAGCTATCTATGGGGAAAGGTTAGTTCTACAACTAGCTATTTGATTAATAGACTTCCATCCAAGTCTCTCGATGGGATGACATTTTATGAAGCTTGGAATGGCAGGAGATCGTCATTGGATTACTATAAAATTTTTGGGTGCATTGCCTATGCACACATTCCTTTGCACATTAGGGGAAACCTCGATCGAAAGGCTAAGAGATGTATATTTATTGGTTATTTTCAAAATTCGAAAGGATATAGGTTATATAATCCCTCCAGCAAAGGTCTTACAGCTAGAAGGGATGTGGTTTCTAATGGAAATAATTCCTCGTTTGAGGATGATTGCAAGAAAGTAAAATTACCCTATGATTTGGAGAGTGACTTTCCAGATCTGACCAAGGAGGAATCAAGTACATCAAAAGAAGAAAATTAAAAAGATGAAAACCTATCAACCTTGAAGAATATAAAGCTTGGAATTCAAAGGGAAAAGTGAAGATGAAGAAATTGGAAGACATTCGAGATTCATCCAATGAACCACTTAGAAGATTTGAAAGGGAAAGTAAGAAACCTATAAGGTACGGCTATGACACATCACTTGTCACCAAGCATTCTATGTATATGGCTAAGGGTTCTGTGTTAGAGGAACCTTCTTCATTTGAAGAAGCCAACAAGAAGGAACAATGGAGAGAAGCTATTCAAGAGGAGATTAAAGCACTACAAGAGAATGACACTTGGGATTTGGTTCCCAATAAACCCTTTATGAAGGTAATAGGATCCCAGTGGATTTAAAAAGTCAAGAAGAATTGATATGGCACAATCAACAGGTATAAAGCAAGGCTAGTAGCAAAGAGATTTGCTCAAACCCATGGAGTGGATTATGAGGAGAATTTCTCTCTTGTGGCCAAAATGCCAACTATGAGAGTTTTGGTGAGTATTGTTGCCTCAGAAAATTGGAACTTGTACCAATCAAATGTTAAAAATGCATTGCTAATTGGGTGGATCTCTAAGGAGGTCTACATGGCTCAACCACGAGGGTACGAAGACAAAGATAAACCAAATTATGTATGCAAAATAAGGAAAGCCCTTTATGGGTTAAAACAAGCTCCTAGAGCTTGGAACCATAGAATAGTCACATATTTGCAGGACCAACGATTTGTTGCTAGCGAAGCAGATTCTTTATTGTTCATAAAAAGACTAATTCAGAAGTTATTTACCTATGTGTTTATGTGGATGACATCATCATTATAGGGAATGATGCTGATGGAATCAAGCAAATCAGAGCTCAGATGATGGAAGAGTTTAAAATTAGTGACCTTGGTTTGTTAACATACTTTCTTGGATTATAGTTTGTATATTTACGTTCTGGTGTCTTTATTACTCAACGGAAGTACATTCATGATATGTTGGTTAAGTTCAAGATGGATAATACTAAAGTTGCATGTACAACCATGGAATTGAACCACAAGCTTAGTGCCCATGAAAGGAAACTACTTGAAGACATTACAGAATACCAAAGTCTTGTTGGGAGTCCTAATTATGCAACCCTAACAAGAGCGGATATTTGTTATGGATTAAGTGAATTGAGTAAATTTATGCATAAGACAACAAAACCTCACATGGGAGCTGACAAAAGGATTTTAATGTATTTGAAGGGTACCACAAATGAGGGACTATTCTATTCGTTCACTTCTAATTTCGATATCGAGCTATACTTTGATGCATATTGGGCTGGCTCAAAAGATGATAGGAGCACCTCTGGCTACCTAACTTTTGCAGGTTCTAAGTTGATCTCATGGTCATCAAAGAAAAAACCAATTGTGTCAACTCAAGCAGAATATAGAGGCTTAGCAAATGCAACACAAGAGGCTATGTGGCTTAAGCTAGTGTACATAGATTTGGAATTACATTCTCATACTCCAATGATTTTTGGAGATAACACTAGTTCATTGAATTTGGTTGCTAATCTTGTGTACCATGCAAGGACTAAGTACATTGAAGTGCAATATAACTATGTGAGAGAAAAGCTACTTAGCAAGGACATCCAATTGTCCTATTTGTCTACAAATCTACAATGTGTAGACATGTTAACCAAATCTCTCGATGGCACCAGATTGAACACGTTCAAGACTATGATTGGATTGTAGTAAATCAAGGAAGACCAAGCATGCTAGGCTTGAGGGGGAGCTCTGGGTGCAAATGAGTTCAAGTCTACATACTTGGACAAATATCATTCACTTCATATAGTCACTTAAAGTCACATATGACTATTCTCTTATAAAAGCATTTACTTTTATCCTTGTAGAAGTGCATATGTTGACAACACTTACTCTCACGTGAACTTAGGAGGAATTAAATCACAATGTTTCTGGTAGGTAATTGATCAGAAAGAAAGTACTAAAGTTTAGGATTCACTTTATGGTAAGAGTTTGAATTTGAATTCATAAATGTGGCTCCAAGTCTATCTGTAAAAGATGGATCAAAATCTTGGAAAAAATGAACCCCATTTGAAGATCATTCAAGAAAGATGTTCAATGCTTAGTGAGCTCATTCTATAGCTCCATCACTACTCTCACATTGTGCAATTATATATTGTCAATTTTATTGTAACTCTTTGTGATTTAATGCATATACATTGATCACATCTCTACTTCACTTCTCTATCATGTATCACTCAAAATAGCGAGTTTCTCTGATCTGGTTCTCAATGTATAGTTAATTATTTCGAATGATTTAACTTGCTATACACTCACTAAAAATTCTATTTGTATGCCAAAAATTTTCAGCTCCATTGTATTAGTCATCTACTTGCAATCGTTGACTTGTGATTGGTAGCTATCTAAGTTAATTAGATACTCCCAAGAAGAGTTTGATTAATTGCTAACAAGAAAAGAGTATTGTTCATTTTACTAAGCAAATATAGTGACCAAAATAACAAGTTTTGGTTCACTGTGAATATTCCAAGTCATCTATTTTGATCCATTGATTAGAGGATCATACTCTAAAGCATGTAGATGATTATTTGTGGTTTGTGGAAAGCTCAAGAGATCTACTTTACACTCCTCAACGTGTTCTTGGGGATTTGCAACACGGCCTCATCTCTAGAATCTATCCACTATCTCCTCCAATCGACGAGACTAGATCTTTCATATCTAGTTGGCATCTTGTCATAATTTATGCATTGCCCAAAGAAGAGTCATTGGATTGCAGCACAAAGAGTGCTAAGATATATCAAAGGAGCTTTCAATGAAGGTTTGTATTATGGTTTCACTTCTGACACTAGGATCAAAGTGTTAGTGATGTAGATTGGGCAGGAAGTATATATGATAGAAGATCTACTCATGGATATTTGTGCTATATTGGAGAAAATCTTGTGTCATGGTGTTCAAAGAAACAACACATGACTACTATATCATCTACAGAAGCTGAATATATGGTAGACATAGGAAAGGAATTCATATGGATGTAGAATTTGCTCAAGAACCTTGGAATTGAGCAAGGAATTCCAATCATACATGGTGATAACATGAGTTCACTCTTTTTGGCAACTAATCCTGTTTTTCATGCCAAGAATAAACATATTGAGATTCAATATCATTTCCTAAGGGAAAAGGTACTTGATAAAGAGATTGAAGTCATAGATACTCCACAAAAGAACATGTATGAGATATGTTAACCAAGAGTCTAGATGGACCTAAGATATAGAGATTCAGAGAGATGGCAGGAATAAAGAAGAAGAGCATAATCAAAATTCGTGATTTTAGGGGACCACTTGGTGAAAATCAATCACAAATTGATGTGTATGAGAGCATGGATAAGGATTTATGAAAGATTGATGCAGATAAAGATAAATTAGATTGAAGATGGCAATGGACGGAGAACGTGAGATCCGATTGAGCATGTATGCAGTTCATGAGGATCCTAATTAGTGAATTATAGTTAGATTACTAATAATTCAATTGAATATCAATGTAATGGTCACGATCCACTTATGAATTTGTGGATATATAAGTAAAATGTGACACTAGAAAGTAAGAGAGTTCATTATCTTAGAAGGAGAAAAGTGTCGAGGGAATTCTATAGTCTTAGATGTCATTCTAATTCACATTTCTCTCAGGATGATCATGTGGATCAGAAATCCTTGTACCCAAATCTAATTCAAAAGGTAATATAGATATGGAAAAAGTCTCATGATTCAATTCCTTTTCTAGTGTGTGAATGATTCATAGGAGCATTCATATGTGGAGCTTCTAAAAGTTGAGACTAAAATTGGTGCATCTCATCGATCAATGTTTTGCTTAGATCTCAGTGGTTGAAGTAAACATTCTTATGAATAAGCATTCAAAATCTAAGCTCAGAGTTAAGGAAGTTATGGCTAAAAGCATTTGGCAAAATGGGTTCTAGATGGAGAGAAATGAGTGTTCAAAGTCACCTATGTCAAAGTCACCATTTTTGAACATTAGTTTCAAAAATACTTTTGGTCTTAATGAATTAATCAGCTGAATCAAAGGTTTAATGTTTCTCAAGGATGCGCATGGATCAAATGAAGGTTCTTGTATAATTTTGAGAGTCATTCTTCATGACATTTGTAGGTATTGAAGTTGAAACTTCATCCAAATTGTTAAAGAAGAATAGAAGTTCAAAATCTAAAGAAGGAACTATGTTTCAGTCTTGGACTTAAAAGTTTTGAGGTATTTGGTTAAAGTGTTGTCTATACTTGTCATAAAAGTGTTCTGAAGTCAAGATAGACTTGAAATTGGAGGCTTGGAGGTATCCATCGATCTTGCATCATGCCCAAACTCCAGCAAGACATTCGGTAAAACATTCTCACACACTACTTTCAACTACAAGCTACATTGTATGTGTATATTTGCATGCTTTGAATGAATCATTCTTTAAAATAATTTTAATAGATGCATATAATATTAAAACACATATAATATTCATACGTTGTGTTCTGAACATCTATTGTAATACAAATTTTCTCAAATAAAACTATGAGTGTTTCTTTCCATGTGCATAGATTACATGCGCAAGTAACTCAAAACTTCCCCGTTGTGTCCTAGAGCAAGTCATTCAAGTCATATCTCCTTCTATGTACATGCAAAAGGAAGACACCCATAGAGATTTATAATGCTTCTACCTATCGTGCATGCACAAAACATGACCATTTCACGAGAAATAAAAGCAAAAATAGAAGGAAAATAATGAACGACTACCTTCTTGATTACGCATGAGCAAAATGAATGCATGGTTGATGCTTATTTTTCATTTTCATCTTTCCTATGATTCTCCATGAAATAATGATGTACAACTTGGCTCGTCTCCCCTTGTTTCTTTAAACTATGATGCAATTGATGCACTTTATCTTCTTTTCTCTCTAAAAAAGGTTGCACCAAATATCCATCATTACTTCACATATATTAATATATCGGGTCTGGTGATATCACAGAAATATTTAGGATAAAAAAGAGGCGCTCATGGCATCAATTAGTGAGGAAAAAAATGGCTAAGAGAGGTATATCCAAAAAACAAAATGTTGTAGATTGCACCGTTTGAGGCTTAGTTATCCCATTGGAGTGTGAGATGATATGCAATGGTCCTTAGGAAAGACAAAACATTTTATTCTCATCGATAAAACAAGAGGAGGTGGAGATGGGGTGTGAAAGGTGGATCTGTTCACACCTATTGCAAAACGTGGGATTAGGTTGACATACTATCGGATCAGTATGTTGTTCTCTCTCTCTCTCTGTGGAGGCTCATTCACATGCGTGCCTCATAGGGGTGCAATTGGCGCTCTATGAGTGAGTAATCAATATGTATATTTTTACATGTGGAGGCTCATTCACATGCGTGCCTCATAGGGGTGCAATTGGCGCTCTATGAGTGAGTAATCAATATGTATATTTTTACAAATGGGGATAGACAATTCTGAATTGGTGTATACAAACATTATGAAACAACGTGAGATATGCAACACATTTGCACATGTGTTATCTTCTTCTCCATGTCATCTAGGTTTGCTTTAATTTGGCTCTAGTACCAATATCTTAAATCTATCTTTGAGCATGAAAAATGACAATGGAACCTCAAGCTAAGAAGTTATTATATGACTTTCCTGATTGAGGATCGTCTCTCGAGCTAACTAGAGCTTACATATGCATGCTTAGCCAAAACTAATGCATGTGTGACCACAAGTGGATACTTTTTCTAGTATAATAAAGTCTAAAAATGCTAGGTTCTCTTAGTCAGTCAAGTTTACTATGGTATGTGTCTAAACGCTATCTAGTTAACTCAAGTTTAGTTGCGTTGGATGCATCTAGAGGAACTAACCACTAGTTTAAGCCTCAAAATGTAATACTCCAGTAGAACATTGTGTAAGCTTTACTTCGTGCTTTTTCAAGCTATTTTATAACAATACATCTAGCTTTGATTACACCCTTTTGTCCTTTATGAGTCAATCCTTGAAAAGATTTTATGGTTTTGTTAGTCACGCATTTATGTTCATCTTGTACCTTGTCTAGGGCATGGATGTTTTCTTCATGTCCTTTTGGTGAATCAACTTAATCACTCCGTCATTGAGGTAATTTCAGGGGTTCGAAAGTCTATTGTGCTCAACCCAAAGATGAGAAATCACATATGAATCTCCACCCAATTGGCCATTATAACTGAGGGTGAACTCTAGAACTAACTGGGGTTACCCACATACGCATGTGAAACCACTAGTATCCCATATTTAATCACACGTGGATCTCTACTCCCCAAGTGTTCAAACTTACCAAAGTCAAGACATGTTAAGTGTATTAACTACGTGATCTAAGCCTCAATGCACTCGAAATAGTTCAAACTTTACTTGAATGGATGATTCTAGAAGAGTCTAGACAGTCTTTGGGAGATCAAAGCTCCCCAATGTAATTACAGGGATTGAAACTAGAGTCTTTTCTTCCCATCCATGAGACTTGACCAATAGGTTGTGCTTTATGTTTCTAATAATATAGAAGATCTTAAAGGTATCTTAATTTAAATCTTAATCAAGCTAGTTTATAACATGATGATCCCCTTGAGGAAAATTTTCATCATCAAGAATATTCTTCAAGGTATAAATATTTAATAGCATTTCCAAAACCCCATCGTCCAAATTGAGTATAATGTTTGTCATCAATTTGATTTGCCGCTTGATTAGAAGAGACGAATATTCTGGACGAGGTTTGAAAAGAGAGTGGAATCCATGCGTGGTCTGACACCTACCAAATCATTATAAGCACCAGCTAGTTTTTGACTTGATAGGTTGATTCTAGTGAAATGTATGGAAATAAACATAAGCGTGGATTATAAGAAAAGATCCTCTCGTGATTCACTAGTTCTTGGTACCATCCAAAGAGTTAGTGAGAAGGGTTGATTTTAAGTATTTGTAGACAAATTGCTATCTTGGTGCATTTCTTGGTATTACGTGTACATGGACCTACGAAATTCGGTTGAGTCACAAATTATCTAAAGAATTGGAGCAATCTCTTCAAATTCACTTGAATTTGATTTCGAGGAATGAAGTTTTATGTGGTCCACTTCTAACCGACATCGATTGACCTGTTAACTAACTAGAGGACTTTTGTTTCGATCTTTATCGTCTTGGGTAGAATGTACGAGAGAAGTGTCCCCTTCATTTATTTCAACCTAAGTACAAGTACACCAAACGAAATCGCATAAAACTTCTATACCAATCCAAACTGCCGACACTTTCTCAAAGACCTGAAATTGTTCTTCTACATTGATCACCTTTAACTTTGACCTCCCATATAGCCGTCCTCATTTTTTACGTTAATTTAACGCTGGATGTTCAAGACCAGCAAGCCCACACTTACAGCAATAAATAGTAACTTTTCCACTTTAACTTAATGTAGTTGAAGTTCTAAGCTATTTAATAGATAGACAAATCTATTTCAATCTCCTGCTACTTGCACCTTTGTGCTCCATAAAAGCTTGCGCACTCCACACGTGCTTGTCTTAGTGGTTGAAAACATCACTTATGGTTTCATCCCCGGATCGCTACGAACACCCCTTGCCTCTTGGGTCCACGTTAATAAGGCCTCCATAGTTGTCTTCTATGGCCTTTCAACTTGTTTTTGACACCAACTTCCATGAAATGAGAGCCTTAAGGCCAATGAATCTGTAGCGTTTACTCAATCACAATCTATCCTCAATCACAAGCTTTCGAGCACTGAAATATAGCAGAGGAGAGAGAAAATGTAGAAATTGCACAAGATAAGGGAAAATTCAATGTAGAAGAGTAGACAAGATATGACTCAAAGAAAGAGTAACTATGATATTATATATTTGAAACGATCGATATAATAGCTTTGGAAAATTGCTCCTAAACGAAGCCTCTACCTCATGACCACCGCTAGTCTATCACAATCCCATTCACACTCACACTCTCAATCACACTCTCACTCTCACTCTCACTCTCACTCTCAATCACAAGGTAATTCTCTGATTTCTCCTCTTCTCCTCTTTGATGCGCAGGTCTTCTTATAATAGATTTGATCACGTTTGTTGTCGAGATTTTCTCTCCTCTCTCATTCATGAAGGCCTACAGGAAACACATTCCGTGAAGGTAGTAAGAATTTGCTGAGAGGTCCAAGATGCATCAAGGATGTCAAAAGGAGTTCACATGCAAACTTTGTAGGAAATCAAGAAAATCTAGGGTAGCGGCCAAAGTTGGTCAAATTTTGGAAATTAGGGTAAAAATTTCAATATCTCCAATTCACATGAAAATTCATACCCTTGTAAAGTCTATCAAAGGCAATCTATAGTCCAAATTTCACATGTAAATGGATTTTCTAGCACATTGATATGACATGTGGATTTTGTAAAAAATGTATTTTTCCACTTAGATCCTACAAAATCTTGTATAGGAATTTTTGTTAGCCATATCGTTTGGCACGTATCAAGAATGGAAAAAAAGTAGAATGAACTTGAAAAAAAAAAGCAACATGAACTTGAAAAATTAATGATATTTATATATATATATATTTTTTTTTTTTTCTCCCTTTTTTTATTTTGTTAATTCTGTAACATGGATACTCCTGTTTATGAATCGGCCTCATTGTTGTCATCTTCTTCAATGTTCTGATCGAAAATGTACTTGTCATTATCACGTTCCTTGAATAGCTTTATCCTTTTACCTGCAATCAAAGTTTTTAGTCCAACACCATTTAATTCACAAAGAGAATATGTACCATTGTTGTTGACCTTTGATACAATGTATGGTCCAAACCACCGTTGAGTGAGATACTAACTCAGAATTTATGAACTTAATATATGAGATCCATCTAAGCATGGCTATATCAGGAGATGAACAATTGGCTATCATTCCAATGAGAGGCAAAAAATCACTCTCAACTTTGATATTTGCACCAATGAAATATTCTTTGTCTATTTTCAAAGTTGTTACCATACCCCATAGTTCTCCTTTAATCTGTGGATATTTTTGTTGTGTTTCATGTAAAATTTTGGCACCGAACCTAATTGCATATCTATTCCCTTCACTATCATCTTGACGTATGACCCAACCTATACCATAGGACTAGTATAAAAAATCAATATAATAGGTTTGTTAGCAGAATAGTCTACACGCTTAAGGATGGGAGCTTCAAGCAATAATTTCTTCAATTTATGCATAGCTTGAGTGTGTTTGTCAGTCCAAATAATTTTTTGTTTCTTCCTCAACAAGTCATAGAGACAATCAACAACATGAGCAAAGTGTGGGATCCAAATAACATAAAAGATGCAAGCACCAAGAAATCTACGTACCTCACTCACATTGTTACATGTTTTAGAAATCTTGCTACTTGCATCACGCTCACATTGCTAATGTTTGATTCACGTCCGGTTCAAATGTGGAGGTTATCGCAATCTGGGTGGATCAGGTCCGGTTGCAACACACACAGTGTATGAAGCTAGTGAGTGTTGGAAGGTCTTTGTGATAAAAATGTGAAGGTGAAGATGAAGTTGGGTATGGGGAGGAGAGTTGTCATGATTTAATTATGAAAGGGGAACATATGGATGTATGCATGATGAGAACAAAAAGAAAACCACACACATGAATCAACTTTTGAAAAGAAGAATGGTCCACGAATGGAGCTTCTTATACACTTTTGAAAATCAATTCATAAGCACGAGTTCTTATCGATGTATGCATGATGAAAACAAAAAGAAAACCACACACATGACTCAAATTTTGAAAGGAAGAATGGTCCACAAATGGAGCTTCTTATACACTTTTAAAAATCAATTCATAACCATGGATTTTTGTGGGTGGTATGAATGCATGTGGGTCATGATGTAAAAAAATGGATAGAAAATTATTCTCTCAACCTTAATGGATCATCCTCACTGGTTCAACGCAATACTGCAGAGCCTTCTCACACATAGAAAGATATAGAAGGTGACATATAAAAACATTTTAAGGGAGAAAGATATAGGAGACATGAGACATGAATTAGAAGATATCGTTATGACAAACATATACATGAATGTTGTGAAACGTCGAGCTAAGCATTCTACTAGTCAAAGGTGGTCTGCACGACCCTCTTACCATGATAGTTCAACCGAATGTCACACCTAAGTGGATAGGTCCCACTTCATTGACCCTATGTCTTTCTAGGATCGTAATGTGATTCTAAAGAAGTCTAAGACACATAAAACCAGCTCTAACTCACTCACACACTCCACTCTGGGTGAGCAAAGAAAAAGAAACTGAGTTTATGAGCTTATCCTCGAGAGGAAGTCTAAAAATTGAATCTAGGAATTATGCTCTTACTAGCTCACCTTCGATCGTCACATGCTCAACTGAGGGTGATCGTCTTATGAAAACCATGTGCTAGCAAGGGCCCTATGGATGCATAACAATGATGCTCTACGAGTTTGGAGGGGGGTTTATATAGTTTTTTGAATGAATTTGGGCCCTTGGATGTAGAGAAATCAACTCTCAATCCTAAGATCAGCTTCTTTGGATTACAACCATTGGATTTATCAAATCGATGGTTAGGATTGGTTCTTTATATGATATCTAGGTCAAAGAGGAGGAAAATAGGCACCTTTATTCTCCACCATTGGCTCTGGGGCTGTTCTAGACCATTGGATCAGTGATGACATCAATTTCGATAAGATAAGCTACTATTATTGGACAAACTCTGCATTATTGATCTTTGATCAACAAAAAAGGCTTATCCGGTGAAAAAAATTGTGGATCCTCCTAACATGGTTCAATCATTATTTGCCATGTGGCAGCCCTTCAAGCCTTCAATTTTCTTATTCTAGGAGACAGGGATGACCTTGAAAATTGGATTTTGTGCTCTTTGACACTTCAAATATCCTTTGATGAAGATAAAAATTTGTAGGCTATGTTTTGAAAGGTCTCCTTTGTACAAGTTCCACCACATTTGGAAGATTGCTGAGGAAGCAATTACCATCACAACTACAACCAAGACTATAACAACTATCAAGGGGGCTTTAGAGGTAGAAGAGATTATAAAAACTACATGGAACACCAAGAGGATCCTCTTATGATCATGAACATTACATCCAATCAAGGTAAAGATGATGAGCATCTTCTTTATATTCATTCTGGTTGTTCCAATCATGTGGCTGGACATGTGGCATTGCTATCTAATCTTGAAGAACCTAAAGGGAAGCATGAAGTACAGACATGTGATGACACTAGACACTCTATTAAGAAGATATGAAATGTCAAGGCTTATGATGGTAACATGAAACTTTTGAGTAAGGTATTATATGTGCAAACCATAACCAAAAACCTAATTAGTTTTGGACAAATTGTTGAGAAGGGCTTATAGGATAGATTTACAAGGTATGGAATATCTATGGTGGACCCTCAACAAGGCTTCAAAAGGATTGCAAAAGGTGAGAAATCTGGTAGAATCTTTACATTTAAAGTTTAAGATACCAAAAACATTGCACTCTTCAATTACAAAGATCAACTCCTATCTCAACTAGAGATATGGCATAAGAGGCTAGGTCATATAGGTGAAAAAACATTAAAGCAAAGATGCAGGGATCAAAGTGTGCATGGATTTCCAAATGTGTCCAAGCAACACATGATCTACAAAGGTGGAGAATGCTAATTTGGAAAATCTCACAGGCAACCATTCAACAGAAAAGGATACATGTATGAAGATTATTTGTAGCTTGTGCACACAGATGTGTGAGATCCTAGCAGAGAGCCATCAATCTAAGGATCAATGTACTATGTTTCCTTCATATATGACTAAAGTAGATGGCCAATTCTTTACTTCACAAAGCATAAAGATGAAGACTTCACTTGTTTCAAGAAGTATTTGGCAGTGGTTGAGAACCAAATAGCTAGAAGCTTGAAGAGGATCACATCTAATGGAGGTGATGAGTATTTCTCACATGAATTTGACTCATTCGTATAGGATAGAGGTATTAAGAGAGAGGTCACAACAAGATACTCTCTTGAATAGAATGGAGTGGTAGAGAGGAGGAATAGACTAATAGTAGAGGCTGCAAGATCAATGTTGAATGAGAAGAAACTTCCAAATTACCTATGGGTAGAGGTTGTTTCCAAAGACATATACTTAATTAATAGGCTTCCATCCAAATCCTTGGATGGGATGACACCTTATGAGGCATGGAGGGTCCAGGTGGATCTACAAAATAAGAAAAGTTAAGATGGTTCAATCAATGGGTATAAAGCCAGGCTAGTAGCAAAGGGGTTTGCTCAAACCCATGGAGTGGAATATGAGGAGACCATCTTACCTCTGGCTAAGATGCCAACAATTAGAGTTTTAGTAAGTATTGTTGCTTCAAAGAATTTGAATTTGTATTAGTTAGATGTTTAAAATGCATTCCTAAATGGATAGATCTTAGAAGAAATTTACATGGCTCAACCACCAAGGTATGAAGAAAAGGGAAAATCAAATTATGTGTGCAAACTAAGGAAAGCACTCTATGGTTTAAAGCAAGCTCCTGCAGCTTGGAACCATAGCCTTGTCACATATTTGTACGATCAAGGATTTGTTGCTATCAAAGCAGATTCTTCTTTGTTCATAATGAAGACTAACTCAAAAGCTATTTATGTATGTGTTTATGTGTGAATGAGATTATCGTTACAAGAAATGATGCTAATGGCATCAAGCAAATCAAATTTTAGATGATGGAAGAATTTAAAAGTGATCTTGGTTTGTTAACATACTTTCTTGGATTGGATCTTCTATATTCAGATTTTGGAGTCTTTCTTACTTAGAGGAAGTACATTCATGATATGTTGGTTAAATTCAAGATGGAGAAAACTAAAAGTGCAGGTAAACCCACAGAACTGAATCACAAGCTTAGCTCTCATGAAGGGGAACTACTTGAAGACATTATAGGTTGTCAGAGGCTTGTTGGGAGTCTCAATTATGCAACCCTAACAAGAGTAGACATATGTTATGGAGTAAGTACATTAAGCCAATTTATGCATACACCAAGAAAACCTCACATGAAAACTCCCAAGAGGATCCTGAAGTATGTAATGGCTACCATAAATGAAGGGTTGTTTTATCCATTCACTTCTGATTTGGATATCAAGATGTATTCTGATGTAGATTGGGATGGCTCCAAGGATGATAGGAGGAGCACCTCTGGCTACTTATCTTTTGCACGCTCAAAGCTAATATCATGGTGATCAAAGAAACAACCAACTATAGCATTATCATCAACTGAAGTAGAATATAGAGGCTTAGCAAATGCAACACAAGAGGCTATGTCGCTCAAGCTACTTTACACAGATTTGGAATTGCATTCTTATACTCTAATGATTTTTGGAGATAACACTAGCTCACTTCAATTGGTTGCTCATCTTGTATATCATGCAAGGACTAAGAACATTGAAGTGCACTATGATTATGTAAGAGAGAAGCTACTTAGCAAGGACATCCAATTGTCCTATGTATCAACCAATTTGCAATGTGCAGATATGCTCACAAAATCTTTGGATGGAACTAAGATGAAGAAGTTCAAGATGATGGTTGTATTTTAGGAAATTACTCCTGGGGTGAGTACGAAGGTTTTCGTGAATCATGATCTATCTAGAGGTAGGATCTCACAAGAAACAAATAGTAGGATCCAAAGAATCCCCCTCACTAAGTGTTCAAATCTGTCAGCATATACATGCACTTACTTTAAGTATGCCATCACATTCCCAAGCTTTCACTTCCAAAAGTCTCTAGTCTACTAACTGATTCTATTCATAACATTTCTAGTCATTCATGCTTCACATGAAACCATAATAGATGTTTTCTATCTTGATCTTACTTAATTTTCTTAAACTTTTACAAATCTTTAATTTATTACACACAAAAATGCAATGCATATGTTCTTTCAAAAATAAAATAAAATTTAAACTAGAAGTGTTTCACTTGATCATTTTGGTTCATCTTCAATATTGTACATCATTCAAACTTTTCTTCAATTCCATCAACGTCAACATCAACATCATCAGCATCTACATCATCGTTATCATCAACATCAATCATCACCAATCATGATGATGATGATCATCATCACCCAATAACTCTTGATCAATTTCATACTTTTCTTCTTCAATCATATTATGATCCTTCAATATTTGCTAATATATCTTGAAAGGATAGATTTTTACTTCTCTTACCCTTTTTCAAAGTCATAGAAGGCTTCAAAGTCGTCCTTACATTTCCCTTGATTTGCTCAATAATATCATCAAGCAAGTGTTTCTCTAATTCATTAACTGGTTTGTAATATTTTATATCTTCTTGAGTTTCTTCTTTACTCTTTTCTTGTTCAACTTGTTTATCAAAGTTTATTTGGGATTGTAATTTTGTAACTTTCTCTTGATCAAATTATTTCTCATTAATTAAATTTTTCGGATCAAAAGAGAAATAAAAATCCTGCTCTTTCTTTGATCTCTCTCAAATTTCTCTATCAGTTTCTCTTTTATCTTTTTGCATTTGTTCTTTTAATATTTTCTCAATATTTTGTTTTTTAACCTTTATTTATCTACTTTTGTTTCCTTCAATTGGTTTCTCTTGATTCTGAATAGATAGCATACATGTTTGCTCATTAGAGTTTTTTAGTTTCATATTGTTTTTGGTTTCCATATCTTTCGAAATGATTTTGGTCTAGTTTTGGTCTCCTCGAAGTATTCCTTCATCCCACCTCTTCCGACATTCAAATGCAAAGGTGATCCATTTATTGATATATTTAGGTAGTGATGTGTGTGAACACTTTAGGACCGTCGGGGCACTTTTTTCCCTCTTTAGGAGGTTTTTTCCCCCCGGCTTGTACATACCCCTTGTGTTGTTCGCGTGCTTCCGTAGACGTCTATCTCCAACAATTGGTATCAAAGCAGGTCGTCGCTTCATCTAGGGCGCCGTTGACACTCCTCTGATTGCAGTCTCAGAATCATACGAATTTTGGTGAGCATACTGAGGATAATTTCGAGATCAAAATAACTTCACTTTGTGGTGTTGAAATTGCGATCTGAGCCCGTTTTGGCCTCGGAACACACTATCTTAGCACTTGTACAGGCTATTTTGTCTTTTTTCTCCAAAGGTATATACCTGTTTTTGTTCGCCAGTGTAAGCGTCTCGAAGTCTGCTACAAGTTTAGCAGAACTCGTCTGGGGAGCTCCATTCAACTTTTTGCGATACAGTCAATTTTTTGCATGAAGGTATTTTATTCAGTCGCCATGGATGAAAGTAGTGATGTATTCCGTATGTTGGTTGTTAAGGATAAGTTGGATGGTACCAACTACCCTTTATGGGCTTATATGATGCAACATGTGTTCGTTGCAAAAGGATTGTGGAACATTGTGTAGGGTGTCAAAAGACCTCCTATCACACCTGCAACTGTCACAACTGTAGGTACTGAAGCTGATGCAGAGGGTATCGAAGATGGTGATGTTCTACATATTCCTGTTTGTGATGTGGTTTCTGCTGCATACTGTAGAGTAGACTCATTGGGATGGCAGAGATGCCCAAGCACATGCATTGATAGCTTTGTCTGTCAAACGTGCCATTATTCCTCACATTCGCTCTTGCAGAACACCTAAGGATGCTTCGGATAAACTTACCACATTGTACCAAGATAGCAATGAGGCTCGTGTTGCTTACCTCCGAAAAAAGTTGGAGAGTGAGCACATGAATGACGGTGATTCTATGGACAGTTTCCTAACAAAGATCAAAGACTTGAAGGAGCAATTGATTTCTACGGATGAAGTTTTACTAGATAGCTCACTTATGCAGACCGTTCTGAATAGTCTTCCTGATTCATATGAGAGTTTTGCTTCTACTCTTTGGTTGATGATGACAGGCAATCTAAATGCCTTATCATTTGAGGAGTTAGTCTCTGTTATGTTGCAAGAAGATCAGACCAGGCAAAACAGGTCCATTATGCGAGTTGCAGATCAAGCTTTCTTGGCTAGTCAGAAGGGCAAAGGAAAATGGAGCTCTTCAACTAGTAAGCAGAAATCTACTAATTTTGCATATTCAAAGAAGGAAGATAAAGATGAGAAGAAATTTGAAAACCAAAAATTGTTTTATAAGTATTGTAAAGGGAATGATCATATCATAAAGATTTGTTCAAAACTAGCTGCTAAAGAGGCAAAGAAGAAAGAGGCTCGAATGGTTGTTGCAGATGCCTATACACCAAAAACAGAGTTTGCTAATCTTGTGCAGGAAGAAGATTGGGCGTTTACTATTGTCTGCAGTTTTGACCCATCTTCTCATGAGCATTGCGTGTATGTAGTAGACTCACGTGTTTGGTATTTTGACAGTGGGGCAACCAAACATATTACCTCGTAGCGCAGTTTCTTCTCTTCACTCGAGCCTGCCCCTACAGGGAATACTGTTACATGCGCCAACAACTCCTCTTATCCTGTTATGGGAGTTGGTAAGATCATTTTGACTACTGTTGATGGTAGTTCTTTCACTTTGTAGATGCTTTATTTGTGCCACGGATCAAGAAGAACATGTTATCAGTTTCTACATTATCCAAGATTGGCTTGGTTGTGAAATTTGTTGATGATAGGTGTAGAGTTCATGATCTGTCAAATGGCGATGTGATTATTGCTTTTGATGTTTTGTGTTGTGGGCTATATAAGCTCATAGACTATGAAAGATCAGTAAATGATTCGGCATGTGCAGTAAATGGTTCTCAGGCTATGTCAGATGCAAAGCTTTGGCATGCACGCTTTGGTCATCTGAATTTTGCTAGTTTTACGCCTGTAGAAATCTGAAATGGTGTCCTCTTTGCCCAAACTTGAGGCACCTGGAAAACATGTCTGTGAAGGTTGTATTCTGGGCAAAATGTAGCGTTCGTCCTTTCCAAAAGATGGTTCATTTTGGGCTACTCAGAAATTGCAGCTTGTACATAATGATGTGGTCCTATGCAGACACCTTCTTTTCGGAATTATCTTTACTTCGTGACTTTCATCGATGATTTTTCTAGGTATGCATGGGTATATCCATTTAAGGCAAATTCTGAAGTGTTCATGTGCTTCAAACAGTTTTTGGTTTTGCCTGAAAATCTGTCAGCATGTAAAATGGGCACCCTCCGTTCTGATCGAGGGGGAGGGGGTGATATATGTCTTCTGATTGTAATGCATTTCTAGCTAAGCGTGGGATAAAACACCAATGTAGAGTGTCGTATACACCTCAACAAAATGGAGTTGCTGAATGAAAGAATAGGTCACTCATGAAGATGGCGAGGTGTATGGTCAAGAGTTAGTCTTTACCACATAGTTTCTGGCTTGAGGCGGTCATGTGTGCAGCATATCTACTGAACAGGTGTCCCACTAAAGCACTGTAGTCTATCACTCCATATGAGGCTTGGCATGATCCCAAGCCATCTGTTGCTCATCTCCATGTTTTTGGTTGTTTGGCATATGCATTAGTGACTCAACAACATCGCACAAAATTGGATGATAAAGTAGTAAAATGTATTTTTATTGGATACAGTTCTGAAAGTAAAGGCTATCGTCTGTATCATCCACAAACTAAGCGCATTCTGGTTAGTGGTGGTGTTCTTTTTGTGGAGGATGCTATTCAGCCATTGCTTTCATGTACTAAGGAGATATCTGTTAGCTCCAAAGACATGTATGATACTTTGTTGCCTCTTTTTACAGGTGGACATTCTAGTGCTGGTCCTAATGAGGCAACATCTCAGCCTTTGCAGGTTTCATGTGATGATGCAGATCATTCCATTTCTGATGCAGATTTACATGATGCACTTATTCATGAGATAGCTGATATTGAGCAGGCAAGAAATATGCCAAAATGGCTGGTGCAGACCTTGCGTGATAGCAAATTAGATGCACCTCTCTCATATCATACTCGATCAGGCTCTCATAGTGCCACTTTTGCATCAGATTGCTATGTTATGGCTGCATCTAGTCTATGTGATGAGACTCAGCCTGTTTCGTTTGATGAAGCACAAAATTCAGAAAATTGGATGGCTGCTATGCAATCTGAATATGATGCAATAATGAAAAATGGTACTTGGTCTTTATGTGACTTGCCTCCTCAAAAGAAGGCCATTGGCACTAAGTGGGTATATAAGCTGAAGGGTAAACCTGATGGTACAGTTGACACGTATAAGGCTAGGCTTGTTGCAAAGGGTTATGCACAGGAAAAAGGCATTGATTTTGATGAGACCTTTGCACCTACATGCCATATGACTACTGTTCGGAGCATCTATGCACTTGCAGCCCATCATGGTTGGAATGTACATCAATTGGACATTAAAACAACATTTTTGAATGGTGACTTCCATGAAGAAGTGTATGTTGTTCAACCTCATGGCTTTGTGCAGAAAGGGCATGAAAACGAGGTGTGGAGGTTAAAGAAGGTATTATATGGTTTAAAGCAAGCACCACGTGCTTGGTATGAGAAGATACATGCCTATCTGATTGCACATGGTTTTGAGAACAGTCCAAATGAAACCACCTTATATGTTAAGCGTGCTAATGATGTGCTTCTGATCATTGTTGTGTATGTTGACGACATGCTGCTCAGTGGTCCTATTGAGAAGCATATTGCTGATTTTAAGGCTGATTTGCATGCCTCATTTCAGATGTTTGATTTGGGGCATTTGCATCATTATTTGGGCATCCAGGTTATGCACATTGATGGTGGAATGGCTCTGTGTCAAACAAAATATATTGACACATTATTACAGCGTTTTGGCTTTGAAGGCTGTAAGCCTATTGCCACTCCTATGGAGACAGGTTTAGGATTGAGTTTTCATGATGCTGGAGATGCATTTGATGCTGTTCTCTATCAGTAGGCTGTTGGATGCTTGATTTACTTATGCATTACTCGGCCAGATATTCAGTTTGTTGTCTAACAGATGAGCAGGTTTATGCATTGCCCAGGAGTCAAGCATTGGCAGGCGATTAAGTGTATCTTTCGCTACTTGAGTGGTACTCAGCTACTTGGGTTGTTTTATCCCAAGGGGGGATCACTACCGCCAGATTTGCATGCGTTTCTGACTCTGATTGGGCTGGTTGCTATGACACTCATGTGTCCACTAGTGGCTTTTGCTTCATGCTTGGTAGCTCATGTATATCTTGGTTGAGCAAGAAGCAGCCTACTATGGCCACTTCCAGTTGTGAGGCTGAGTATAGGGCAGCTTTCACAGTGATTGTTGAGTGTGTGTAGCTCAGATGCCTTATGGCTGATTTGGGTGATGGTTTGTCTTCTGCCACCACCATCTTCACTGAGAGTCAGAGTGCATTGGCAGTTGCGAGGAACCCTGTGTTCCATGCTCATACTAAGCACATTGAGGTGCATTATCATTATGTCAGGGAGAGGTTCTGTGCTGGGGAGATGAGCTTGGCATATGTCCCCATGCAGGAGAAAATTGCAGACCTTTTCACGAAGGCTCTGCCTAGGGAGAAGTTTGAAGCTTTCCGCAAAGCTTTGGGCCTACTTCCTTTTGTGGAGTGATTTCCACATAGCTTGGCACTTCCTTATACATGAGTGCAAGCTGCTTGTTCAGCGCATCACTCCCAGGGGGGATTTGTTGATATACTTAGGTAGTGATGTGTGTGAACACTCCAGGACCGTCAGGGCACTTTTTTCCCTCTTTAGGAGATTTTTTTCTCCCAGCTTGTATATACGCCTTGTGTTGTTCGCGTGCTTCCGCAGACGTCTATCTCCAACATGATCTTGATATTTACAAATTTTTCTTTCATCTTCACTTACTAGTTTATTTTTGCATGCACTTTCATATGCCAAGCAATCCTAGAACATATGTCCATACTGATCGCACCAAAAACGTCTTATATGTCTCTTCTGAGCCCAATTTGATTTTCTAGGTATCACTCTAGGAATGAGTCTTCTAAGTTCAAATGACTATGTGTAGATATGTTGGACCTTTACCTCATGTTCATGGTCACATCTCAATATTTTTATATCCTTAACTTGGTTGTTCAACAAGTCAACCTTATGTTTCAATTCCGAAATCTCGGAATCCATTACCTCTTTTACGTCTTCAATGCCTATGCCCATTAGCTGAATAGAATCAGATATTACATTTATAGTTTCCATTAAGGTCATAACAATACCAAACTTAGCTTTTGTAGATTCATTCATATTCATCTCCATTCCTTTAAATGGCTCTCATATCTTCTAAATTGTTCTTCAATCATTTCGTTCATTTTAATTTTCTTTTCTTCATGATCTAATATATGCAAAAAGCAGATTCTTAATCTACGCAATAATAGAAAAATCATTTCGTTCATTTTAATTTTCTTTTCTTCATGATCTAATATATGCAAAAAGCAGATTCTTAATCTACGCAATAATAGAAAATTGCACACCTGTATGATATAAAATTATGCAAAATGTGAATGATCAAACTTAGGTAGACAAAAATAGTCCTCTTTATGTGTGTGAAACAATGCAAATATTCAAAGAAATTTAAATGTGA
Source organism: Ceratopteris richardii (assembly GCA_020310875.1). Lineage (NCBI taxonomy): Eukaryota > Viridiplantae > Streptophyta > Polypodiopsida > Polypodiales > Pteridaceae > Ceratopteris > Ceratopteris richardii. The sequence goes on from CM035429.1 coordinate 81,937,194, forward strand.
ATACTTGGAATATTTGTTATGATGTCGAGGTTTCTCTTTCACTTTTGAAGGTGTGCATGGCAAGTCGAGGAACTCCAATCACCAGGGCAATTTCCTAACTTCACGTCGGGTTCAGGTCTTAGGAAGAAGGAGGCCAAGGGAGAGAGATGCACGGTTGGGTCAGACACCTGTGTCTCATCCCCATTGAGGGAGCGGTGTTTTTATTCTGGGCACCTCCCCCTGTATGGTGGTCAGTTGTCCACCCGCACGTTAGAAGAGGAAGTGAAAAGAACTTTGTCATGTGGGATCATAGATGTATGCATCCTCAATGGGAAAGGGAAATACAATGCTCTAAAATAAAATCACCGAACTCAGAGTGCCAAAAAAATAACTATGCTCCATAATCGTGATCGATATACAAATGACTTTGAATAATACAAAAATAATGTGCCACACTGTGGATCACTCAATACAAAATAGTCTTCTCGGCTCCAATGTGAAAAGAAGCCCACAAAGTTCTTTTTCTTTCTTCACTTGTATCTTTGCAGCAAGAACTTTGCTTCACTTTGGGTCTTTGCGGCAAGAACTTCTCTTCACTTTGGGTAATGCTTTTTCTTCACTTCTCATTACTTCAAATCATGAGGTAAGCTGGAGAGAAAATCTACGAGGAACTATTCACTCCTTCACTTTACTTTGAACGGTACTCTTTAAATCATGAGAGTATGGAAAGAACATCCACGGGAAACTCGTCACTCCTTTACTTTACTTCGAATATTACTCTTCAAATCATGAGAATCTATAGAGAAAATCCATCAGGAAGAACGGCTCTAGTAGTCCTCTAACCCATGAGCAAAGATATAATGATATCTTGAGATTACAAGATGCAATGCTTATGAGATTTTGTTGGTATATAATAGAAAGTATGATGAATCTAACATGATTTAAATTATGGAAATGATCAACTACACAATGAGAACCAGCTAAGAGAAGCACTGATCTGATGGAGTGCTGATAGAGAAGTAGAATATGAAGACACCTATGCAACTGCAAATGAACCTATCTCAGAATTGTGAACTCCAAATGACATGACACTTTGTGAGTATAAAGTAGACTTAGAGAGCTAACTTTACCAAGATGAATTATTGAAAACGATGAATCATACGCAGAGAAATCATATATGTAAACTCACTAAAAAAACTCAAAGACATGGCAGTGAACAATACACTCATAAAAGCATGAAGATATGGACACAAATGATCATGAAAACGAATGTATATTGATTGTAAAGTACAATGGACTTAGTGGTACACATGTGTGCCTTGAGACCACACTCACAATTGGCATGACGCATTGCTCATGGAGGTACAAAAACTACGACACTATGTTCATGTATACATAGTGATATTTGGAGCCTAATTTTGAATTTGATTTTCTCCTAAAATCTCTCTCCAATCTTTTAGTGATCGATTCTCCTACTCACTCAATCACAAATTCGTGGCTTTTCTTCTTCCTACTCATCAAGTGGACTCGGCCACTTTAGATGCTTTTACTTTTACATCAAGTAGAACCTCAAAAATTACAAGGGGGAGTTCACAAGTGAACTCTACAAGGAATTCACATTTCCTTTAAATTTCTAAGTCTTTTGATGACTCAAGCCATGATTTGGACTTGCCATGGACTTGTTCCAACATCTCCCCCTCAAGTCAAGTGACCTTGAGGTCTTCAATCTTCCAAGATTACCTGCAAGCCAATCATACCTTTACATTTGCTTAATTTGGTTCCATCTAGTGCCTTGGTTAATATATCTGCACATTGTTGATGAAATGAAACATAAGATAACTGAATTTCCTTGCTCACAATCTTCTCTCTCACATAGTGATAATGTACTTCAATATGTTTAGTCCTTGCATGAAAAATTGGATTGGTAGCCAAGTGAATGGAGCTCATGTTGGCACCAAAAATATTTGGAGTTCCAATCTCCTACACAAGATCTATGAATAGTATCTTCATCCACATTGCTTCTTGAGTAGCTATGGCAAGACCTCTATATTCAGCTTCAATAGAAGAGAGAGCAACTCTGGGTTGCTTCTTGGATGACCATGAGACAAGTTTAAAACATGCAAAGGTGATATCCTAAGGTGCTCCTTGCAAACACCATGATCCTTGTAAACCACCTCCAATTCTAGGAAGTATGTGAGTGACCCTAAGTCACTTATTTTAAACTCTTCTTTCATCTGCACTTTGACCTTCTTGATTCCATCTACATCATTTCTTGTTAGTATAATATCATCCACATACAGACACAAATAGATGACTTGAGAATCACTCCTTTTTATGAATAGTGATGGATCTGCCTTGCTAGGTTGAAATCCTTTGTCCTGTAGAAATGAGACAAGCCTGTGATTCCAAGCCTTTGGGGCTTATTTGAGTCCATATAAAGCTTTATTAAGTTTACACACATAATCAAGATATATGTGAGTCTCAAAACAAGGTGGTTGTGCCATGTATACCTCTTCTGTTATCCATCCATTAAGAAATACATTTTCTACATCTAATTGAAGTATCTTCCAATTCTTGGAAGAGGCAATACTAAGCAGTACCCTAATTGTAGGAATCTTTGCCACAGGAGAGAAGGTCTCCTCATAATCAATTCCTTGAGTTTGTGCAAAGCCTTTTGCCACAACCTTTGCCTTATACATGATAATGGAGCCATCTGAGTTCCTCTTCAATTTGTAGATCCATCTTGAGTCTATCACTTTCATAGATGGAGCCTTGGGAACTAACTCCCAAGTGTTATTATCCTCAAGAGCTTCAATTTCTTCTTCCATTGCATGCGACTTCAAATGAACATATCTCAAAATTGTGAGCTCCAAATGAAATGAAACTTTGTGAGTATAAAGTAGATTTAGAGAGCTAACTTTGCCTTTTTTAGTTACTGAAAATGATGAAGTACTTAGAGAAATCATATCTGCAAACTCACTGAAAAAACTCAAAGATATGGCAGTGAGCAATACACTCATAAAAGCATGAAGATATGGACACAAATGATCATGAAAATGAATGTATACTGATTGTAAAGTACAATGGAATTACTCGTACATATGTGCCCCTTGAGACCACACTCAAAATTAGCATGAAGCCCTGTTCATGTACGTACAAAAATCGTGACACGAAGGTCATGTATATATAGTGATATTTGGAGCCTAATTTTGAATTTGAATCTCTCCTAAAATCACTCTCCAATCTTTTAGTGATTGATTCTCCTACTCACTCAATCACAAATTCGTGGCTTTTCTCTTTCCTACTCATTAGGTGGAGTTCTCTCTCTCTCTCTCTCTCTCTCTCTCTCTCTCTCTCTCTCTCTCTCTCTCTCTCTCTCTCTCTCTCTCTCTCTCTCTCTCTCTCTCTCTCTCTTTGTCTCTCTCTCTCCTCAAACCGTCTACGTGTCCCTCAGTGCTCCGTGTGGTGAGTCTGTGGACCTCCCTCTCTCTCTCTCTATCTCTCTCTCTCTCTCCCGATCTTGCAACTTCTGCGTTCAAACTCTATGTCTGCCAATGCTAAAATCTCTTCTTCACCATCCATGATCTGCCCTATGTGTTTCTATAGACCTCTCTCTCTCTCTCCATCTATGTAGAACATGATGCACACATACTCCTGTAGCAATCGAGCATGAGGAGGAGGGGAGAGGAAGGGAGATGTGCCTTTCAATCTATCTCTCTCTCTCTCTCTCTCCCTCTCTCTCTCTGTCCTCAAATGTCCGCAACATCACCATTAACGATCATCTCCATCTATATGTAGAAACCAAAATTGTCATCAACTTCAGCGATCATCTTCATCTCTCCCTCTCTCTCTCTCTCTCTCTCTCTCTTTCTCTCTCTCTCTCTCTCTCTCTCTCTCTCTCTCTCTCTCTCTCAATTGGCCAGCATCTTTGCAGATAACGTCTCTGACAACCCTAGTTTCTACCGAGAGATCTCCAAGCGTTATGTCACCAAGAGTTGATTTTCTTCCCTAAGAATAATACTATTGGATGTGATAATAGTCTTCAGTCCGTTGCTGCTACTGGATGTGATAATAGTCTTTAGTCCGTTGCTGCTACTGCTTTCTTATTACTTTTGCTTGATCCGATTTAAGAAAAGTTGCTAACAACTCTATGTCATTTCTACTTGCACTGTTCCGAGAAGCAAAGAACAAAATAAGAGGTCCATACGCATGGATGTGATAATAGTCTTCAGTCCGTTGCTGCTACATATATGTGATAATAGTCTTCAGTCCGTTGCTGCTACTGCTTTCTTATTACTTTTGCTTGATCCGATTTAAGAAAAGTTGCTAACAACTCTATGTCATTTCTACTTGCACTGTTCCGAGAAGCAAAGAACAAAATAAGAGGTCCATACGCATTTTGTAGACCCATCAACTTAGCTCTTAGAAGTTAAAGGAATGAATATGGGTTATCTTACGACTAAAGAATAGAATTTGATCATCGCAAGATTAGAGTATGTATAAGACAGAAGGTCAGGTGTAGATTCGACATGATTAATGTAGAGATGAAAACGATGTTAAATGTAAAGATCATGGCCACATATGAAGCGATACTTGCATTTCAATCAAACTGCTCTCTCTCTCTCTCTCTCGCTCTCCCTCTCTCTCTCTCTCTCTATCTTCTGTATTGGCACTCAACTACAAAAATTAAGGAAACAGAATTAAAATACGTGAGAGAAAAGTCCACGGGGAGAGACTAAATGGGCTTTGGGCAATAGTTTCCCCCTAGGTCTTATCTCTAGAATTCTAGAAGCTTCTAGGCTTCTCTTTTCTATTTTTAGAGAATCTTCTTTTTTATCCCTTCTATTTCCAGAACCTTCTTTCTTGTTCTTTTCTATTTTCGGAAATCCAATCTTTTGTTTCTATTTTGATTTTTCTCTTTTGATTTTTTTAATTTTTTAAATTTCTTTTTCTTTTCCTTTTTAATTTTGACTAAGTTCTTTATTTGGATTCACATTTATGTACAATTTCAATGAAGTTAAGGGATTAGAACAAGGGTAAATGGAAATTCTAAGGCTATAAATCAGGCCTTTTTGTTTGGGAAAAGGAGGTTTCAATGGGTCAAAACTAGGGTTTCAAGGGGTTTCAAGGGTTAGAAGTTAGTTTTTCATGGGTCAGAGTAACGGTTTTTTGATTTCTAAGAGTAAAAGGTTAGTTTAGGGGATAAAGCTTAGTTTTTAAGGGGTTTGGAACATCTTTCTAAGGGATAATGATCCTTAAAAAAATAAATATATAGTTCTAATGTAAAAATGATATGTTTTCATCACTAAATCAATCCAATCAATCAAACATTTAAACAATGTATGACCATTTTTATCATTCTATAGTCAAATCATCGCAACATAGGAAAAATAATGAAATAAGTTTGAAAACTTTTCATGATTCACACCTTCTTAGAGATTCCATCCCAACATTGTTAGATTGTACCACACCATCGTAGTGCTAGTTGTAGCTGAACAAAGACTAGCAATGTTCTATTCAGAGAAGAAGGATGACAATAATACTCTATTGATCAGAAAACGGGCAAACACGTTGGGTTTTTGTAGCACTGATCTGGTGGGAAATAACCATTTGATGTTGAGGGGGCCATTAAGGAAATGGTCTCAAACACTTCCTCAAGGCTCAGCTCATAAACAAAAAATGGAATTGAAGATGAGGGGCACAAGGCTCCTACAAAATCAATCACATGAAAAACACACATAGGACTAGCAAGGCAGGGGTGGTGTGCATTGCCTTGTCACAGAAATACAATGCACTCTTAGGGTGAGGGTGATCCACAATGCCCTCGTACTACACTTAGCACAATCAACACAAAGGTACTTTTAAGGGAAGGGAGATCTATGGTGCCCTCTTAGTACCAACACATGAACATTACAAAAGTACTCTTAAGGCAGGGGTTGTCCACACCACCCTCTTAGTATCAACAAACAAAACACTAAACACTCACAAGAAATATATTCTCAAGGACAAGAGGAGCCATGTGGTATCACAATCTTTAATGGGTTTGGGAATTATGGAGAAGACGGAAGGAAAATGGAAGGAGTACCGACTGAGAGAAGAAGAGAGGGTGTAGTGGATAGAATAAGCAACGGTTAAGGGTGATGGAGATGGAAGGAAATGGAGAAATGAACTTGATAAAAATAGTAAATGTTACAAAGACATGGGGGAACTTATAATTTAGGAGCTTGCATAGCTCTCTCATTACAGTGACATAGGGTAGACTCCTCCTAGGTTTGGAACGTCCAATCACCCGCAACATGTACTTGCATACAACTCTTCTTGTTTTTTTGGAGGGCACCCAAGGGGTCCTTTTATAGGCCTTTTGGGGAGATATTTGGGAAGGATATTTTGAGATGAAACTTCTAGATATTTTACATTTGTAGTGAATAAGAATTGTGTACAAAGATGTAGAAGATTCTGGACTCGAGAAGGTGTGATATTTGGCCTATTTCTACATATATATCTTGGATATTTTGGGGCTTTATTACAAGAATATAGTATTTTATCCTCCAAATTCATGGAATGGGTCTTATGCACTGAATTCTGACTTTGGTCCATCATTCTTTTGAGTTTGGGGCCCAAGAATATAAGATATATGCATTAACAAAAGGTCTCCTTTGTTGAAAATTCAAAAAGGTGTGGTGGGGCTATGGGGCCTATGAAAAGACTTTTGTTTCATTCTAAACAAATCGTGCCAAGGTTTAAATACTTTAATATTCTAGAATTTCCATCTCTCTTTTATATTTACCTTCTATATTGACCATTTCTCTTTTATTGCAGGGAGAGCTAGTCATATCTCCAATGGTGGGGCCCACTTGACTTCTATCTTCCTTATTTATTTTATAGATATCCATATCATAGGAAAATAAGGTAAATAACATATTACATATATAGAATAAGATTATGGCTAGAGGAGGTATCAAATATATAGCCCTCATACTTAGCGCTCTGCTACTAGCGATAGTTTGGTGATGTCCTAGGGTGGGTCGTCTTCTTTTCCTTCTCCTTTGAAAGCTCTTGCTGATCATCAATGACTTCGATCCTTTGCTAGTACTTCTTTAGCCTCCATCCATTGACCTTGGTCTTGTGCACTTTCCCTAATGGATCCATAAGTTGGTAGCTGCCATTCTTGAACTTTTTCTTGATAAAAATGGTCCCTTCCATCGTGGTTGGAACTTTGTGTCATGCCTATTATCAAAAAGGTTATCATATTTTAGAACAAGAGTTCCTTTTGTTAACCATTTATCCTTCTCGTTTTATCTGCTTCATTCATGTAATGCTCGACTACAAGGTCCCTTTTCATACTCAGTTCTTGTAGATCTCTAAGCCTCTTTTGTATTATCTCTTGCTCACTCTATCCACTTTCCTTTAGTAGTACTCGAAGACTTGGAATTTCTACTTCTATTAGTAGCAAGGCTTCTTGTCCATATACCAAGTGAAATGGGCTCCCTAATGATGCTTTGTAGGATGTGCGATATGCCCATAAGACGGTGGTGAGATGCGTATCCCATTCCATAGGATGCTTCTTTACCATTACAAATAATTCCATTGGTCTTTTCAACAAGGCTATTAAATTGATGATAATAGGCTGTGGAGTATCTATGACTTATGTTTAATCTAGTCAATAGATCATTCAAAACATGTTATTTAAACCCTAGACCATGATTAGAAACTATCTCTAAAGGTATTCCAAATCTACAACATATGAAGTCATAAGTGAACTTCCCAATATCCTGTGTTGTTTTCCTTTTTTTGCTAGCTGCTTCTCCCATCTAGTCATGTAGTCGACTACCACAATCATGTATTCCTTTCCTCATCTTGTCCTTGGTAGGGGCTCGATTGCATCGATTCTCCATTGCTAGCATGATCCATAAGAGATTATTGGTGTCCTTGGTTCATATATAAGACTCTTATCACTTTGTGATTCCTATGAGGGTGAGGAAAATTGTACATACCATGACCACATTCATTGCAATTGTGGCATATGAACTCTTGTGCTTGTTGTCGTTGTCCCTGATTTCATTCCCTTTGTAGTGTGTCTTGCTGACTCCTCACCAAGTTGAGTGTCAATTGTTCTTGTGGTTGTATGAGTTTCTACAAGATATCTTGTTGTAAAGCTTCTCTGTTCTCTACCTATGCAAATGATACTAGAAGAATAGCATCCATATGTCCTACTTTTTCAACCTTTGAAGACTGAAACTTTAATTTTCTACACTTCACTCTTACTATATCTAATTCTTCTTCAAAACTCCTTGGAAATTGTGACTCCACCTTTGTTTCAGAGAAGGGAAGAGTCCTGAGATGAATCTAGCCCTTTTCAAAAATTCTGGAGCTACTTTGTTTGTCCCTAGGCTACTTTCCCAATTATTTTACACACAATAAAACTTGGATTCATAATTTGAAAAGTCTTCTAGTGTTACTTGCCTTAGTGAGAGCAGTTGTTGCCACAATCCTTCTAGTGTATCCTTTTTTCCATATCATGCCATGAATGCTTCACACACTGCTTCCCAGCTTCTTGTTGCTTTGTTTGCTACGTTGTTGTACCATACTGTGGCTTCCTCCTTTAGGACCTATGGGAAAGCGCTTAGATTGATAGCTTCTTCATCCCTTCTTGAGACAAGGTATGCCAGTTCCAAGTTATCCAAAAACTCTATAGCATCTTCATTACGTCTTCCATAGAAGTGTGGGAAGATTGATGACATTGTTGAAATTGAAGGTGACCTCCTTACAGAAGAATGAAGATCCAAACATTGAAGCTAAGGGTATACTCTAGAACTAGAAAGATAAATGGTTCTTGAGATTCAAGGATTTCTGCCAAATGCTCTACCCCAAAATGATAAATTATGCATTGTTGGAAGAATATCTTCCTACTATATGTGATATGGACACAAACAAGGGGTGTTGGTTGATAAGGCTAGTTGGGATGAATGGGACGACTTTATTGGGGTTTTGAAAACTCATTACGTTGAGATCCTTAGTGGGGACAGTAAGTTATGAGAGGGGCATCAAGGAAATGGCCTCTAACGCTTCCTCGATGCTCAACTCATAAATAGGGAATGGAATTGAAGACGAGGGACACTAGGCTCCTACAGAAATATTCACATGAAAAACACACACAACACTACCACGGCAGTGGTGGTCCGTGCTGCCTTGTCACTCAAATACAATAGTACTCTTACGGCGGGGGTGATCCATGCCACCCTCTTAATAGACTTAGGACAATCAACACAAAGATACTCTTAAGCTAGGGGTGATCTATGCCGCCATCTCAGTACCAACACACGAACATTACACAAGTACTCTTAAGGAAAGGGTTGTCCATGATGCTCTCTTAGTACCCTCAAACAAGACACTAAACACTCACAAGAAAGATATTCTCAATGACAAGAGGAGCCAGATGGGGTCAGAATCTTCAATGGGTTTCGGAATTATGGAGAAGAGGGAAGGAAAATGAAAGGAGTAGGGAGTGAAAGAAGAAGAGAGGGTAAGGTGGATAGAATAAGCAAGGGTTAAGGGTGATGGAGATGGAAGGAATTGGAGAAATGAACTTGATTAAAATAGTAAATGTTGCAAAGACACAAGGGAGCTTACAATTTAGGAGCTTGCATAGCTCTCTCAATAGAGGGACGTAGGGTAAAATCCTCCTAGGTTTGGAGCACCCACTACACCCATAGCATATGCCTGCATACAACTCCTCTTGTTTTTTGGAGGGCACCCAACAAGTCCTTTTATAGGCTTTTTGGGGAGATATTTTAGAATGATATTTTGAGATGATTCTTCTAGATATTTTACATTTGTGGTGAATAAGAATTGTTTACAAAGATGTATAAGATCCTCGACTCAAGAGGGTGTGATATTTGGCCTATTTTTACATATTTCTTGAAAAATTTGGGGCTTTATTTCAAAAATATGATCTTTTCTCCTCAACATTCGTGTAATGGGTCTTATCCACTAAATTTTGACTTTGGTGCATCATTCTTTTGAGTTTGGGGCCCAAGAATATAAAATATATGCATAAACAAATGGTCTGCTTCATTGAAAATTCAAAAAAGTGTGATGGGGCTATGGGGCCTTTTGAAAAGACTTTTGTTTCATTCTAAAGAGAGTGTTAGAAGGCTTAAATACTTGAATATTCTAGACTTTCCATTTCTCTTTTATATTTCCATTCTATAATGATCATTTCTCTTTTATTGCAGGGAGATCTAGATAAATAACATATTACATATATAGAATAGGATTATGGCTAGAGGAGGTATCAAAAATATAGCCCTCAACCTGATTCTTTTCTGAACAGCAATTGGCAATGTTTGAGCTCAAGTCTCTAATTGATTGAGGCATGGAGCAGAAGACAACTAAACGATGCTCAAAATAAAAATTGGAGAACATAATATGCATAGGAAATTAATGCCATGATAATCATTTCTGATATCAATATAACGAACATCTTCAGTCATGACTTTTTGCATTATCAATTATGAGAAGATTACAACGTATTCCTCATCAAAACTGTTACAATTTATTTGCGAATTGATGAATCTTTAGATGAATGTTTGTAAGTTTATCAACTCCATTGAAGTGATTGGTATTGATAATATTGTTAAATCTAAATCACGATGAAATTGTTGCTCTAATATATATACTCCAATTGTTCCGTGCGAAATCAATTAATTTTGAATATGGTTATTAATCATATCAATAACGCAGATTTTACCTATTATGTGAACATTTCTATAGAAAAAATTAATTTATTTTGTATCATGCACACTATATGGTCAATTATTTAGTTATCAAATATGTATTCATATTCGATACTAACAATAATCATACTGTGTGCATAGTTTTCTAATGCTGATGGCCAATATAAACTTCTTCAAAGATTAAATCTTGCACTCAGACTTTGATGAATCATAAAGTTTTATGATTTGATGGTCATATGTCTAGATGATTGGCTTGTTAATTAACCATATAATTTCTTAGAAATTGACACTCTGTATGATATGTTTTTAATGGAATATTGATTGACTAATAAAAATATTCATGCTAGCATATAAATTAACCTTTGTTTCGATAATTCTAAAAGAATCAGAAAACTACAGTAAAACTTTGAATCTGTATGATATTGTCAATTGCTTTATATGTTTATCTAATGAGAGGTTCCTTTTCAATTATAAACAAATTATGAATCAGTTGCTAAATGGTTGTGGTTGAACATAGATAATGATGAAACAAGTGTGAAAATTGATAGTAAAAGTCTAAATCTTTGATCTAAAGTTTTTTTATCACATGTGTTGCTAAAGTCACCTTGTTTGGGCCATAGAATTTGGGAGTTGACGTGATCTACCAACTGAATGTTTCCTATACTTCCAACATCTTTGAACCCAATATTAGGGGATGATTCTAACACCCCAATGCAACAATGGAAAATGGTTGGCCTCCACTAGGTCCACAAGCAATGATATCTGCTTACTGTTCTAAAATTTTCGTTGCACCAATACAGAAACTTAAAATGAACTTTTGCAAAATTCAGGTAGACCATAAGAGCTATCTAATAAGCTTTAAATCATCCCAAATGGATATTTGAGCTAAGAGAACCACCCTCTACAAAATAGAATACCTTTTTGCAACACTCTCTAACACTGAGTCACAACAAAGGAGAACAAAGACATGTTCTCTATTCCTTTTTACCTAAAGACCCATTATATCAAGCAATAAAGTGGGCATTTTACAATATCTAGAAAGCATCACTTGTTCTTGCTTGTAAATATTGTCACTAGAAGCTTGATCTCATATCCCAAGTAGTCAAGATAGATATAATAAAATACTTGTTGCCATGAAAACTAGTTGTTCAGCATGATCAAGAATCCCACATCATGATCTTTGACAAGTCTTTAAGGAGCAAGCCAGAGTCGTTCCTGAAACAGCAGAAAACCACTTAGAGGCCTCAATCAACATGATGACTAATGAAAATTGTGAAAACTGAAATTACCTGTGCCCGAAAAAAGGTCTAAGACCCAGTCATCATCATTGGAGAATAGTTGAAGCAATCTCATTATGAGCTTTTGTGGCTTCTGATAGGGGTTCACCAATGTCATGTCCCCAGCTACATGACGAAGTTTCTTGGTAACGGCTACGAACATGAGCACATTTGAGATCCCATTCTCATTGCAATGCTCCCTGACTCTCCTTTTGCTTACTTCATCATAATAGCCAACTATAATGCATTCAGTGGAGCTCACAAACCTATGCAAAGGAGTGTGATTGACATTTGACTTCACCCTGCCAACAAGAACTATGAGTCACAGAGAGCATCATTAAAGCCATGGAGATAGAAAGAAGATTACTTACCACGTGAGGCACTCCATAGCATGACATCTTGCCTTCAGAGTAGTTGAAACAGAGAAAGACTGGTCTGTGCTATGGAAAATTACTATCCTCCAAAGAGGAGACATAGTCAACTCTGCAAAATCAGTGACCATCTTCCGAATCTGAGGGTGTTTGAAGGGTTCATCGTCATTAACTCATCCCAACATCCTAAATCCATAGGGTATGTCTGCTATGAGAAGGGAGAAATGTTTTCTAGGCACAACAGAACAAATGTTATTTACATCACTACAGAATACATTGTAATATACAGGCCTAAGGGGGTCTAGGGGATTGGAGAAACATTTCAGATCAGGTTCATCATCAAAATCCATCTCCTTGGCTTTCAATCTAGATTTCTCATGCCTTGCTCTTTGAATGTGAGCCAGGAATGCAGGGGGGCAATCATCTAGTAACTCTGCAGACTTACTTTTCTTTGGTTTCTGCAGAAAAAAGTGGAAAGACAATTAAATGAGCTCTTCAATACAGCAAACAAAACATAAGGAATCGATGCATGGCATCGATTTCGTGTGTGGGTAGATGCCAGGCATCGACTTTGGGACATAAGTCGATGCCTGGCATCGACTTATGCCATGCGGTCGATGCCAGGCATCGACACATGCCCCGAAGTCGATGCCAGGCATCGACTTATGCTAGGAGATCGATGCCAGGCATCGACTTTTGGCAGTAGCTCGATGCAAGACATCGAATTTAGCAATAAGTCGATGCCATGCATCGAATTCCTACTAAAAGCCTGGCATCAAATTGGTTAGGTGAATCAAGGCATCTAACCTAATGGCAAACCAGGCATAACCTCAGAAAGAGAACCTACCCAATCACGAAACAGGATAAAATATTCTGATAAAGCTTTGTAGGATGATGTGGTTGGATAGTTTGCTTGGACCTCTGTCCAAGAAAAGCAACCCAGCCTCTTCATCATCACCTCCTGAATCTTCATGTATACTTTATGACTACAGTCACAAAAATCAAAAAGAGACTAGGTTAGACCAGAAGCATGGGAGGAGGGAAAAAGGATCTAAGAATAACATACAGACTTATTGAGCTCAGTCATCATCTCCTCCAAGCTTAGCTCCTTGGAGATTACCCTTGACAAAGTTGATATAATCAATGTATCATCCTTGATTCCTTGAAGGGCCCTCCATGGTGTCAGCTTCATGTCCTCAGGAGCCTCTTCAATTGAGAGGTCAACTTTCCTTCCCTTTCCCTTCAGATCAACCTATGGGTCTGGCCTCGACTTCCGTTGCTTCTGGCCCTTGACCTCCTTGTTCTCCCACATTGTGAAAATTTTATCCTGCAGATCCTAGATCTCACCTGATCTGAATGCCAGTTGAAACCATGGATGATATTTCCTCAAAGCATCAAACTTTCTATTCTCATCCAGTGCAATTCCAACCTCAATAAGGAATTCCTTTCGTAGATTGGGATGTATTCTTCCAGCTTCCTTCACGAGACAATCTTCATATTCATGGTGGAAGAACCGAATTCTCTCTATGGAGGACATTTTTTGCCTATAGTCATTGTCATTGTTGTGATCCCAAGCAAGAAGCTTGGCTTCCTCAGTTGTAAGACCAGCATATATCTTGCAATCTGCATACCTAAAGAAGAATGTGGTAGGGTGCTCCTTCACTAGCTGTCTACGGACCTCTGTAGAGTGTGAACCTCCAATCACATAATAAGTATAATCCTCAAACAAACCCTCATTGAACTCCTCCACAGAGCTGCACTCATTCAGATCCACCATGACAAGGAATGGCACAACAGTAGCATGAGGATTTATTTTCATTTTCTTCTTAAGGTTCTGCACGTGCAAATTGTGTGGCTCCCTGATCTCAAGGGGCCTCCTCCCTCTGATTGGATCTATTGGTGGCCTATGGATGATATTGATTGGCAGGTGGAACAACTGCCCCTTCTTCACAACTTTTCTTCTAGCTATGTCCTCCCTCATTTTGTTCTGCTCAGTACCAAGAACACCCGAGGCAAGCTCTCCACCAGGTGCAACTATTATATCCTCAGAGCTAGAGCTTGAGTCAGAAGACTCCTCTTCTCCAATTCTCTTCTTTTTCTTGTGGAACTTTTTCTGCACGCTCTGCTTACCCCTTGCCTTTATAGGGGTTGTCATCTTCTGTTGTGTTAGCATGATGTTGCCCTGGATCCATGGCATCAAGTCCTTGATAAGATTCACTGAGTCCCTGCATATCTCAGCAAGCCCATCTGGAACACAGCACTCTGGGCACAAGAAATCCATCTTGCATATAACATTTCTTAAACCTTTCGATGTCTCTACCAAGAAAAGGAGGTTGTCAGAATCCTCATCTTCATAATCCAGTTTGTACACAAGGCCATACTGAAAACCCTGTGTTGTCGTGATCTTTCCTCTCCCATATGCCCCTGCGAACACAAGAAGGACAACATTCTTTTCTTCAACATATTGAAGGCACCACTCCAGATTTGTCATGTCTCGCAATGGACGATCTGTTCTTAAGACCTCTCCGTCCCTCCACCTATCCTTCATAGTTGTATCATCCTCAGGAATTTTGATGCTACTCTATCCACCAGAGGATATTCCAACCGGGTTTGCTGGCCTTCTCAAAGGATAAGGATGCAATAATTTTCTTTGGTTTTGCTTGGTGACCAATGCCTTTGTCACATTGCTGATCACCAGAGCTTCTTGAAGGGCCTCTCACTCTTGGACTCCGCATCCCTGAAGGCGCTTGGAAATATCAGCTCATATGTAAATGTGCTTTTCAAAGGTCCAAGTCAATCCCAAGCATCGACTTTTAAGTGCAAGTGGATGCTAGGCATCCACTTTGTGTGCAAGTCGATGCTCGGCAGGGTGCAAGTCGATGCCAGGCATCGACTTGCACCCTCAAGTCGATGCCTGGCATCGAGTTGCACCCTCAAGTCGATGCTTGGCATCGACTTGCACCCTCAAGTCGATGCCGGGCATCCACTTGCACACAAAGTCGATGCCTAGCATCCACTTGCACTTAAAAGTCGATGCCAGGCATCGACTTGCACCTAAAAGTCGATGCTTGGCATCGACTTGAACCTAAAAGTCAATGCCTAGCATCGACTTTGCACCCTAAAGTTGATGCCTGGCATCGACTTTCAGGCCAAATTCGATGCCAGGCAAGTCGATGCCAGGCATTGACTTTTAGGTGCAAGTCGATGCCAGGCATCAAGCTGTACCCTCATTGGATCTATATTTTAGGAGCGAAGAAAAATAAAAACCTAGAAAGCAGACTATTTACACAAGCATATAAAAGGAATCTTTTTTTATGGTATGATTTTGTCTACCTCTTGGTACTCTTGCCAACATTCTTCTTCTCCATCAGAGTTGCCTTGCTGGTATGCTGAGCTTTGTGCTCCATGGCTGTCTGTGCTCTGTTGCTCTCTCTTGCTCGTGGATTTTGAAAATGAGAATGATCTCCTCCTCTGCTATTTATAGGCAATTGGGTAACTTGAACCAGAGACTAACTGGATCTAACTGAATGAGTCCAGTTGCTAACTATATCTGTCAACTTATCTAACCGGGAAATACCACTCACACAAATAGGCTGTTTCACCTCCTCTTTAATGAAATATTCATAGAACCTTGCAACTATTTATATACATTTGCATGGAAATTACACTTCAATGGCAAGAGTATGGTATGTACATGAGGATGTCTAATCTCATGTATAAATTGTTTCTTAGAATCTCTTGCTTGGGAAAAAATCAAGTCTAAGTTGTGTTGAATATGGGAGATTAATGACATCTTTATAGCGTTATCCTTCTCACTTCGGTTCATATTCATATTTATCTTGTAACACATTGTTGAAATGGAAAATCAATGTATGAATAAACGTTCAAGTAAAGAGCTCTGGGGTACTTTCGACAAAATATGTTGGTACTTTCAACAAAATAGCTTGGTAATTTCAAATGTCACTCATTGTCTTTGCATCCAACATTCAGAAAAATCGTAGAGGGAAAATTCATTTGAAAATCTTTTGTAACAAGCATATACTTAATTCTTACATATAATTCTTACATATACTTTTCCATATACTTCTTTCATATACATTTCCGTGTACCTCTTTTACACATAATTCTTTTTTAATATACTTTCATCTACCTCTTTGAGATCTAGCCAAGACCACAATAAAACGTAATCCTTGAAATCTTAACCAAAGGTAAAATTTCTTCTTGTATAGTCTTCAATGGCACTACTCCAAGCAATTTTAATATCTAATCCAGTTGGAACTCAACTCGGATATATTTTGATTCACTCACAATGCTAAGACTCAATGACTCATATCTAGTTAGAAATCAACTGTGTATCTCATCTTTCAAAAGTGAATCAAATCTTTGGTTCCCTTATTAGTGTATATTTGAGTAATTAAGTGATTTGATGTAATTTGATGTTTAATGTTATTTAATGTACTTTAATGAAGTTTTGATTTCATATCTTCTTGATGTGACATTTGATGTGAAATCTTCACTTGATCTCGGTTTTCTACTTATTTAAAAAGGTCATTCATCTTCAATCTTCTGTGAACTCAGTGAAGATGAGCTCAATTTTTTCAGTGGATGCTTGGGCATCAGCTTCCTCTGCTCATATTGATACATTCTCGGATTCATTGTTCTCAGTTGACCCTTTCCACAGAAGTGATGATTCAGATATGTTTTCTGTTGAGTCATTTAAGCTATCCAATTCACAGTGCAATGCTGCTCAACCAAATGCACCTCTTGATCTCCCATCTGATCCAACCATTGATCTCCCTTCTGACTCAAGTGCATGTGGAGCAACGAAAAAGCAAAGCAAGCTCAATCTAGGATTTAAAAGAAGGCCTCGTGAAGTAAGTAAAAAAAGATTTAAATTTCTTACTTTAGATAGACAGATTGCATTGGATATTGTGAAGCATTGTTGTGGTTTGAAATGTTTGTACAATTTAGGAATGAAGAAACTAAAGCGCCTAAGAGAAAAATTCCTCCATTTAGATAGTGTAAGGCAGGATATATACCTTGTTTCTCGCATACAAATGATTGAGGATAACATGTCACTAACACATGTTGCTTTTGAGTATTTCTTTAGTCTAGGGATGCGATGCTGTAGGGCTGCATTTAAAATTGCAATGGGTGTGGGAAATTTTAGATTACATAGGGTTCAACAAGGGCTTTTGAATGAGGATCTCATTTTGGATACGTTCCATGTTGGGACCAAAGGATCTGTTGGACGTCATGCAATGAATTGGATGATGAACTATTTTAGCTTGCATTGTGAGGTTATGCCTACAACTGGAAGGTTGCACTTGTCAGATAACTTTACTCATCGAGAGGTATTTCAAATATATAGAGAAGACATGGAAAATAGAAATGAGAAGTATGTGTTGTATCGTCACTTTACTCGATTATGGAAGGAAGAGTTTAACAATGTTTCTATTCCTCGTAAAGTTAGAATGGGTGAATGTTCAGTTTGTGCCACTTTGAAAAACATGGCAAAAGGGGCTACAACACCACAGGAAAAGAATAATTTTAAAAACCTTCTTAACAACCATCGTGAGAGTCAAGCTTTAGAGAGAAAGAAAGCAATTCATCATCGAAGTAAAGCACTCGGAAATCCGGAGCGTTATATGTGTTTGTTGATCGATGGTATGGATAAAAAAAAAAACTTGTTTGCCACATTTTTATCGCATCCCTAAGGACATTGGAGATGAAGTCCTTGTGCAAATGCATTTGGTTGGTGCTTTGGTATACAATGGAACTGTAATGTCCAAGGTTTTCTTCACATATCGGAATGTGCATAATGATCCAAACCTTATAGTCACTGTCATTCATCGTGTTTTGCAATCATGGAAGGGTCTTTTGCCACCAACTCTATATTTGCAACTAGATAATACTTCAAGAGAGAATAAAAATTCTACAGTCTTTGGATATTTAAGCATGCTTGTTGAAAAACAGGTATTTCAGAAGGTTAAGGTAAATTTCCTTCTGGTTGGCCACACTCATGATCACATTGATCAAATGTTTAGTACTTTCTCTAAAAAGTTGGCACATAACAATGCTTTTACTCTTTTGATTTTATCTGAGCTGATTTCAGAAGCATATACTCCAAAACCAGAAGTTCAACACCTCACACAGATTTATGACTTTAAGCACTTTTGCTCAATGGGCCTTGATAATAGTGCTAAGGTTTTGGCTCCATTGCACAATATTAGTTTCAACCATGTATTCTTGATGAGGAGGATTGATGAAATAACCCTTTTATTTGCAAAGCAGTATTCATCTTCTCTTGGGTGGGAGCCTAAAGAGGGATGCAGATTCTTATTGCAGGTGCCTAATTTGTCTACTATAACAGTGTATGGTGCAGAATAATCACCATATGAAGATAAAAACAATACAGAAAGATGTGGAAATGTGGTTGATCAAAGTAAAAGCTGGATGCATGCACTCATTGAAAAGAAGAGACATATTGAGCGTGCAAAAAAATATGCTGGAGATCAAGATGTATCTTGGTGGGAGTACTTTTTCAATCATCAAGAAGAGATTATACAGTATACAATTGCAGGTCACTGGCCAGTTGATGTTCCATTCACATGGGATTTTTGTACACAAAGATCCGTGAATGTGGCCCAAGCATGTAATGTAGATGCACTTCAAAGTTTTATACATACACCAGAAAGAAATATTTATGTGACTCAAGGATGACAAAACAGGCAGAAGCAAGATGACAAGGAAATTTAATAGAGATAAATGTTGGAACACTTATTGTAGTACTTGCTGATGGTGATGAGGCTACCAGACCATTTTGGATTGCCAAGGTTTTAGAGATAACTAAAGATATTGGTCAAAGAAGAATAGAGGCTTTGATGGTGCATTGGTATTACACTAAAAGTAGTAATGCATTCACACATAAATATAACTTAGAAATGGTGTGTGATACTAAACGAACATGTTCAAAAAAGAAAAAGAATATTCGAAGCAAATCCAATCTTAAAATGGATGATGTAGATATTCTTGTTTATGATTTTTCCTTGACCAAAACAGGTCACTTGAGGAAAGCAACCATCAACATGATAAAAAAAAAGCTTCCAGATGTATGTGGTACAGGAAATCATAGGCAAACAAGAAGAGTTGTGCATGATCCTGCAGAATTTGGTATGTAAGTGGATGAAGATAGAGCTCTTGTGGATATAGAACAAGAAGAAGAGAGCTCTCAACAGTATGAGACTGAATCAAGTGCATCAGATGATGAGGGTGTAGACATAGATCGACATAGTTGTGAGTTGCATTGAAGCTCTCTTACATTTTTAGTGCTTATGTAAATGCCTCGAAGTAGTTTGGTTAATGAAACCATGTTTTGTAGCAATTTTGAATAACAATCAGATATCCACCCATTAAAAATATGTCTAAAATGTTATTTTTGTATAAGACCAATTCTACATTCTTTATATAGATTTTAGACATCTCAATGTCTTATCATATAGATTTTGGACATGTCAATGTCTTATCATATAGATATTGGACATGTCAATGCCTTATATAGTGAAATTTTGACTACATTTTGAGCTCTTTTTTTTTTTGAGAAAATGACAAAAAATGTCAAAAAATCACATGTTTTCACCTCATTTTTGTAATATATGTATACTGGTATAAAGGAATCTCAAACATAAGCTGCCATTTGCTTGATTTTTGACGAGAGTGTTCTCTTTTTACGACATAGTTCTCGTCTGTTACGACTCACTGTTCTCTACCTATCTAGAGAGATATACCTTCACAAACTTGGCAACTTCTCACAATTAACTCAATCAAATAACTCAAAACTTTGTCAATGTTTAGGGTAATATATGAGAGACCAAATGAAGCTTGAAATCAATGAAAATGAGTAAAATGAGATTGCAAACAATGTTTTGCAATGTGGTACAATCATATTTGGAAAAGCCTAACTACACCTCTAGATAGAGAGAAGAAAAATCATGCAAAAATGAGGTAAGCAAGCAAGGGGGCTGCTTTTTGGAGTTTATGACTTCACTAAACTAAGTCAGAAACTCATGGAATGCATACAACTCAAGAAACAAAGGTAGGATGATGCTTATGTAGATTTTTTTATTTCCTACAATCTAGGTAACCACCCACCAATGAGTGTAGGTGGCATTTTGGAGGCTGATTTGATGAAATTTGAAATTTGATTGAGTTTAGTGGAACTTCTTACTTTATTCCACAACTTTGGGTCCTCCTTTTTGATTTTTCTATTTGAAAAACTTGTGGTTGAGCCCTTTTGCATGATTGAGACTTGATTTTCAACACTTCCCCTCAAGTCTCAATGCCTAGGTCCTTCATTCCAATGCATGCCTTGAAGTGTTGTAACTTTACTCCATCCAATGCTTTGGTAAACATATCTGCAAATTGATCCTTTGTATTGACATGCTCCACCTTGACACCCTTTGACATGATCTTCTCTCTAATAAACTGGTAATGCACTTCTATATGCTTCAACCTTGCATGGAACACCGGATTTTGAGCCAAGCATATGCTACTTACGTTGTCATAAAAAATAGGGACTTGTTGATCCTACAAATCAAGATCAACAGAAAAATTCTTGAGCCACATAAGCTCACATGAGACTTGTGCTAAGCCTCTATACTCAGCTTTGATCGATGAGAGGGCCACTGTTGGTTGTTCATTTGACATCCATGAGATGGTCTTCTTCCCTAGCATGATAACATAACCACATATTCTCCTCGTTTCATCTTTGGAACCTGCCCGATCAAAGTTAATCCATCATCAAGTGGATAATATAGAACTTCATTCACTAATCCCTTGAGGTACCTAGGTACCCTTTTGGCTGCAACAAAATGAGGTACTCTTGGTGCATGCAAAAATTGAGATAACACTCCAACTACATGTGCAATATCTAGTCTTCTCATATTAGCATACAAGAAAGTGCCAATTATTGACATAGACATGGTGAGATCCTTCACTCCTTCACCTTGATGAGCACTTAGTTTAACATTTACTTTTAATAGATTTGAAATGGGCTTGCAATCACACAAGCCAAACTTCTTCAAAAGATCTAGAATGTATTTCCTTTGCATCAAGTATATACCCTCCTCTTTCTATAGTACTTCAATCCCAAGGAAGTACCATAAAATCCCTTAATTTAAGATTTTAGAATCACATCCAAGCTTCCTCTTTATGTCCTTGATGTTGGCTTCATCATCCCATGTAATGATCAAATCATCAACATATATAGAAATGAAAACAATTTTGCTACCTTCCTCCTTCAAGAAGAGTGATGGGTCTACGTGACTCTGATTGTATCCACATTTTACCAAGTAGTCCACAAGTCTTTGGCTTCAAGCTCTTCAAGCTTGCTTGAGTCCATAAAGAGACTTTTTTAGCCTACATACATGATGAGGATACCTCTCATCTTCAAAGACTTGGGGATGGTCCATGAAGACTACCTTTTCAAGCTCTCCATTTAGGAAAGCATTCTTGAGATCCAACTGATACATCTTCCAAGATTTTGAGGCTGAAATTGGAGTCGAACTTCTGATGGTGGAAATCTTAGCTACTAGACTGAATGTTTCCTCAAAGTCTATGCCATAGGTTTGAGCAAAAACTTTGGCAACAGCCTTGCTTTATACCCAGAGATGCTCCCATCTACATGCCTCTTTACCTTATACACCCATTTGTTGTCAATGAATTTCATGTCCTTTTGTTATCGGCACCAATGAACAAGTATAATTTTCTTCAAGTGATTTGGCTTCCTCCTCCATGGCTTCAATCCATTCCCTATGCTTACTTGCTTCTTCAAAAGAGTTAGGTTCTTTACAAGCTATAACTTGACTCAAGTAGGCATAGTGTCTTGCAATGAATGAATCATAAGTTAACCTTTGAACAGGGTATTTAACCCTATGGATGACCTTATCTCACCATTAGGTGGTAGGAATCCCCTCCTGCTTGGTTTAGATGCTTTAAATCATGGAGTTTCTAGTTTTTCCATATCTTCATCGCTTGTAGATTCCATGTCTACCCATCGATGGTCTTTTTCATTTGCATTTTCCTTTCCTTAGCTACTTGATTCACTTGAATGAGATTCATTCCTTGTCCTTCCATGTAAATCTGATGTAGTACTCTCCTATGATCATGTGATTGAAGTGATTGGACCACTCATCTCCATGCTTTGTTGTTGCTCTTTGAACTTCTTCTTGGCTTCATATGCATCATCAACCTCTAATACATCTTTGCTACCATACTAAGTAGAAACTCATCAAATATTAAATCCCTGGGCACCTTACGCTCTTTGGCGCAAGGATTATAGCATCTAAAACCCTTTTTCTCTAAAGAATATCCAAGAAATATACACCTATCTACCTTCACATCTAACTTGTGTCGCAATTCTTAAGGTATGTGAACCTAACACACACAACCAATTGAGATGTGAAAGGTTGGGTTTCTTACCACACCAACATTCATAAGGTGTAACTCCATGTACTCCCAAGGCTGGACATCTATTCATAATGTATATGGCTATATTTGTTGCATCAGCCCAATAAGAGTTAGGAACAATCATTTCATTTAACAAAGCTCTAGCCACAGGCTGTTATGTATCTATTCTTCCTCTACCACCCCATTTTGTTCAGGTGTATATGTGCAAGTGAATTTTCTTTTTATGCCATGGTCAAGCAGAACATCTACAAATTCATTTGAAAAATACTCTCCCCCTCCATTTGATTTGAGAGTCTTCATATACTTCCCTGTTTCCTTCTCCACTAGGTTTTTGAACCTCTTGAAGTGGTAAAACACTTCTGACTTTGACTTCATGCAATAGATCCAAGAAAACCTTGGACTCACCAAGCCCTTCCTTTGCATATACTTCATCCTTTATAAGTTTATGTGCCCAATTCTTTTATGCCATAAGTCCATTTTTGTAATTTGTTTATTTCCAATTGACAAGTAGCCAATGTGAGGGGTTGATGGCTTTACCTCCATGGTGAAGAGTCTTCCTTGCTTCTTTCCTTTTTCTATGAGCTTGTAGTCCTGCATGGGGTCTTCAACAAAACATCCTTGATCATTGAACCCCTCTTTCAACCATTTGACCTACCGAAACCAAGTTCTATGGGATGGTTGGCACATGCAACACATCCTTCAACATCTTGGAGCTTTGAGATACATTCAGTGCAACATATCCCACATGTTTCATCTTATGCTCATTTTCATCCCTTGTCTCTACATGTCCTTGAGTGATGGGTGAGTGTAAATTAAAGAGAACGTCTTTAGTCCAACTCATATGGTTGCTACAACCACTAGCAATGTACGACCTAAAATTTCAATTGACTCTTTCACTTGACCCATACATCATAAGCAAGCTCTCATTTTCTGAATTTGTTGAAGTAGTAGCATAACTACATTGGTTCCTTTTGTATCCTTGATTGCCTCCTCCTCTAGACCAACAATCTCTTGAATAATGGCCCAGTTTTCCACAATTGAAGCATTCTCCATTGAATGCTTCTCTTCCATGTGATCTTCCTCCTCATGCTCTATTCCTTCCTCCTTCTCTTGATCTATAGATTTGATTGGAGCCTTCTTGGTTGCTTGAGTTTGAGCTTGACCTTCCTCTCCCTCTACCTTGGGAGTTTTGTCCACATCTTTTGCCTTTGCCTCTACTTGCATAGAAAACTTGGGCTGGGCTGCCCTTTGATTGTAAACCTCCTTGGTTCATCTCCTCGATCACCATCAATGCGGTTAATTGATCAAATTTTGGTAGGGAATCGCTCACATAAATTGATGTGGTGAATTCTTTGCACCTTTCATCCTCTCTAAAGCCATTCAGAGTGTGTGCGACAAGATCATCATCTTTGATTGGGCTCCCAAGTGAGCATAGGGCATCTGCAAGCTCCTTAACCTTCAAAATGTACTCATTTATGTTAGTAGTTGGTGATTTCTTAAGCTTATTTAGGTCATTCTTGAGATGAATCTTCCTTGCCTAAGATTGATGAAGAGTACAATCTCTCCAAGGTCTCTAGGGTCTCCCAAACCTTGTTGGATGTGTCCAAGTCTCATATATGCCCTATCATGCTACTGCTTATGTGTTGGGATAGAGTGAATATGACTCTCCTATCCCTTTCTATCCATTCATTACGTGCCTTGACCATCCTTTGAAGTGGTACATCATGCACATGAGCCATTGGCTTCATGCCCATCATTAATCCCCAAAATCCTTTGCCCATAAGGTAGTTTCTAAGTCTAAATTGCCATGGTTGATAATTGCCTTTCTCTAACTTCTCTATTTGTGCATTATAATCAGCCATATTGAGCTCTAAGATGCTCCTTCAGATTCTCCTCAAGTGTTTGAATGCTTAACAAGGTGTGGATATTACCTTTTGATAGCTTATCCCTTGCTAACCATTGAGTAGTTGAGATCTCGATCGACGTAGCCCCATATTGATGTCTTCTTGCTTTGATAAGTGTTGCTTGCGCTTCCACGAGTTGTCTTGATCTGTTCAAGTCTTCAATATGATGCCCATTGATGTGTTGAAGCGTGCAAAGTGGCTTTGATACCACTGATGCGGGATCATTCTAACACACCAATGCAACAATGGAAGATGGTTGCCCTCCACCACGTCTACAAGTAGTGATATATGCTCATTGCTCTGAACTTTTCTCTGCACCACTACACAGAATACAAATGAAATTTTTGACAACTTATAGTAGACTAAAAAAGACATCTAAAAAGCTTTAAATCATCCCAAATGGATACTTTAGGTGGGAGAACCACCCTCTATAAAATAGGCTACCTGTTTGCAACACTCTCTGCCTATGTGTAGAGATATACCTTCACAAAGTTCAGGGCACTATATGAGAGACCAAATGAAGCTTGAAATCAATGACAATGAGTACAATGAGAGAGCTTTCAAACAACGAAAATGAGTAGAATTAAGCTTCAAATAAATGAAAATGAGTACAATGAGAGAGCTTCCAAACAATGCGCTACAATTTGGTACAATCAAATTTGGAAAAGCCTAACTACAACTCCAGGTAAAGAGGAGTGAAATCATGCGAGAATCAAATAAGCAAGCAAGAGGGCTACTTGCTAGAGTTTATGACTTCACTAAACTAAGTGGGAACCTCGTGGAATGCATACAACACAAGAAATAAAGGCACAATGATGCTTATATAGAGTTTTACTTCTCCTACAATCTAGCTAACCACCCACCAATCAGTGTAGGTGCACTTTTTGGAGGCTGATTTGATGCGATTTGAATTTGATTGAGTTTGGTGGAACTTCTAACTTTGGTCCACGACTTTGGGTCCTCCGTTTTGATTGGTCCAATCGCAAAACTCGTTGTACAACTCAGGTATATATAATTTATATTTTCTTGAATATGCATTGATGAAGTTACATAATAGTTGTGGAATTCTTCTTCCTTGTGAGTGGCAGCTTGGTTCCTAATCCTTGTACTTTATTGTATGTTGATGGCTAATCATATTTGGTTTGAGCACCTCCATAGAAACTGGTAAGTAGTTATCCTCTTCTTGCCACCCCTATTATGGACATCTAAAGTGGAGGCATTTGCACATATTCATTCATTAGAGCTTGGTTGTATTAGAATTTGATCAAAACAAATTATATAAATTTACACACATATTCACTTTGACCCTCTTCTTTGAGCCATATTCTAGGTATTTGAGCTACCTTTTGCCATTTATTTTTAATTAAATTTCAATGGGCAAGAAGAAGATAGTTGAAATAATTACACATGATAAAGAATTAGATATGGAAGAATAAATTAAGGCTAAGATTTTTAACTTGGAAACACAATTCAAATACTTAAGATTTTCTTCTACCAAAATTATGATAAAAATGATGATTTCTCTTGTGATAAAAATATGATCAAAATATTTTTTATTTAGATAAAAATATGATGAAAATATGAAAAAATAACTATGTATGAAAATATGATGGAAAACATGTTTGAGAAAATACAGTTTGATGTAAAATCTGATGATTATGATATGATCTAATATGATTGATGATGAAAATTAATTATCTTGTAGTTTCTGGTTCTATGATTACCAACAAGATTAGATGATGATTTAAGCAAACAAATTGAAGATTTTTGATGACAAATTCATGATGAATTTGGAGATTGAATATTGATGATGAAGCCTTAAATCCAGGTGGTGTTAATCTATGATTTTAATTTCTTATTTTTTTAATCTATGCATATCATATGCATTCATGAAAAAATATAATCATATAATCTAGAACTTGGTTTCTCAGATTATAAAGTGATTCTATTTAGCCAAAGTAGGAATACAAAACTTGATTTATGTTTCTAGTTTATGATTTTAGTAGGGATTTGATGTGAACAAGAAGTATTTGCAATTTTATTCAAATGATGAAAGTACTTTTATATATGTATGAGAATATAGATGCGTGACTATCGTATGTGAGATCCTATGTCTTTCTCCTACATGCATCTAGATCCTTAGCATACAATAAGGGGTTAAGCCTTTCCCCTTCTAAAAAAGAGGTTATGAATGTAAATAATAAAATAAAAAAATAAACATTTATACCTTCATTCACCCCAAAAAGGTACGTATGAATATCATCTACATGAAGATTACAAATCATACTTGTATGAAGTTGAAGATGAAGAAAAGCTAGTTTTGGCAAACACATCTAGTGATTAGAAATTGGGGACAAAAGGCGGATGTTTGTATGAGTAGATCTAAATGATTTCTTTGACATGTTTGATTGCTTATATGTGAGTACTTATATATGAAGAAACCTGATTCTGAATGAATGAAGAAGAATTTTGTTTCATGATGATCTTTGTAAAATTTATGATTTCAACATAAGTTGATGATTTGTTGACCGAAAGGGTTGATAGCTTAACTTTGTGATTTGCTATGTGCTAAATAGTAGATTGAAACTGAATGAAATTCATTTGCATTTAGGATGATAAAATTCATAAATTTGATATGATAAATGTATAAATTATGATTCTTTTCAAAAGGATTTGATATTGTTTATGATTGGATTTTAGGTTAGCCCATCAAGATGAAGTGCACGATGGGTGGGGGTGGATCTCTAGGCTTGTGGCTAAGGCAGCGTACTTCTAATGATGACATCATGGGTCAAATCTTGCCATTATTATCAAATGGAAAACAACTTAATTGTTCTATTTTTTACCTTTCATTAGCCAAATTCAGACCCACGTTGAATATTTTACTTCTCTCTAAATAGAGATTCTCCCAAAGGCAGAAATAACGACCGACTTTTCGTCAGATTGATTTAAAATATTGGAAGAAGTTCTCTACGATTGCACTCTAAATTTAGAGTTAAAGCAATATAAAAGGACGATGTGGTGCTTTAATTAGAGGGGGATGACAATTACTGCCATAACCGACAATGGTGGAGTGTTTATTTTAAATAGACTTCTGTTCTGTCAGCAACAAATGGGGCTATTCTGACAAAACCAAGGACAACAACATTCGATGATCTGTGATCGTTGACAACTTTCGACAACACCATGGACATAAGATTATTACGTGACAACTATATTTGATGATGCACTCATGAGATTGTACCGCACTACTACAGTGCTGATTCTAGCTGAACAAGGACTTGCGACGTTCTCTTCAGGGAAGAACGATGATGATAATACTCTGTTGATCAGAAAACGGGCAAAGGCATTGGGTTTTGGCATCGCTGATCTTGCGGGGAACAAGCATTTGATGCGATTCTTTTCTGAACAACAATTGGCAATGTGTAAGTTGAAGTCTATGACTGTTTGAAGCCTGGAGCAAAAGACAACTGACCGATGCTGAGAAGAGAAAATTGAGAACATAACACTGGCTGGAAATCGACGCCATGATAATCAATTCTGATATCAATATATCCGACATCTTCGGTAATGACTATGTGCACTATCAGTTATGAGAAGAACACAACGCACTCCTCATCAAAATTGTTACAAATTATTTGCGAATTGATGAATGTTTAGATGAATGTTTGTAAGTTTTCCAACTCCATTGAACCGATAGGTAATGATAAAACTGTTGAATCTGAATCACGATGAAATTGTTGCTCTGATGTACATACCCTGATAGCTCCATTGAATAGTTGCGCTACAACAATTAATTTTGAATACGGTTATTAATCTTATCAGTCAGAGAGATTTTACCTATTATGCTACCATTTCTACACAAAAAAAAAAAAAAAAAAAAACGTGATTTTGTATCATGCATAGTATATGGTCAACTCTTTTGTTACCGAATATGTATTCATACTCGATAATAACAATAATCATATTATGTGCATAGTTTTTGAAATCTGATGATCAATATAAACTTCTTCAATGATTGAATCTTGCACTCAAACTTTGATGAAAATTTATATGATTTGATGGTGATATGTTTAGATGTTTGGCTTGGACGTTGATGAACAGGAATGGAAACACATTAGCATGAAAGTCACGGATCTGAATAGAAATACAGAAGCCCTCTTTTTTAACTAAAAAAGCGGCACTTTTCTTAGCTTTGTAACTCAAAAATAGTGAGGAATTAGCTTAAACTTGTGAGGGACACTTTTATTCAATTTTTTTATCTACACAATAGCATTAGAGATGACCTAGGTCCAAATCTACCTCCAAGTATCACTTTTGAGCTCTAAAAGTTTCCAAATTCTAGAGAGAGAATGAACTCAAGGTGTCTTCTTATAGCGATCTAAATATAGGGCCCTAAACAAGGTACTTAAACCATGATTCACAAACATTTCACACAGACACTTTTAGTCTCTTATGAATGCTCCAGTTTTCTCTCATACATAATTTTTCTTAATTCTTTCATCTTCACTTTCAATTTCCAACCAAAAAACATGATGAGGATAAGGACTAGACAGAGAACATAAAACTTAACATCTCAAAAATTTGCCGACATGCATATATTGACCTAATTATTCATTCTAGGCATTATCCCCACAATCTAGTTGAAAAAGTTCAAAATGAATTATGTCACTATCAAAAGGCCTATTACAGAATTTCATATTTTGCCTACAAGCCCATTACAATAGTTTTGTCATTGAAATTTAGGGACATATGTTTCCAAGCTCAACCCTAGTGTGCCTTTGGACTGTGTAATCCTAGCCATGCTAGGTGTTGAAACCCTAATTTGTGTGATATGAAGGGTCCAAGGGTACTCAACCCGCCTGCCTTTCTACTTTCAATTAATTCAAATGTATTTGGGGAGAGTAGACCTCAAGGCTAATAAAAAAGCCCCTTGCTCCAAGGGTTCAACCTTTTCCACCACGACTTAAAAGTGAAGAATACAAGAATGCATATTTCATCTTCAATCTTTAGATCCTTAAAGAAGAATTCTAGTCTTCACTTAAGCTCCGGATTCCTTGGGTGACACGGACCTGTTTACCTCTTTATGGCCCATCTTGAGAAACTCTTTCGTAAAATTCAAGTGAAAGAGTTAAAGGTTTAGTCTTTATGTTGAGATCTGATTTTTTTTTTAAGCCTAATAAATTTTCCCACATATTATTTAGTGATCTCCATCTCCATTCAATTTTAAGCATCCATTTTCTTTTTACTTTAGTTTCTTTGCTTACTATTATAGTGAGCGTGGATGTATTCTTTTTTCGCATGCATAGTATTAGTACACTTTTCATTGTATTTTCAATGACACGCATAAGTGTCCCTACTCCATCATCATGCTTCTATGTGAACAAAAATGAAAGCAATGGATAAGATTGTGTATGTGCATTTTTACGTGCTTCGACCCATGTGCATCCCCTCTCAATCACTCATTTCCTTTTCTCATATAAAATGTTTGAGGCACACATTGTTTGCATCCTCATCTAAGAGTACAACCAAATATTCGAAGTTGCCATTCCTCAACCTCTCGTTTTGATCGTCATACGAGAATACGATGCATGCATAATTCTAAAAATATATTAACTGAACAAGAAAAGTAATTCGAACTCAATTTACAAGAGTTTTTCACTTCTCTCTTCTCGATTTTAGATGCTTCTAGTACCTGAAAAATTATATAATCATTTTCTTGATAGGTTTTAAAGTGAAATAAAGCAGATTGGATCTCCAAGAAGCGGCCAATGAGACGTTTACAACTATCAAAACAAAGTAGCTCGAAACTACTTACTTGTGCAAAAAATTCATACGTTCCAATAAACATTATACCATTGAAAATATTTCCAAGAAGAAAAATTTTTCAAAATTCCACCTTTTGAGGAAACAAAAGAGGGCACCCAAACTTGGTAGGGTACTAGTTGATCATTGGTTGGAAACAATTACTAACATTTTTTAGAAGGTATATGCGTTTAGGGATGCACGTACTTTTCCATCGGTATTGATTTTGACATGATATTTCTAAATACAAAGTAATATAAATATAATGCAGAAAATCAAAAGATTTTGACTTGAATGATGATCTAGTCCATTCGCATGCTTTAACATTGGTATTTAAGCACAAATTTGGAATATAAATACATATCTAAGGCTCAATAAAGCACTTGAAGTCAAACATTTTACTTGAGGTTTTGTTACATATAAGTAAAAAGAAGTAGAGTGACAACACATGGATAGTTTAGTGGTAAGACACTTAACTTTTAAATGTGAGATTGCGGGTTCAAATCCCATCCTCGGTAGACGTGAAACTCCTTAATGCCACTCCTTAATTAATAGGTTGTTGCATGTGGGCAATGGTCACAAAGGAAGCCAAAGATACCAAAGTTATGCCAAACTTTGATGCCTTCATCGATGCCTTGAAGTAAGCCAAAGGAATAAATGTAGGAGTGGGAAGGAGTAACATTGGTGTAAATGTAGGCATACATTATATGTTACGTTTTAGGGATATAAATGGAAACTATAATCTTGAATTCTAATTTGAAAACAAAACCGAAACCAAAACAAAGATAGAGCTTGAAATCGGAACCAAAGATGGAGATATCGATCGAAAGTAAAAATGTACAAAGTCAAACCCCTCTACAGTGATGTGTGGATGCTCTGATAGCACTATTACAGGATATTATGTACACATGTACAAAAAGAGTACAAAAACAAAAATAATTAAAAAATAGAAATACATTATAGATGTGAGAGTACACAAGACTAAGTGTAATCTTCCCACAGACACTCTATGAAAAGAGTCTACAGAGTACATGTATTTATAAGATTTTTATTACCTCAAACTATACATTACAATGAGGGCATTGTTTTGAAAAGCAAGCATGAAAGTAAAATTTTTCTCTTTTATGGAGGACCCTAGCTTTTTTCTAAATGAATCTTGATCTACAACGATCATGATCTTAACCACTTTTTTTACTACATTCTAGAAAAACCCTCTAAAGCAGTTTTTACTTAGAAAATATATATAAGAACTTTATATGCTATATCAAGACACAAAACACATTTATATGCTATATCAAAGCACAAAACACATTTATAAATCAATAAATTAAACTCGAAAGTTCAATATTGCATTAGTAATACCAAAAACATACACCTCAACACTACTTGTGCAAAAATTTCATATGTTCTAATAAACATTATACCATTGAAAATCTTCGAGAGAAGATAAAAATCTCCAAAATCCAGCTTTTGAGCGAACATAAGAAGGCACCCAAACTTGATTGGGTACTAGCCAGTCATTTGTTCGAAACAATTAGTAACGTTTTCCTAAAGGTGTTCTAATAGCGATGCTGAGAAGGTTCCATGGATATTGACTTTGACATGATATTGTTAAACACAAACTGACATGAATATAATGGAAGAAATCAAAAGATTTTGATTTCAATGATGATCTATTACATTCTCAGGCTTTGGCATTGATATGTAAATACAAACTTGAAATACATGTACAAATCTTAGGCTCAATCAAACACTTGAAGTCAAAACTTTCACAAGGAAAAGGCAAGCCCACGGATGTACAAATATAGATTTGTAACTTCTTTGTTAATATTCAAATCAATGACTTATAATGACCATAGAAGACAAAAATTCGCTTATAGATACCTTAGCACTTCAAACAAGAATATCTCCATGTGCTGATTATTTTAGTAGCTATATTTGAATGTGTTCGCGTATCATTGTGAATAATTATAGAAAAAACATTTGTTGACTTCAATGTAGCCTCTACACAATTATTTTAACCTCATATTTCTATGAAGTGAACTATCCATGAGCATTAGATTGTGCTCTTTGACTACAGTCATCATGGAGTTACAAAAATATCCCCTAAGGGAGATGAGCTACATACAAGAAATAACTGGATAGGATCTCTGCTGTGAGATTACATTAGCAAAAGGCTAGATGTGTAGAAAATAGGCTCAATAGGACTACAACAAGGAGCAAGATAAGAACATTAACTACAACTTGGAAAGTACTTGGAGACACTCACTCCTTCAGATTCTATGATTGACATGTGCAAGAATGACGATATATGTGGCCAAGCCCCCCTTATATAAGTGCTGAAGGGCACTTTATCAAGGACACTCATGAGTGGATGATGTCATCAATGATCTCATAAAACCAAAACATGGCTTCTCGATGTTGAAACAAGGAAATTTGACAATCGTTATCAGGGTTTTGACACACTCTATACATGATGTGCACATAAATTTCTCCAAATTGTGAACCAACTATGTGATATTTTAAATCCATATTAATCTACGCTTAGCAAAGGTTCCTTCATGTGTGTCCATGAGATGCGTATCCAAACATGATACAAGAACATTATAGACATGGATCAAGGTTAATTCACAAAAAACATCAATCATATGTTTTAGTTTCTAGGAACATTTGAATGTCCATCTAATCATATACACGTATAAATTCACAAAGGGGACGTAGGTGTTTATGATTGATTATTTGTAGTTCACAAATCCCTCCATATGCATTCGTAACAGTACTAATTCTGTTCTCCCTTGCGTCTGTCTCTCACTACGCATTTTTTCTTATATCTCATCTTCCCTTTATTTCACAAAAATAAACTACACACAATATATACACTTGCAGCTACATAAGTACATGCAAAGACTAACATCCTCACACATATATGAGGAGCATCATCACAAATAGTTAGAATCGTTTAAGTGAAATTCATGCGCTTTGCATAAATTATTAAAAACACTCATGAAGTTTGAGAAAAAAACAGTTCGAATTGATATAATTTCAAACAAGAGTCCTTCATAGTATTTTCTTTTTTAGGATCGATACATAATTCAGAATCCCCACTGATGATCATGTTTTTGCAAATGAATTTCTATAATCTTTATTTTACGTATGATGTGGAAAACTGATTCCGTTATTTTTCTCTCCTAGTTAGGGATGCAGAGGAAAGAAAAGATAAGAACAAAGGAGCTGCAATTTATAAACGCCTAGAGCCTTAGTCCTGTGTCAACGTAAAAGCTTATCTTTGTTCAACGTACGTGTATAAGCTCCATTTCGTAGCCGTTATCTCCATCTATTTTCTATGGTAAACTTTATTTCTCTCACTTCAATAATTTTCACTTATCCATTTCTACAAAATGCTATATCAAATGTAGCATTTCGATGAAGATCATAGTGCAATCAAAGTTGATTGCTGGTAATCTAGAAGGTGCACATTACCTATCAATAGAAGGATCGGAAGTAGGACAAATGTTTCGATGATGTTGCGCATGTCATCACTAGATCTTTATTATCTTTATGGATATGTTTCTGAGTAGTTTGGAGCTGCTAATAAGTGATTTGCTCTAACAGTTACGCCCTTGATTCCTTGAATAATCCATATGTATTTCTATTTGTATAACTACATGGTTGGATCTGCATATGTATACCTCCAAATTCTACATGAATTTCAGCTTAATCTTTTAGTGCTGATCATTTTACGTTGAAACTAGAATTTCTCATTATAACGACGTTTGCACTTTGATTTGTAATTTTTGAAGAGAA
The DNA here is from genome assembly GCA_020310875.1 of Ceratopteris richardii. Taxonomy (NCBI): domain Eukaryota; kingdom Viridiplantae; phylum Streptophyta; class Polypodiopsida; order Polypodiales; family Pteridaceae; genus Ceratopteris; species Ceratopteris richardii. Next base: position 81,971,537 of record CM035429.1, read on the forward strand.
CACTCCTTTACATTCAAAATAGAGGTGCGTAGCTAAGGTTTTCCACATGTTTACATACATGCGACCTCTCTCTCTTTACAGATTCTTTAGCATAGTGCTCTAACAGCATCTAATTCTTCATTACAAAATTGCTCTCTATCAGAATCTCCCTTCAATATAGAGCAGTGTTCTCATAATTGAAGAGTTCGGCTGTCCCGTCTATCCTCATATTTAGAAATATGTACCTATGTGTCTAGTATAAGAAATAAACTCTGATAACCTTATCTTTGCGACAAGTAGAGGGCTTCAGTCATGGATCTCTATGACAAGTAAAGGGTTTTCAACATCAATCTCTACAAGAAGCTAAGGGCCTTAATACTGCTATTGCTGCTGCTCACTTCCAAGTCATCGTCTTAATGATAGCTCCTCTACGAAACAAATAAATAGCAGGAAAATCAGAGCAGTGGAGGGAAACTTCATCGCCTTTAGCCGCTTAGTTAAGGGAATGGCAGTCGTGCATAGCTGGCGTTGGTGGCAATGGGTGTTGGAGTAAGCGATAGAGGCTTTCTATGTTGGTTCGGTGCTGAGTGGTGCCTTCTCCCCCTCCCCTTGGGTCGAGGGGTCGAGATTTCACACCCTCGTGGGCCGGCGCGATACCTGAGCTGTTGGAGTCTCACCTACGTGAGACTTCCCTCAGTATCGTATCGTTTCTTCTCGGGTGTCCTATCGAGTGTGTGGCTTCATATGCCTCTGTATTGCTTGGTATCGCCTCGTGTTTTCCGTCATCTCGTATCATGGCTCGTGGCTCGTATCAGATCGTGTCTTTTGCTTTGTAATGCTAGGTATCGTATCGTGGCTCGTGGCTCGTATCGGATCGTGTCTTTTGCTTTGTAATGCTAGGTATCGTATCGTGGATCGTGGCTCGTATCGTATTTCTTTGTAATGCTTGGTATCCTATCGTGCTTCGCTTCATATCGTATCGTGGGTAGGGCTCGTTTCATTTCGTGACTCTCTCGTGAGCTCTTCAGAGCAGTGCTTAAATTTGATGCCCAACCTTGGACATCACCAAAATTGAGAGGATGTCTTGGGATCAAGAATGGGCATCCTTTAAAATCCATGGTTCAAGACTATAAATATAAATGATATGGTATAGAGTTATTTTATTTTTTAACATATTCACTAAAAGTTTAAAAATTGAGATTCCCAAACTGAAGAATCTGGATGTCATGCAATCAGGAGTTGGGAAAAACCTCCGCCCTTCCACATATTGTACACAAAGTTCTCTAAATATTCGACAAATTAATTTTATTGTCACACCAGTTGCCAATGTGAATGAAGAGCCAAAGGAGGATTGATAGCTAATAGCAGAGAGCCCAAAGACACTAATATCTGTATAGCCAAAGCTCCAGATCAGATTTCACTTCTTGTTAATCTTATTGAGCATTTGATGCTACATTGCTATTGTTCTGGTGAAGAGCTTCAAGAGAATCAGAGTGTATGTGAACGTATATTTCTGCCACTCTAGAACGTGAAAAAAAATGCCTATTTGTATCTGAACGTATATTGTTGTCACCCTCGCTCTCATGTTAAAATTAAAAAATGAATCCTCATGTACTCTATTACAAATTGAAATGCGACATGGTGGTTGTTGTTTCAGCTGTCGAGTGCTACAAATTGCGAAATATATTACAATATATTATAAAATGATGCAAACTCTATTCTATTATAAATTGAAATTTGACATTGTTGTCGTTTCACCTGCCTAGTCTTATAGTTTGAATAATATAATATAATATGTTGTACAATGATGCAGGCTCCATTGCAAAATGATAAAAAGAGTATAAAATGGAGGCAATATCGACTCACTTTTAAACAGATGACAATCTCCACGTCAAAATGTTGAAATGAGTTCTACAGCTTCATTTCAAAAAGCCATTGTGCAAAGGCAATATGGACTGATGATGATGTCCATATCGAAATGTTGTTGCAGCTCAAATTTCAAGATGCGATTGTGCAAAAATGTCCCGTGTCACCTGATTTTTGAGATCGATGGACAAATAATATATATACAGATGTTATGGGAAGGAGATTAATTGCAATGATAAATGTAGAATCACTTCAATCCTCCAGGTTCTAGCAAGCGACATGCTTAGTTTGAGAAGTTTTTTGTAGAAATGGCTCCTGAATGTTTACTATAGAAATGGCTCTTTGCAGCTATAGCTTCAATTTCTAAATACCACAATCTGTAGGTATATAATCGACTCGAGTCGAACTGGAATGTGTGCACTACAGGATCAGAGGTCTATTCGTATTTTTGTGTATGGAAGTTGCGCGATCTTGTTAAATCTCTCTAAATCCTCATCTTCAGTGAAGACAAGGTGGAGAGTGGCTTCGCTTGAGCCAAGATGAGGTGGAGAGTGGCTTCACTGTTGAAGGGACATGATTCGTGAACTAGCATGACCAAGAGTGCCGAAGAAATGGCGGGATTCTTGCAAGCAATGTTCTGCTCAAAGTTGAAATGTGAAAGAAGAAGTCTGTAAAAACTGCACTCTGGAATATTAAAAACTACTTTGGAAAATGGCTAAGGGTCCGCGGCTCGGCCCATGCTTTTATTTGCAAAGAAAGACACTAGTGATTTATGAGATTTTAGGACTAATTCAGTGGAGATGAGTTTGGGTAGAATTCAAATTTCAACCACCATATTCAGAGAACAATAGATAAGGCCCATTTCAAAAAATTAAATTTATTTTCAAAAATTAAGATTATTTCCAAAAATTGAAATTATCATATGACATGAATATTTTCGAAGTATCACACCAATGACAATTGACTCATATATATATATATATATATATATATATATATATATATATATATATATATATATATATGTATATATATATATATATATATATGTATAGGATGCCCGGGTCTCTAAAATGGGCATGCCTCAAGAAAAGGGGCATCAAAGGATGCTCAAACCCCCCTTTGATGCCCATTTTGGACATCAAATTCTAAACACTGCTTCAGGGTATCGTTTGGTGCGTGGCAGCCTTTTGTTTTAGACTTCTTTTTTTGTGATTTTGAATGCCTTCTTTTACTTAAGCGACTGTCTGTTCTTTTCCCTTCTCACCCACGCGTTTTTTCATGTTTGCTGTTATAACCCACGTGTTTTCTTATGTGTGTTGTTATAACCCACGCGTTTTCTTTTGTGTGATGTTATACATTATTTTCTAGTTTTGATTAGAGGCAGATTCCTTTTTCGGAAAGCCTTGCTCCTTGTTTTGATAATGGAAAAAAAAACTATAGCAAAAGGAAATTGACGGTTTGCTCCTTGCTTCAGCTCTTTTGTTTCAATAACGGGAAAAGAAACTATAGCGAAAAGAAAATGAAGGTTCTGTTTAGAAATCAATTTAGTTAGCTTTTGCTTGTTCTCGCCTCAATGGCGACCCTTTTTTCTTCGTTGGTCTTGAGCAATGTTCTCCCCCCAGTCCCAGTGCCCCCTCGAGATGGATTTTGTCCCATCGGACGTCACACCTCCTATGGTCTCTTTGTGCAAGGCGTCCGTGGTGGCAAAGCAAGAAGAACTAATGAGAACATGTTTGATGGGTCACGTATTTGGCCCCAGGCCCCCTCTCAAAAATGTGAGAATTTGACTACGCAAGGAGTGGTTCCCGCGTGGTCTAATTGTGAGCAAATGCCAATTCCTACCGATGAATCACTTGCTTCTAGTGTTTGAAAATGAAGAGATGGCCTTCCAAGACTTATAAGCTATTTCCTAGCAAGTGGGCCGATCGACCTTATGTCTATTTAAGTGGACCCGAGACTTTGTTGCGAACAAGTCAAAGCCTCTTCATTACCAGCTATGGGTAGATCTTCCCAATCTGCTATATTTCATGTATGGATTTCTTTGAGAATTCGTTTCACTAATCGGTCGCTTGATGGCCTCTAGAGAGGATGTTGGAGGGTTAATCTACGATAGAGCTCAACATTCTTTCAATGCATGATGGCACCCATAAATTTGCATTGAAACGGACTCGAATCAGGTTCTCCCCTCGAAGATCTCCATAAACTATGGAGATGGTAAGATTTGGGTATAGGAGGTTACTTACATGAATTTTCCCAATGCTTGCTTCCGTTCCGGGCACCAAGGTCATAGGATCGAAGATTGCCCCTTGAAGCAAAACAAGCTTAAACTACATGGGGCCTCGGATCCTTTCCCTCAATCTGGCACTCGAGGTCATCCCCCTCCAATGGAGGAAGAAGAGGGCACTCGTGTGGCAGAGACGGATTCAGAAGGATTCACCGAAGTAAGACGCAGGAGGAAAGTTAGTCCTCGAAGATCAGTAGTAAGGAACACTATGACCATTGCTCCTTTGAATAACATGTACTATAACCTAGAAAAGGAGATTAATGAGGTCGACCTCCCAGGGAATAACCACTATGATGAAGACCCTGCTGATAGTACCCTTGCGTGCTCTACCAACAAAGAAGACAACCACAAAGGTTACACCACGAGTAAAAAGGAAGTCTTCAATACTAGCAATGAAGATAACTTAGAGAGTGAAAGCCCCTTCCTTGGCTCTACTCTTTCGGTTCGCATGCCAAGCTTGGAATGCCTTGGAAGAGCCCCCTCAAGAGTAGGATCCTAAGTCAAGAAGCTTGAACGGAAAAAGAAAATCACAAGAAAAAAAAAGATCGGGTCCCTCCCCTCAAAGAGGGCAACCACCAATAATGAAAATCACATCCCTAAACATCAGAGGTTTGTCTGACCCCTCAAGAGCGGCAATTCTTGGTCAGTGGTTCAAAGACAAGTGCCTTAAGCCCGACTTGAGATTAAAATCGACGCAGAGGATCTCGAGAAACGTCTTAAACTCCTGGTCCGAGAGATTGACCTCGACTTCTGAAGATCATAATCATTGTTGGATTGTTGCCTCTATCCGGGTCCCTAATCAGGTCACTGTGGTCTCAACTTATGCCCCTAATAGAGAGCTGAATAGAATCGATACGTGGGCTTCCCTCAACTCCCTCTCACACAATGTTTTGATTTGTGGGGACTTCAACATGGTTGAGTTTCCTAAGGACGGTTGTAATAAAAAGGGAAAAATTATTGACAGTTAGGAGAAAGAGATATGGGATAAAATCACGCTTCATCTTGACCTAGTCGAGGTGAAAGACATGAAGGGGTTCTCGTGTTCTAATCTCCAATTGGCAGATTCTCTGAGGAAAGCAAGACTTGATAGATGTTACATCGACCAAAACACCATCCTCCAATGGGGTATTCCTTGGATTTCCCAACCGGACCTGACTATCTCAGTCCACAACCTGATTACAGTTTCTTTCAAACTAATTCCAATGCTTCGGAAAGCTCCTTGGTTGCATGCTTGTCAGACATTTTTTTCCCTCCCCTCTGTCCACCAAGAAATTTCTAGAGTGTGGGCTGAGGCCTTTGCCTACTGTAATGAACCGGCTAAGTGTTGGAGAAGCGTGGTGGAAAGGACTCAATAACTTCTGATCAGGACTCATAAGACTATAAGAGATATCCAAAAAAGGAAGAGAAACGGTATACTGAAGGCTCTCACGGCTTGAAGAAGAAGTGGAAAAAGGTAAATTGCAATGTCAACAAGGGCTTCTGAAAATTAGGGGAAGACTAAGACTCGAGGAAGAGGTTCAAAGGAAAAATCTACCAATATTCTTTAAAGATTGGTGGGCAGGGACGGTTGAAAAACCATTGAAAGAGATGTGTAACATCCTCAAAATGAAACAAGCAGGGGAAGCCATCCCTTTCTTATTCGATAACAATGGGATAGAATGTAGCCGGGAAGTTGAGAACAGATCTATCATCATCGAGCACTTTACCCATCTTCTCGAGGTCTTGACTTCCCTTTCCCCACATAGGCGTGATTGCATGGCAACCATCTCAAGGGTTCCTCAATATAGAAGCCCTCAGAATATGAATTCTCTATTGGATACTAACATTTCCAAGAACGAAATTATCGATGTTATTGATGCTCTACCCAATGGAAAAACTTCGGGTCCTGATGTCGTAACCAATGATTTTTTTCAATTCCTTGAAGCACGTGGTGGCCGCCCCCTACACCTGGTGTGGCAATAGGCTCTCTCCTTTGTTGACCTCCCTGAGTGTCTTAATAATGGTATCATCAAGTTAATTCACAAAAGGGGAGATAAAAACAAAATTGAAAACTGGCAGCCAATTACCATGCTCCAAACTGGATAGAAGATAATTTCCAAAGTTATCGCCAACAGAATCTCTTGTCATTTAAAGTCATGGCTTTGTGAGGATGAGAAAGGTTTTGTCAAAGGTAGATATCTATTGGAAGCAATTGTCGATATTTGGGAAGGCCTTGTGTCTGCTGAGGAGTCTACACAAGACCTCGTATTCATTAAGATCTACTTCGACAAAGCATATCATAGATTGGAATGGGACTTTATTCTTCAATCACCGAAAGACCTTGGTTACAGCCAAAAGTTCATGAAGATGGTTTCCACTCTACTGGGAAATGCGTCAATGAGAATAAATATCAACAATAAGCTCTCTGAGCCCATACATTTAAAAAGATCTATCAGGAAAGGCTGCCCACTAGATCCATTACTCTTCGCTATCGCGTCAGATGACCTTTGTCGCCTATTAAAGCATGACATGGATGTTTGCAATCTCAAGGGTCTTTCCCTACCTTCAGCCCATGGCCAAACGATTGCAAGTCTCTTTTCCAATGACATGAATGCCTTTGTACATAACGATATGAGTAGCATTGAGGTGTTCTCGAGTTGCCTCCACACCTTTTGTGTGGCATCACGTTCAAAAATCAACCATGCTAAAACTACTTTCAAAGCAATCCGTGGACCTCCACTGCAATTGATGTTAGATCAAGGATGTCACATTATCACTAGAGTTCAAGTCTTTCGACTCCTCGGTATTTCGATGGGCGCTTTGACATCTCCATGGATGAATGGTGGAACTGGGTGTATCCAAGCTGGAAAGCAAACTAAATCATGGGAAAGGTATGCAAGTTAACTTGGCAGGGCGTGCTATGGTTGTTAGCACATTTATGCTTTCCACGACTATTTAGTGCATCTCATGTTGGAGACCCAAGGACAAAGAGTTGGCCAAAGTGGAAAGAAACTGCAAAAACCTCCTATGGACTGGGAACCCCAATGGGAGGGGGATTCCCAAAATCAAATGGGAAACTTTCATTATCTCGAAAGACTTGGGGGGTTTGGTATTTTGGATATCGCTAAGTTGGTTGACAAGTTGGCAACAAAGTGTTTTATCAAGGCTTGGAGCAATTTTGAGTCCTCTTGGGCTAAATTGATCGTCAGAAACATGAAAGACTTTTCCTTAGTTGGCCTTCTTGGCTGGAAGGACATAGGGATCCTCACACTTTTGTTCTCCCCCCACCCGGTGTCCCCTAAATGATCTAGCCTCGTGTGTTCCTTATGGAAGAGTTGGAACAAGGCCAAACAACTCATGAGAATCAATGATGAGTGGAAGTGGGCGGGTGGGATAAGACTAAATGACTCTATCTGGTTCCCGATCATCGACATTAGGGGGTAGAGTCCTGGAACCTCCAAACTGCTAAGCGGTTATGGAACAAGGGGTGCAAGCAATGGAAACAACTTTGGAAACAAGAGACAGGCCAGTGGATCACGTTAGAAGAGTTAGACTCAAGTCATAGAGTTACCCTCGAGGAATGCACTCTTCTTCAAAGAAGGTGTTTAGCATGGGACCGCTCAACTACCCGCCTTCTTTGCAGACAAGATCTTCCTTGCTTCAAGGGCCTTGAATAGAGCAATGGAAAGAGACTATCCAGAATCCCCAATTTCAAAGAGAACTTAGATGTTCATCACACCCTCAACAAGATTTGGTGCCTTTCTTGGACCAAACTTTGATGGGAACTAAAGTTCATGTCTATTTGGCACCCCCTAATTGAGATCGAAAAGTCTATTCTCATGTGGTATATCTTTCATAAGGGTATGTGGTCCAATGCAAGGGCTAACAAAATTTGTGATGTGCCTCCATGGTGTAAGCATTGCCATCAACATATCGAAGATTTAGTCCACCTTTTCTTTGATTGCCCCAAGCCACGTGTTATTAGGCATCACACAACATGGGTATTGAGACTCACAAACCAAATCAATTGACAATAGGCATTGTTGGGTGAGGCGGTTGGCTGCTCATCAAGGCTATGGAATTCCATCAGGGATGAGACTCTTTGGACGATTTGGAGGGAGAGATATGCTGTTAATTTTGGCCAAACTCCAAAGGAATGCTCGATTGAGGAATCCTTGTTTCTTCTAGGTAAAAGAATCTCCCGAGATAAGAGATCTCCACTGTTTACACATCACTTTATTTATCTCATCCAAGATAACAAGTTGAAACCTAGATGGGTCCGACATGAGGGAGATAATTGATTTGTCTGCCTCATTTGTAATGCCCTCTAGCTTATCGAACTTGTCCACGGCATTGTGGGATTTGGGGGGTCCCATGGGCACTGTCCCATTCACTTGTAATTTTTCTCCTTTATTTTAATTAAATTCCGGGAGACTAGGCCAAGGCTGAACTTCCTTTATTAAAACAAAACAAATAAATAGCACAAAAGCTATCATTAGTATGTTATTAATTTTTAATATTTAATTAATTTCTTTTTCTTTTTCAGTTATAAATATAATTATGTATATCTTTAATTTCTTTTAATTTCTCATATTTATTTTATACAACTCCTAAATTTTATCTAATTCTATAACTCCATTGACTAATTCTTTGATTTTAATTATCTACATTAAATAATTTAATAATTAAATATTGAATATAAGTTAAATAAAGAAATAAATAACTAGAGGAAAACATAACGTAAATCCATAAAAAATCAAACGTCTTTTTCTCTATTTTTTTAATACTATAATATCTACGTTCATACGTAGTAGACCTAAAAAAAAACGAAACTCACTTAAAATCGTTCTCTCCCTATCTCTCTCTCTCTCTCCCCCTCTCTCTCTCTCCCCCCCTCTCTCTCTCTCTCTCTCTCTCTCTCTCTCTCTCTCTCTCTCTCTCTCTCTCTCTCTCTCTCTCTCTCTCTCCCTCTCTCTCTCTCCCCTACCTCTCTCTCACTCCCTCACCCTCTCTCTCTCTCTCTCTCTCCATCTCTATTTCTCTATTCAATTTGTCACTAAGTTACCATCCAAAGCTGCCCTGCCCAAAATTTGCACCATGATCTCTCTCTCTCTCTCTCTCTCTCTCTCTCTCTCTCTCTCTCTCTCTCTCTCTCTCTCTCTCTCTCTCTCTCTCTCTCTCTCTCTCTCTCTCTCTCTCCCCCCCCTCTCTCTCTCTCTCTCTCTCTCTCTCTTTCTCAAGCCCATTTGTCACTACATCACCATCTAGAACTGCTTGAAATCTACACCACAATCTCTCTCGCTCTCTCTCTCTCTCTATCTCTCTTTCTCTTGCTCTTGCATCTAGCTCTAGAGGACATTTCTATAAGTTACTTTCTCTCTCTATCTCTTTCTCGCTCACTCGCATCAAGCTAAGAGGTTACTTAAAAAATAAATCATTAGCACATTCATACCATAATGTATACATAAATCCTTTTTGAATCACATAAACACTTAAAACTTTTTTTTCAATGGATACACCCATGCGTGCATCGAGAAATCATTAATAAAAGTCATAAAATAAAGGTAGGTCCCAAAAGAAGATATCTGCATAGGACCATAGACAATCACTAAGAACAAGTGAAATTTATGAGGAGCTTAAACAAAAATGCTTACAAGGTTCTTTGTTGTATCTATGATGGGTTGAAAAGGTTAAGTAGATGAATTCTAAAGGTTAGAATATGATGTATGTTTGCCTTGGTCTAGCCCTTGAATTGCCCTTAGAATATGCCTTGAACCTCTGTGAGAACCCTTGGTTTTTAAACATTAGGGTATTTGTTCATATGAGCTCCTAATTGAATGGTTGGAACCTTAGGGTTGATTTATCCTAAGGTATGGGAATCTTAGTCTTGGGAGAAGGTTCTCTAGGAGCCACCTTGTGTGTTCGTGAGAGAAGAACCCTCACTTGATTTAGAAGGCATGTGATAAACCTAAGGAAATGAGAAGGTATGTGATCATTCTTGGGAAATCCACATGAGGGACTTTTGGTTGGACACTTGGACAAACCCAAGGAAATCCACTCCCTGGCCTAGAGTTCTATATATGGATGGAGTTGGATGGACATTCTCTCTTATGACTATGGTCTTGGTAGTTAGATTTGTAGACAGTATTTGTATGGATTGTGTAAGAATTGTGTTAGAGTCTATTAGGTCCTTTGAAGAGGAATTCGGGTTTTTCCTTCCTCCCCACAATGAGTCTTTTGGTCTAACCTATGAGGAGCTTTGTCCGCTAAAAAGATTCTGCATATAACCCACCCGCCTTCTATCAACCCGTATGGCTGTTTATGGTCACACGCGGCCATAGAGTAGCTCCACGAGAGCTAAGAGCTTCCGTTCAGTATGAGTGCCTCGGATAGGACCAATATAGGTGCATGTGACAAGACACATAACCGCTCACACTTTTGAGGCGAGCGTGGGACAAGAAACGTTTCATCCTATCTCTGTGCTTGTTCTTCATATAAAGTGTTTTTCTTCCTATATATAGAGTGACCAAGAACAAAAAACCTCATGTTTGGGGCATATAACAGAGCCTGTGACCCACAAAGTTGGCTTTCCTATGAAGTTCCCATGCTTTTACACACACAACACTGATTTTTGTGTTCTTTGATTTAGTCCATTCTTTACTAAGAATGCATGAAGAGATGCTCATAAAAGGAGTATTGAAGAGATTCTCATACGAGGAATATCAAAGGGATAGTCACATGATGATGAGGTGAAGCCTACGATCTTCTAAGGAAGCATGAAGGCAATGTTGGAAGTTGTGGAGCTTGAGAAAGGAGTGCATCTCTTTTGCATCAACAAATGGATGTTTTCAAGCATTCATGAAAGCTAAGTATTGTGCCTTTTACTTGTATATTTTTAGCTCCATCTTTTCCCTATGCATCATCTGACGCAATGCAAGCACCATTTGTAGTACATGGAGTACTTTTATCATTATGGATTCAGGAAAGTATCTATTTAAGTATCTATTAGAGTATGGACATACATTGAATATGCATAGAATTCAGTTTATATGTGGCTATGGTATTCACTCAATGCGATTTGAGCTCATTTCTTATGTGTTGTGGTAAAGGAGTTATATTACATGTTTTTTCGTGAAAAAGGTTTAAGCATGCATTCGTGCATCCTTAAAGCTTTAGTTAATATAAACACAAAAGTATGCATCCTTAAAGCTTTAGTTAATATAAACACATACTTTTGGCATAAATTAAGTAGGTAAATGTTGAACAAGGCAGAGATGAGTTCTGAAGAGATATATTTTCAAGGCCCATTTAAGCTTTCTACCAAGTTTTGAGTTTGGGTCCCTCTAGCTACTGAAGGACATGCATGCTAGCCAAAGATGTAATGACTCGTCTTTTTAAAATATCTGAACGGGCAAGCTTCCTCTTGCAGAGGATCAAAGGATAGATGGAGCTACAATGGAGATAAGTATTTTTGCCCATTTGTCTCATTTATGTTACCATACTAAAGATGAATTAGGTGAAATCCAAATGCATAGTAAATAGAGATTAATCATGAATGAAATTAATCATCCAAATGATGTACTAAATGTATAACATAAATAAGACTCACCATATGAAGATGATGATTTAGAATGTTCATTGTAGCATGGGACAAACATGAGTGCAAACTAAAAGCATGGCATGAGTGGAATAGAAATCAAAATGAGAATTCCATTCATGCTTTGACGATGGGTTAAACTTTTTAACCTTATGCATGCGAAAAGACTTCAAGAAAAGTTGTATATGCTTTTGGCATACATTGTATGCATGGATTGAATCACATATGCATGCGTTGATCGGACATGAGAGAGAAATTCTGTTATGTAGGTTTAAGGTTTAAGACAAAAAATGACTTTTTGGTATGAATATAAAAGTTTAGTTGTGTGTTGAGACTATGAGAATCCATGCCTATTAAAGTTTATGCTTTTAACCTAGATGGAGCACCCTTAAGCTTTGAGTCTTACTTTGAACCCTCAATGGATTTCTTGAAACGCTAATCCACTTCCACTATCTTAATTTTGGACCCTCAAGAACTTCAACATCTGATCATTGAGGACAATGAACACACAAAAAGGGGGATGAAAATGTCCTAGAGTGACATGATAGGGAAGATAATAGTTGAACCATTTAACCCTTTCAAACTTTTCATTTCCTACACAATACATTTCTCCCTTTATTCACAAGAGGTATGATACACTTGGAAATTTAGCAAAGTTTCTTTAGGAGTATAATTTTGGAGATGAGGAAAAGTAAAGGTTTGTAAGATACCCTAAAAACCACCACTCCAAAATATATCCTATGAACAAGAGACCACTTTCCAATATAGTTAAGAATATGACCTTTTCGCTATATGAATAATCTGGTTATTATTATGTCCTCTAAGATAGATGCAACCCTATGTCAAAAGATAATATCTATGATGAAAATACTAGCTCTAATATCATATGACATAGGTAATGATACTTTCGGTTTCATCAGATTAAAGAAATAGTTTAATGAAGGCTCAATCTTCAAATGTCCTCTTCAAATGTCCTCTATACTTGATGAGACTAAGATGGTCAAAGTCTTTTTATTAAGAAATTTCTTAGTAAAAGATAAATTTGTCTAAATTAAGGTCATAGTGTAAACCGGATGCTTTGGGATGTCCAAGTTTTCACTTAAACTAATGTGGACTTGCTGGCATGGGACACGAGATTTAAAGATAATGGAAGCTTGAACTCAAGAGTATTCAAGGAGTGACTTATAAGAGCTAATAGATAAGAAGATTGAGCTCCAATTGGATTCATAATTTTGTAAATTGAATAAACATCAATTTCTTGAGAGATCATAATTTTTGAGGATGAAGACTCTTTATAGGGGGGAAGAAAGGTATCACTTATATGATATTTCTAAGAAAAAGATGCATTCTTTAATTCTTTCGTCAAAGTTAAGGAGTACATTTTTTTAATCACGTACCTAAGTGTGTTTGAGTTAATCTCAAACAAAGTAAGAGCTGGATATGCAAGAAGAGAATCCATTAAAGAGTCTCAATTTTGTAATAAACTAAGGTAAGCTAGCCAAGTCTTGAATCATAAATAATGTACTTGAGCATGGATAATATGGATCCAAAGTTTGGATCAGTAAGCATGACAAATTGCTTAAGTCAAAAGGAACATCAAAGGTTCAAATAACATCAACAAGATGTTGAAAGTTTAAGCAAGGATAAAAGCTCATGAAGGTATGAACAAAAGACCCCATGAAAATCCCATGGGTAAATATCATTGAAAAAGAGATATAAAGGAGAAAAGACTTGATTGTATCTCATCTTAACTTGGCTAGAGGAATTTGACAAGGACAAGGGACCTAAGTTCGTCAAATATATCAATCCCTTTATGGTTTGATAAGCCAAGTGACCTACATTGGGCAAAGAGATCAAACCCTTAAAAAGTTTGAAAAATCATACGAAGGAAAGTTTAAAGGTAAATCAAAAGATATTTTTGAATTAATTAGCATGAACTATAGATACCTTAGTGTTTGATCTTGTGAAAATGACTCCAAGGAATTCCTAGATGGAATTCAGGTTCATAGGAAATGAAAAGGAGAAAAAATGTCGAAACATTAAGGATGTTGTTCTATGGATTGGAAAAAGAACTCACTGGTATGAGAGAGTTGGAACTAACTCCCATTGAAGATTTTCTCTAATGGCCAGAAAGAAAATAGACTCAAGATCCTATAAGAAACATTGAGATAAGCCTTAAAGATAGGAACATAAAGAATAAGGTCTTAGGTTCATAAAGAGTTAAGGAGATTTACCTATTTAAGCCATATAAATACACTTGGTGGTATTTACAAGAGAATTAGTGAAATAAGGTTAACAATTAACTTAGAAAAAGTCTATCATTTATCTTCTTGAAAAAAAGATTCACTCTTTTTAATAGAATGCATGGGCAACTTAAAGATGATGAGGACAAATGAGGATAAAAACTTGAGGGGGTTTTTTATTTAAAATCCAAACGTAAAGAGCTTACATGAATTCAAGCATGTTCAAGTATAAATCCTTGAAGAGTAGAATGATTTGTAAAAGATCATCTTCTAAATCTTTAGCAGATGAGAATGATTTGTTCCTAGAAGGGTCTGGGATATGATGCCAAAAAGGAGATATCTTTCTGATAAGACTTTGGAACTTAAACCTTGTATCATTTGAACTCCACTCAATAGATATAAGAGATTTCAATAAGGTATCTTGATGGCTTACTGTTCCTCAATTACGTTTAAGATATGAAGGAGTTCGTAAAGTAAGAAGTGATTTGTTCCTCCTTGCAAAACTTTTGTGACCTTTTGAGGTTACTATCTATAACTATCCAGGGTTCGAAATAGAGTGTGTTAAAGATGGTTAGTATTGATTCTCTTTGAAAGAACTTGCTAGGATAAGATGAACAAATAACTTGGATCGTGACCTAGAGGAAAGTTATACCAAGCAATTCCAATTCCTGAAGACATGATTTTAGTTGCTGGATCAATAAAGTCTTGAATGTCAAAGATTTTCCCAAGAAATTAAATTGTACAAGAACAAAGATGTGTTCCAAGGATTAATCTAGGGAAAATCAAATATGATCAAGATAAGGGTCGACTAATAGAAATGAGCTTTCAAACTTGGGTGTATAATCTATTATTTGAAATACTTGAACATTATGTTTCATGAAAAGCTTGATGATTGATATAGGTCCACCTAACTTGCCAAGGAATGAGAAGATAGAATATTTCATTATAATATTTGAGCACGTCTAGGCAAGGACTAAGGAAACCCACTTTTCTAATTTCATACCTTTAGCTAAATCATACCAAACACAAATATAGTATATTTGTATTTGAAAAGGACTCTAAAAGAATAGGTTAAGTTCAGAACATCCAAAGTTTCCTGTCCTTTCTATTGAAAGAGGAATTTTAATCTAGTTCCAGGCCCTTTCAAGATAGAGATATGATATCTATTGCATACTGCTAAGAAATATACATTTCTAAAAAAGTAGAAATTGTACTGAAATGTATTAGTTTATGGAGCTCGATCTTTGTGAAAATTCTAAAAGGAAATTACCACCTAAGAATTCCATCCATTTTGCTAGTCCACAAGTATAAGGCATGCATGTACATAGGGTTGGACTAAAGAAAAGTGCTTTTTGTAGGGAGTTGGATTCCTTTCCATTTTAGATTGAGACGTATTAGCCCTTCTCTAATTACATGAAATGTATCTAGAGAGAGAGATGACCATGCTCAGAGTATAGAGTAGAGTGCATGGGGGAATCCTCTACATATTATACCTACACACATTTTCAAGGAAAAAAATGTTATAATTCATGGATTCAAAAGGTTAAATATAAGGATTCTAAAGGTAAGAATCTGATTTATGTTTGTCTTGATCTAGCCCTAAAGTTACGATTGGAACATGCCTTGAACCTTTGGGTGAAAGGGTTTTTTTCACCCATTGGGGTATTTAATCGTATGAGCTCCCAACTGAGAGGATGAAATCTTAGGGTTGATTTATCCTAAGGTGTGGGAAACTTAGTCTTGGGAGAAGTTTCTCTAGGAGTCACCTTGTGTTCATGTGAGAAAAGAATCCTCATTTGATTTAGAAGGTATGTGATAGACCTTGAAAAATTAGAAGGCATGTGATCACCCTTGCGAAAGTGTCCACATGAGGTCCACTTGGTTGGACACTTTGCCAAATCCAAGGACATGCACCCTCTTGGCCTGAAGCTATGTATATGGGTGATGTTGGATGGGTGGAGACGTGCTCTCTCTTAGTATTGTGGTCATGGTAGTTACATTTTTAGATAGTAGTTGTATTGATTATGTTACATGCCTCAAGTGTGGGCATAGAGGTCACCATTTGAGATTTTTGCACAAATAAGAAACTAGCAAAATTTAGATGAACAAAGCATGCATGCCAAGCTTTGCATCTAAGATAGGCCAAAATTTTGAACTACACATGCTGAAGCATTCAAAAATTTTTCATATTCTATGAGCTTATACAACCCATTAAAAGAAATTTTAGAAGCAATAATAACATCACCATTTGAAAGATCATAAATCGTATATCTGGCATTAAGAAACTTGAAAACCAAGACAATTTTTGCTAATGTTGAAACTGAAAACAAACTTTTCTTAATTCTTGGTACATACAAAGCATCGAACAATGTGAAAGAACTACCATTAATGGGAGTCCGAATGATCTTACGAACTCCCATTATAGGATAAGAGGAGTTTTTAGCACATGTGAGAGTATTCCTTGTATGGTTACACTTAAGTGAAGTGAAGAAACTATGCTTTGTGGTAATATATTTGGTTGCCTCACTGACAAAGTACTAAAAATCTAAGTCTACAAGAGACATACACCAGTCATGATAAGATGCGTTATATTTGCATATAGTGATAAATGCCGATTCTTCATTTTTAAAGAAGATCACTGAGCTTTGTTTTGGGTGTGGAGTCAAGTGCAACAACCATTTCAAAATCTTTCTTCTTTTTCTCTTTTGCCACCAATTTTAGACAAATCTTTAGGTCACGATCATTTCCCTTAAAGTATTTACAAAATTGTCTTTGCTTTTCTTTTTTCTTCTCATCTTTGTCTTTCTTCTTTGATTATGCAGCATTAGTAGATTTGTGCTTACTAGTACATGAGCTCCATTTGTGTTGTATAATTAATGGGCTTAGAAGGTTAAACATATGTATTTAAAGGTTAGAATTTGGTGTTTGTGTGTGTGTGTGTGGGTGTCCCTTTGTTTAGCCCTTGAATTGTCCTTGGAACATGCCTTGAATATTTGGCTGAAACCCTTGGGGTATCTATTCATATGAGCTCCCAATCGAATGGTTGCAGCCTTAGGATTGGTTTATCGTAAGGTGTGGGAACCTTAGTCTTGGGAGAAGCTTCTCTAGGGGCAACCTTGTGTGCATCCGAGAAAAGAGTTATCATTTGATTTAGAAAGCATGTGATAGGACTTGGGAAATTAGCAAGCATGTGATCACCCTTGGGAAAGTGTCCATATGAGGGCCACTCAGTTGGACACTTGTCCAAACCCAAGGGCATGAACCGCCCTGGCCTAGAGGTATGTATATGGGTGGAGTTAGATGGGTGGGAATGTGCTCTCTATTAAAGTGCGGTTTTGGATAGTTAGATAAGTGAGTAGCATTAGTTATGTAACATTGGTATCTCATTACTATCATGTGGTGAGCATCTCTCGAGTCCTAATTCATGAGCCTTCTGATATTGATGGAGAGAAAGGTAATATAATCTCTACATATAAACACCCCCTTAGGGGGTCATCCTCATCCATCCTACAGGTGGCACATTAGCTAAGCGGGCACTCGTCACATGCACTGTGGTAGATCAACTTACTATGTGCTCATCATAAGTTGTATGACCACCTAGAGAGGAACATGAGTGTGAAGTGACAAGAGAGGCAAGCTTGTAGCAAACTCCCTCTCTCAAGATGAGTATGTAGTGCTCGAGCCAGGGTTTATATAGGCCTCGTATCCATATTTCTGAGCCCATATGGGATATTTAGTTACCATATCCACCAAGCTCGAGCTTAGTCTTCATCAAGAAGACATGGAGGGGTGCAGGAAATTTTGCCCATCTAGATGATATATGTTGTGCATCCCGAACGGCTCTTCTTCCTTTGCCTCTTGCTTGATTAAAGCTCACCACAGAGAAGAAAGAATGGAGTGTGAAGAAGGAAGTCTATTTTTCAACCCCAATGAATGCAAGTTTCCAAGTATCAATTGAAGATACATAATCCTTGTTTTCACTTACATGTCATTAAGAAAACTATGCATGTGATACAGTAAGTGAGAAAAAGGTAGGTGTAAATTTCTTTGATTGTAAGTTTAAGGAACACATGCAAGGGTAGCTTCTTTCCATTTTTATTTTTGAAATGCATATGATATACCATATGATGCAAATCATGCATGAGAAATAGTACATTAGGTACTTTTACCATCGTTAATTTAAGAATGTTTTAGTTAATGTATTTCATGTAGTTGATAGATTATATGATAGTCCATATAGTATTTTTTTATCATCCTAGTCTTGGGAAAATAAATGTGGAGGTGCATTGAATATGCATAAAACACATTCTAGATATGAATGATATTGCATTTATTGAATAAGCAATCATAGTAGAGCTTCAAACATCCTTCCAACTATGCAATTAAGCATCCTTAAAGTTTTCTTAAGGTTGAATTCATTGTTAGGCATCCAAGTACGTATGAGGATGCCTCAAAAAGAACATTTGAAATTGAGATGTAATTATGGCCCAAGCTTGTAACCTCAAGTACAAAGTATCCCCAACAAAGAAGCCTTACTATACAAGGGATTAAAGGAAGGATGTAGCTTTGACGGAAGTAGGTGTCACTTTCAAATTGTCCTTTCATATTTGTTTGGCCATGCTAGAACAATGCATTTAATAATGCATTTTAAATGAAGTGGTTGAAGTCCTAATGCACATTTAATGGTTCATAGAATGGTTCATTTAAATGATGCACTAGAGGCATAGTTGAACAAAAAAGGGTTTCTTACTAGCATGAAATGGAATCACCTTTGAGAAATGGTGAAATATTGAGCATAACCATTTCATCATAATATAGTATGGGATGAATTGAAATTTTGACCATAGATTATTGCATTTAATAGAGTTCCAAAAAAGAACTCCATGCATGCTTTAAAGAGGGCATCAATTTTTTAACCTAATGCATGCTAAGCAACCTCAAGCAAAGGTGTATTCATTCTTGGCATACATTATGCATAGATTCAATCCCATATGCATGGGTTGATAGGACATGAGAGAGCTGTAAGTTCAGTAATCTTAAAGTTAAAAAATGACTTCTTTATATTAACTAAAAAACATAATAGTTTAATGGCATGTTGAGATTATGAGACTCAATAACCATTAATGTTTATGCTTTGTATATGTTGGATTTATCCAAAAACCAACAAAATTCAACAAAGACATAGAAACTTTAAGCTTTGAGTCATAGTTATGGACTCTCAAAGTTCCATAAATACCCATGGCATGCATGATCGCGTAGGCCAAATAATTAGGCTGCAAACTAATTAAGTTTCTCTCCTTATTAACTATGACTTAATTGTAATAAGTATTTGGATTGAAAAATATCCAAAAGTTAAACTAGAATCTTATATGAGACCCTAATCTTTCATAGTCATGAAAGATGTGTTACACTTATGTGCTCCTAGCGTAGCTTTGATGTGAACCTTTTCCCTTTACATGGGCACTTCTTACTCTACTGCAAGCTAAAGGTTTTTTCCCCATCATACCACATACATGATTCACTCCTATCTGGTGGGAATTTTTACTTAGGGATATTAGTCAGGCCTTACTTCACTTCAATCCATAGTCAATAGACAGAGTTGGTCTAGCCATCCATCTTCTCTGTGTGTCTTGTTGCATTTGTGATGTGTGTGTGTGTGCTTCTCGTTTGTCTCTTGCACTTCTACAGACACCCAATAGTGGTATCAGAGCACATTTAGCTCCTTCTTAAGTTTCTATTTTTCATATCATCGTATGCATGCACTTTTAACAATGCAAATCAACTTTAGAGCATAGAACGATGAATTTCAATAGCCAAGAAGCATTTCCACTAGTTGCACGGGAGTTTTACCCCCAATTTGGATCCATTAGTGCAGTCAAAATCGCCATTTGAGTGACGATTTGTGAGCTCAAATCTCAGTAGTCATTGCAGCTTTCATCAAAATATAGATTTTATCACATTCTTGTTCTTTTGTGAAATTGGAGACACCAATGACTTGTTTGACATGCTTCAAGATATAGATATTCTTGATGGGACCAACTATCCAATATTTTCTTACATGATGAAGCATGGTCTTGTTGAAAAAAAACTTTGGAACATAGTGGGAGATGTAGATCGAAAACCCGTAGGTTCTTCTACTTCACAGTCTACTCATAGATGGAGCTTCTTCTTGAAGTAGAGTGGTTACTCCTTCTCTGCCCACATAGGAGCAACTTAGATGGGATGAAAAGATGCTCAAGCTCATGCATTGTTTACCCTTTCTCTAAAGCATCATATGGTTCCACACATTCTATCATGTTCTACAACAAGAGAGACATGGGACACTCCTACGTGTTTGTATGCCATAGGTAATGAAGCACATGCTCCATACTTGAGGAAGTGACTTGAGAAGGTATGTATGGTTGAAAATAAGTATATGGATGTGTATGTGTTTGTACATCGAGGACTTGAAAGAACAATTGGCAAACATAGATGAGATTATTCCGGATGCATCACTCATCTCTACATTGTTTAAAGGATTGCCAAAATCTTTTCAAAGTTTTGCCACTATACTCCATTTGGTTGAGAACAGGAATCCCAATATGTATGCATTTGATGAGGTTGTGTCTCTTCTTTTGTGAGAAGATCAATCTAGAGTGAATCGGACTAGTTTGATTTAGGGAATGCAAGCACTTTCCTTCTCACTTAAGGGGAAAATCAAGTATGGTTCAACTTTGAGTTCATCAAAACCAAAGCCTCAACCTTCCTCTTTCACTCATTCCTCTAATGATGCTAGTTTGAAAAAGAAGAAGAGATGTGAATATCGCCAAAAATCTATTCATGTTATTGATGAGTGTAGGAAACTTGCTAAGTGCAATGAAAAGAAGAAGGAATTTCGCATGTTTATTGTTGAAAATTTAGCAAATGCAAAGAATGATGAAGCCAACATGGCTCAAGATTTTTTGGCATGTGTTGTTACAGGTCATTATGATGCATCTTTTCATTCTAAATGTATGGTTGTGAGTGAGGCTAATTCAGCTTGGTTCTTTGATAGCTGCTTCAAAGCACATAACTTCATGTAAAAGTTTTTGTATATCTTTGAAAGATGGACCCAAAAGAGGACATGTGGTGTGTGCAAACTATGCCTTTTATACTATCATTGGAATAGGAGATATTGAGCTTACGATGGTAAAATGGAGGTTTGATTCTCTTGGAAAATGCATTGTATGTACCATGTATAAAAAAGAACTTAACTTTAGTTCTGTTTATTGGAAAGGCTACACTTCATGTACACTTAATGGATGATAATTGTATCGTTCATGATTTCAGCAATCATGATATTATCGTGATTTCTAGTACATTATGTAATGGTTTGTATCACATGGATACATACATACAAGAGTGCTGCTTGGAATGCCTTGGTTGTTCATACTTCTTGTATGGCTAAAATGGAGCTTTGCATGCTCATTTTGGTCATTTGAACCTAAATAGTTTGGTTTACTTACAAAAGAAGAACATTGCTATTGGTTTGCCAACACTCAACTCCATTTAAAAGCATGCGTATGAAGGTTGCATTCTTGGAAAAGTGCATCATGCTTGTCTTCCAAAAGATAGTCATACACACACTACAAGAAAATTAATGTGGTCCTGTCAAGACTCCATCTTTTGGGAAGCATGTATATTGTGTTACCTTCATTGATGATGCTACTTGCCATACATGGGTGTATCCTAGGAAAGGAAAAAATGACGTATTTTCTTTCTACAAAACATTTTTAGCTATGGCTGATTTTTTTCTTCAAACAAGCTTTTGACTCTATGCACGGATTGTCGTGGTGAATACATGTCACATGAGTTTAATGCTTTTCCTCATGAAAGAGGAATTTCATACCAATTTATGGTGCCATATATGCCTCAACAAAATGGTGTTGCCAAGTGTAAAAAAAAGAACACTCCTTGAAATGGCATGATGTATGGTTAAAGGAAAGTAACTTCGTAATAAGTTTTGAATGGAAGCAATAATGTGTGCAAACTATGTGTTGAATCACTTCCCCTACAAAAGCACTTAGATTCGTCGTTCATGAGTCTTGGAATGGACATAAGCCAATCGTTAGTCATATGCATGTCTTTGGTTGTTTGGCATATGATCTTGTGCCATCACAACAATATCACAAACTTCATGACAAGGCAAAGAAATGTATATTTTGGTTATAGTGTTCAAAGTAAGGGATATTATTTGTACCATCCATTGATGAAAACCATTATTATGAGTCGAAATGTGGTATTTTCTAAAAATGCAGTTTTCCCTCCACTTGAATGCAAAAAATAGCCAATAGTTAGCTCAGAAGATGTGTTCGATACACTCATGCCTTTGTTTCAAAGTGTTGCACTAGACTATGTCCATGTAGACCAATCAACTAAGGCTCAAAGGGCTGAAAGAATCTAACCAAAAAAGATTTGAAAATGTAGAGAATTTGCAGCCAAACATGGCTGAACATTTTCAACCAAAAATTATCAGAAGTACCGGAAATTTCTAGCCACATATGGTTGAACACTTGCATCAAAATATGGCTGAAATGGACCTTGAAATTCAGCCCACGCATGATATACATATTAAAGATGTATTACATAATAAAGGCATGTGTATCAACAGTGCACAAAATATGCCAAAGTGGCTTTACAAAAACTTTGTAGGATAGCAAATTGAGTGCATCTTTACTTGATAGAACAAGATCAAGCTCTTGTAATGTATCAAGTAATTTTGTGGATTAGTATTTTGTCTTGAACCTTTGGGTGAAATCCTTGGGTATTTATTCATATGAGCTCCCAATTGAGTGGTTGGAATCTTAGGCTTGATTCATCATAAGTTGTGGGAACCTTAATTGTGAGAGAAGATTTTCTAGGAGCCATCTTGTGTGTAAGTGAGAGAAGAATCCTGATTTGATTTTGAAGGCATGTGATTGAACTTAGGAATCAGAAAGCATGCGATCCCCCTTGAGAAAGTGTATACATGAGGGCCACTTGGTTGGACACTTATACAAACCCAAGAAAATGCACCCTGTTGGCCTAGAGTTATATATATGGGTTGAGTTGGATGGGTGGAGATGTGCTCTCTCTTAGAAGTGGGGTCCTGCTAAGTACATATGTTGCACACATACCAACCTCAAGCCAGAAACTATGTGGTAAAGCATGACTCTTGACAACACACCTCCCCATCTCCATGACTGATGTGTTTTTCCTTTAAGTAACTCAATTTTGTTAAGGTGTATATGGAACTGTTTATTGATGTTTTATCCCATGTTCACCCTGAAATGCATTAAAGTTAGAACACATATATTCCCATCTCGATGAGAATGGAGGGTGCCCATTTTACATGCTAATATATTTTCAGCCATAACCAAAAGCTATAAACATTTCTAACTTTGCTTTTAGTGGCAACACCCATGTATGCCTAGAAAAATGATAAATAATAGTCATGAAGTAAAGGCGGTTCCCAAAAGAAGGCGTCTTTTGGAAAAGATACCTCATATTCATTATATTCAAAAAATTTAGAGTTTTTCAAGATAAAAGTTCAAAAAAATCAATACTTCAGAATTTTAGTGTTCTCAGAAAATTCAAAATTTTAGAATTTGCAGGAAAATTATGAAATTTCACTATTTTTAGAAAACTCTATATTTTCAAAAAGATTCAAAAATTTCAATATTTTGAGAAAATTGAGAAAATTCAAAAAATATAGAAAATTTAGGAAAATTTAGGAAAATTTAGGAAAATTTAGGAAAATTTAGATTTTTATCTTGTACTAGTCAGTTGAAGAATTTACTTTTTATGATTGTCTAGACTTTTGGATACATGCTTGTATTCAAAAAGGTGCTCCATTAGATCCTAGCACTTGATTGAGAAGTGGAGTTAGCCAAAGAAACTCAAGAAAATACTATCATATTTTACCCAGGTAGAATATGAAAAGATGAAGTATCAACTTAGAAATTTTGGAGTTCTCAAGGTGAGAGCTTTTCCACTTATGTTTCAAGTAGGAGTTGCAAATTCTTGGGAAGGATTTGGTTGAAAAAAGTTTTACAAATTTATGTGAGAAGCATGGACACTTAGAGTATTTTGTTGAAGTGATCTCGTAAGATCTAGATAGATCTTGAAGATCTTGAGTATTTATGAGTCAATTGTCTATCCTTTGTTTGAAAAGTTATTAGCATTGGAAGACGTAAGTCTTGAATCTAAATCAGATTTGTGTTGCAGAGAAAAAGAAGAAGATACTTGTTATGTTGCAGAAGATTATGCATCCTAAAATTTTGTTTCAGATACAGGTATTAACTATTTCCTTCCGTTGGACACTTGGAGCCATTTCCCATCACTACATTGATGGATTTCCGTAGAGGCACTAGGGAACTATACCAATCCTTTTTACTAGTCATATGGCAAGAAGCTCCACTATCTAAAATCCATGGTTCATCAAGACGAGCTTAAGAAGATGAGCATACCTCTTCAATAAATACCCATAGTTCTAACTTTGTATTGTTTGCAAACTCTTTGTTCTTCCAAGATGATTTTACAGTCCCATTTTGTTCATGAGCTTGCTTCTTTCTACAATCCTTGATGGCATGACCTTTCTTTTCACAATAGAAGCAACTTCCTATGAGCTTTTCCTTCTTTGGCTTCTTCTTTGACCCATCAAAAGAGACTTTTCCTTTTGCATTGGCTGAGAATGTAGCATCACTTTACTTTGCCGATTCTTTAACCGCATCTTCTCTTGTAAAAGCATAACAAAAAACTCTTCAAATGTAAGGGGAGGTTGTTTTACCTGGGTGTTAAGGGTTGTTACTAATCCATCATACTCTGCTGGAAGAATACACACACATCTTCGAGCCAACTCTTCTGGTGTTATAACAACACCAAGTGCAACCAATTGATCTTGAAGATGTTTTATCGATTCGATAAAATCTTCAACCTTTTCAGAATCAAGATGCTTTTCATTTTCCAATTGATCTTCTAAATTCTGTGCCCCAAGCGTCATGTGCTTTGGTAGTATGTTGAACAAAAGTATGCACACAATCACTTACACTAGTGACAATTGCACATAATGCATGAGCATGGTGCCTCTTCCAAGCTTGTAGAAGATTTGGATCTAGCTGAATCATCAATCTTGAATTTGCTGGATGTTCAACTAGTATAGGCTCTCGATCTAGTTCCGTTGGTCCCATCGTAGTGTGAAGTAATTAATATGAGTCCAAAATTACAAAAAAATTGAACTTCCTGAGTGTATAGTTGGTTCCATGTAGCTTCCCGTCAGTGAATGTAGGTCGAAAAATTCAAATAGGTGCACCATTAACATTAATTCCAGCACCACGACCAGTGTTTGATGATGAAGCCATCATGTAATCACTTGAATAACCTACTAATATTCTGATCTACTAGTAGGCTGAAATAGTGATACTTCTCAAGCTATTCAAACCTTACGGCTCTCATACCATGTAAGACAATAGTTATGCAATATAACACACGAAGAGTAGAAGAGAAGATAACAAATATAGGAGAATCTCAAAAATTTTCTACTAACAGCAAGTACAAATATGATGGCATTGTCCACCCGTGTGCTCTCAAGGTAGAGCTTAAATGGTGATCTATAAAACTCTAGATAGGGAGATACAAGGTGGAGGTATGTTGGCTCGATTTGATGTATTAGGCAGTCCAGAAGTCATGTATATATAGGATAATGGGTAGCCTTCCACAAACAGCTATACATGGGAGGTAGAGCGTGGGCGGCCATTGCCCACGTAGTTGCCATACACAGTTTAGGTCAATTAAACCGACCTAACAAATGTAAATGACTTCTGACTTTTAGAGGGAATATTCCATGGAATATTACCCCCTTGGACCCCAACGTCGGGGCTGCTCGCCGGTGCCCCGAACCCCACAATTGGGAACCGTGGTAGCTCCCTACAATACCTTACATGGTCCAATATGACCTTCATCCAACACGCAAGTTGGGATTCCCATCAATTAGATCATGCACGCTTGGCTTCTCCTCATAATGGGGGCCTTACAAAATGTGCATACAATCATGAGGGGTAGACATTGATCATATTCTAACAAAAAGTACCTTTGTTGTCCTAGTGTGTTTACACCCATCACTACCTAGATATATCAACACATATGGAATACATCATTGCTTTCAGCCATGGCCATTAACTAAATATCGTGATGCAAGAAAAATGATTGTATCTCCAAAATTTGAACAAAACCACCCTCTCGAGCTCTACCAAACCTATCACTTTGAGGTGTTTGTACTAGCACACAAAAACATGTATATATGCTTGGCACAAAAGGAAAACATATCATTTATAGTTTCTACTATAGTGCATTTAGAGGACATGAGCTCATGTCAAAATTTTGGTGCAACAAAAAGAAAAGATATTTTGAGCTCCTAATTGCCACGATCATGCTCAAAAACGTTTGTGTGATTATGAGATTATGACCATAGGAGTATTGTTGAAACCTAGATGAAGAGGTGACGGAATCGGATATCAATTGTTGGAGTTTGAGGTGTGTGGAAGCAGACGAAAAACACAAGGAGGAAGAAGAACCTTGGAGCAAAACACAATAAAGAATGTATCACCTACTGAATGTACAAAGATAAGTGACCCGTTAGGGTTAGAGGAATATATACAAGCTGAGGGGAAAAACATCACAAGGAGATAAAAGTCCCTGTGACAGTCTTAGGTCTGTTCACACACATCATTGTTGAAATACATCAACAAAGTTCCATAGGAAGTCACATTCATATTAAGGATATCTCTTCTCCTTGGGGTCGTTTGGGAGCAGTAACATGCAACAAATAAGGAAGTATGTGAAATAAATAGAATCTGTAAGAGATTCTTATCTCATAGAGTATGCTTCGTATTTTATGACAATGGACCTACATAGGATATGGAAATCTACAATATAATGCAGTATTCATGTATTCAGATTTTGGAGCGTCAATTCTCTTTTCCAAGAAAAAGTACGTATGACATTGTAGATGTACGTAGATTACCAAACCTTGAACATATATGACATATTGAACATAGCTAATTGGTGCCTAGAATTGATGACATCTTCAATGCTTTCGGTGAAGCCTCAATCTTTATTAAGGTATATCTTATGAATGATTACCCTTAGATTAGAATGAGAGAAGAAGATGAAAGAAAACAACATTAAGGACAAGATACATGCACAAAGAATATTTGTGATGGTGATGGATTATATAAGTTATGATTTTATTGAAAAAATGCATTTATTTCTGATCCAAAAATGCTCTCACCACATTCCTGATACTCATGGACTATGTAAGT
This sequence comes from Ceratopteris richardii, assembly GCA_020310875.1. Taxonomy (NCBI): domain Eukaryota; kingdom Viridiplantae; phylum Streptophyta; class Polypodiopsida; order Polypodiales; family Pteridaceae; genus Ceratopteris; species Ceratopteris richardii. Next base: position 81,998,804 of record CM035429.1, read on the forward strand.
TATGCTTTGATTGAAAAATCATATATTGATTTTATGTAGACGTTTCTTAACGATAGTACAAATTTCAAAAAAGTTGATTATGAAATGTTTTCTGTTATAAAATATTGAAGTATTGGGAAATCCTAAAGAGACGTTTCCATGACAATAAGATATTGAGTACTCTCGTCACATCACCTCATTCAAGGAAATTGTTATGCATTCTTCAAAAATTCCTATTATTTAAAATACTCCATTCCTTACGTAATGGAGAAATTTCAATTAAGTCATAATGCTTTCAAGAATTCAGAGGACGTTTATTGTAAGAGAATCCGACTAGTATTAAATTGTTTCTTTATATTTATTATTTTCCAAATGTGGGCCCTTCACATGAGCTTCTTTTATTTATTCCAATAATGTGTCATTTAATACCATGAAGCGCATCCAATGCACTCTTTTCAATAATGCTATTTCTAATACATTGTATTTTCCTTTTCTGATAGGCATTTATACTTTATAGAACTAGCTACCTACCAATATAATTTACTCAATACAGACTTTGAATATCACACAATATGATAGATGTTTTCATATTTTAAGTGCAAGATTTTTCTTTCTTAATCGTTGAAAGTCGCTTTTTGATAATCGTTGTTCAAAACTGCTCAAATTATGGTGCCATATGCATTTTAAGAAGAACTTTCTCAAATTTATGACGATAAATACTTCTTGTTTTTTAGCCTAGAGGTCTTTCTGTTACTTCTTATAGCTACACAAATATGTGCAATTTTGTCTACGTGGGCCAATCAGAGATGGTACGAAATACCTTTTCTAAAATAATACTTCCAAAAGATTGAAAATCTTGATAATTATGACAATTGATACTCATCCATAGGAACTGAAGAATTCAAAATAAGTGAAACTTTTGTAGGATCCCTCTTGATTGTCCCAAATGGTGTGATTTGACCCAAGTACTAAATCAGAAAGGTACATGCATGTGATATATCTTCCTTCCCACCATGCAAGAGTCCATGTCTTTGGTCTTCAACGACTTCTCATTAAAACGCGTTAAAAAGGGTTTGTTCGATTTATTCTAGTCCGAATTCATTAGTTGATTTCACATGAAAGTTTCTTTTTGAAATTCACTACTAAATTATTGTTCTATCATATGTCCAATCATATTTCCAATAGGTAGATTGTTGAAGATCATATATTTAGCACGCAACTGTGTGTGACTACAAGCTACGTACATGGATCAATCAAATCAATAGGCACAAAGTTTGTAAAATAGTTTGGAGGCTCCGCCAACAAATTGATAGTAGGCTTTGTAGATTGTACGAAAAGTACGATTTCTTTTTATGCATCTTTCAAGCTTTTTTGCACATTAATAAAGTCTACAAAAGTCCAAGAAGAAGTAACCCAGCAAAATCAAATCCCTTGCTTTCGTTCCTTCCACCATTAGGTACCTCTATCTCTCTTTATATAGAAATAAATATTCGGTTTCATATCTTTGAGTAGACTATGAAGTGTCTACCCTTATTGTAAATATTTTATATTGAATATAGAATCCTTATACTCCGCATATAGTGTTTGAAATATGGTGTTGGTCGCAATTTTGATCTTTGTAATGTTTTTGGGAAATTGTACAATTTGTGAAGGCATATATTTTGACAATATCGATGGCAAGAAGTCTACCTTGAAAGGGATGGATCCCACTGATAGGGCATCACATTGTGATTAATGAACTCATATGTGATATGGATTTAAGTGGGTGAGAGCTCAAGAATAGTACACATTACTGTTCTAAGAGTTTGGCAAAATAAATCGAAGAACACATTATTGTTCTAAGAATAGTACACATTATTGTTGTAAAGTTTCATTGTGGTGTTTTTTTTTCATTTCGCATACTTAATAATTCTTACCACAAAACAGTAATCATCAAGCATTCCGCATACTGAATAATTCTTACTACTTAGTAATCATCAAGCATACAAATGAATTTTGATCAATAAAATGATAAAATATATCATTAATAACCAACATAAACATGATAGGAGCAGTGCTACGCCCAAACAAATAGCCAATTTCACATGTAATTCAATCATGTCTTGAATGTTATTTTATAAACATACACTTGTGTAATTTTTGTATAATTATATAAACACTCACGATCTTTAGTTTTAAAAAGACTATGTATTTATCTAATGCCTCCAAGATTTCATTGAGTTTAGACATTGGGTAGAAATTTTCTCTTAGAATCTTGTTCAAGCCTTGTTAATATTCTAGCCTTTAGTCAATCACAATCTACACAATCTCTCCTCAATCACAAGCTTGTGATCACTAAAGAATAGTGGAAGAGAGAAAAACACAGCGTACAGAAGATAAGGGAAAATTTGGTGCAGAAGAGTGGACGAGATATGATTCAGAGAAAGAGAATTTATGATATTATAGATGTGAATCAATCGATATAATAGCTTTGGAAAATAGCTTCTTGAAGAAGCCTCTACCTCTTGACCACCCCCAAGCTATCACAATCTCATTCACACTCGAACTCTAAATCATAATCTCACTCTCAATCACAAGATAATTCTCTAATTTTTGGTCTCTTTCTCTTTGATGTGAAAATCTTATTATAACAAATTTGATCACCACCCAAAGAAGTGTGTGATGCACCAAATTTAGAAAAAGCCTATTCTTTGCAAAAATTTTGCAAAAAGCATGTGTTTGTAGTATTCAAACACTTTCTTTAGCGCTACCTATCCCAAAATGAAAGAAAAGCAACAAAGAGACATATCTAAAGACATCTGTAATTGTGAATGACAATACATGATGCTTTAAAATCATGAATACGTATAGAAAAAGACAAGCCCACTTTTCTTTTGAAGTGTTGGAAAATGGAACTTTTCAAATCCTTGTAACTCAAAAATGGTGAGGAATTGATTTAAGCTTGTGAGAGAAAATTTGCAATCTGCACAATAGTGTTAGAGATGACCTAGGTCCAAATCCACCTCCAAGTATCACTTTTGAGCCCTTCATGTTTAGAAATTCTAGAGAGAGAATAAAATCATGGCATTTTCTTATAGGTAACTAAATATAGAACCCTTAATGGGGTACTTAAAACATGATTCATAGATATTTTATAGAGACACTTTTATTCTCTTATGCATGCTTTACCTTTCTCCTAAAGAGTTTTTTTTTCCTCATTCTTTCATCTTCACATTAAATTTTCAACTAGAAGAAATAATGCAAATAAGGGTTAGAGAGAGAATATAAAAATTGTCATCCCAAAAACTTTCCTATGGGCATAAAATGACCTAATTGTTTCCTACAGACATAAATGTCCTAATTGTTCGTTCTAAGTATTATCCTCACAATGTAGCTCAAAAATTTGGAAAAAAAATTATTTCACTATTGAAAGGCATATTACATTAACCAACACACCTAAAATAATATGTCTTTTCTCTTGATAAAAAATGAGCTATAAAATGGGAATCAACGATTCTAATGAATGTGTACTCATCCACGACATCAAGGATCTCTTCCTCATTTGCACAATGATCATAATAATTGTTCGTTTGGATATGATTTCTATCATAAAGATATATCTAATGCTATATTTTCTTATAAAGAAATAAAAAAGGCGTTAACTCACTTAAAATGTAATGGAAAATTCTTTTAAAATTTTCACATGGTGCATGAGTGTTATATCAAGGGATTATTTTAAATTGTGTGTGATGGCTTCCCCTCATCTCCTTCCAAGTTGGATCAAAGCAACTACTCAACATAGTCTAAGAATGGAGGCTTACCTACAAAGAAAATTTTTATGGATATATTTTAGGGGATGAGATCATGCCAATACTCATAAGCAAGGGCAAACTAATTCAAGAGGAGCAAGAAAGGTTGAATGAATGGTGATCAAAGGATGCTTTGCACATTATCATTTATATCTCTCCTTTTTACTCCATCATATTAGGAGCTATAAAACCTTTGAAGAGACATGGATGAAAGACATTAGAGATCAAGGTAGCATTGTAGAGATGGTTGATGAAGATCAAATTTTGAGACAAGTCATCAATGGGATCAAAACATATGAAAAATGAGAAGCCTTCACCACAATCATGAATCTCTACATGAATATGAAACTATCTAACTTCGATACACTCGAGGTGAAACTTTTCACACATGAAGCAAAGCTCATGAAGAAGTTTGAGAACTAAAAACGTAACCACTTACCTCTATGAAAATAAGAATAAAGGCAAGAAAAAATAATGAAGAAGTCAGATCTAATGATGAAGAAAGCACCTCTCAAGTTGATTTTGTAGGTAGAAGTAGAGGATCAAGAGGAAGAGGGGAAGGAGGTTGACAAGGTAAGGTGAGTGCTCGACGCTCATTACCATATGCCATATGTCGTCTATCAAATCATATTATAGACAAATGTTTTGGGAACTCAAGAAATCAGTGAGGAAGAGGATACATTAGAGGAGTCTATGGAAACTCAAGAAGTAGATTCAATAACTCTTATGGATACAACAACAATTCATATAGTAGAAAGTATCAACAAGGATACAAAGGGAGGACATACTAAAAGTACATAGATGATCAAGCTCACGAGGATTCATTTATACTCAAGAACATGAAAATGAAGGAAAGTATTTCTGATGAGCATGTGCTCTACATAGATTCTAGATGCTCAAATAATGTGGCAATAAATGTAGCTTACTCTCAGACTTGAAAGATCCATAGAACAAGCATGAATTCCAAACAACAAATGATGAAAGATATCGAACTGTGAAGATAGGGGATGTGAAGACATCTAATATTAACATGAACTTACTAAGAAAAGTCCTTTATATGCCCACCATTACAAAGAACCCAACCAATGTAGGTCAGATTGTTGAGAAAGGTTTGGAGGTGACATTTACCAAGCATGGAACATATGTTGAAGACCCATGTCAAGGATTCGATCATATACCAAAGGGATAGAAGATATGTACTTTGTTCAGTTTTGAACTCCAAGACACCAAGTATATTGCCTTGTTCAATTATGGCACTCAAAAGCTATCAGAGTTCGAGGTTTGGTACAAAAGGCTATCTCACATTCGAGAAAGAGTTGTCAAACAAGTAAGTAGAGATATATTTGCACTTGGACCATCCAATATCTAAAAGCAACACATGATATACAAATGTAGTGCATGTCAATTTGATAATTCATACAAGAAATCTTTCACCAAGAAAGGATAGATACATGAAGAACTTCTTGAGCTTTTCTACAAATATGTTTTGGGGCCAAGCAAAGAACCTTCAATCTCAAGATCAAGGTACTATGTGTCACTCATAGATGATAATAGAAGATGAACTATCTTATAGTTCGTGAAGCATAATAATAAGGTTTTTTCATCCTTTCACAAATACTTAGCTCTTGTGGAGAATCAAACAAGTAAACCTCTAGAAAGACTAACTTCAAATGGAGGGGGAGATTACTTCTCCGATGAATTTGATTCCTATCTCAAAGAAAGAGCAATGAAAAGAGAAATCACAAGTAATTGGACTCTTGAGATGAATGGAGTAGTACAGAGAGGAAATGGGACCATTATGGAGGGTGCAAGGTCCATATTAAATGAGAAGAAGTTTCCTAACTACTTATGGGCAAAGGCAATATCTAGCTCTACCGATTTGATAAATAGATAACCATCAAAATCTCTAGATGATATGCCTCCATATGAAGCCTGGAATGGAAGCAGATCTAGCTTGAATCATTGTTAGATCATTGGGTGCATTGCATAAGCAGATATACTTCATAGATAAGAGTTGAATTGGACCTTAAGCCAAAGAAGCGTGTGTTTATTGCATATGATCTTAACCAAAAGAAAATGATAAACTATATAATCCTAGCAATTAAGGCTTCATAGTAAGCCGAGATGTTGGGTTTGGTGAGAAAAAATCAACTTATGAAACCCCAGAGTTAAAGTTAAAGTGTAGGAGTTGAGGAATGTAGTAGACTCCTTTAAATAGACCATCACAAGATCTACTAGAGAGAAGAAGAATCTAGAAATGTATGGTTTTTATACATCATTTGTCCCTAAACATTCTACCTATCTAGCATGAGACCTGAACTTTGAGGAGCCTTCATCTTATGAGGAGACAAAGATGAAACTAGAGTGGATGAATGTCATGGAGGAAGAGATTGAAGCATTGAAGGAAAATCATTCTTGAGAGTTAGTACCCAAGACGTGATCTATGATTAGTGGATTTAGGTGGATATACAACGTGAACAAGAACTCTCATTGATCCATCAACATGTATATCGCCAAGGGATATGCAGAAATACGACGGATTGAATATGAAGATCCACTTTCACTTGTGGAAAAGATTCAAACAATAGGAGTACTTATGAGAATTTTAGCTTTCAAAAATTAGAGCATTTACCAAATGGATGTAAAGAATGCATTTCCAAATGGTTTGATATAAGAAGAGCTAAATCTATCTCAATCTCCATGGTTTGAAGATTTTCCATTTCTTCAAGATGTATGCAGGTTAAGGAAGTCCCTATATGGTATTCAAAAATCCCTTAAGGATTGGATTCATAGTCTTGACACATATTTGGAGGATAAAGGATTCATAGTTAGCAAAGCAGGTCCTTCACTCTTTATAAACAGGAATCAATATGAAGTCCTATACTTTTGTGTATATGTTGATGATATAATACTCATAGGTAATGATGCTTAAATCATTGGGAGGATCGAGCTTCAAATGTAGGAGTTCAAGATTAGTGACCTATGACAATTGCATACTTATTAGGGTTGGAAATAGTATACACAGAAAAGGGTATGTATCTTTCTCGAAGAAAATACATCGAAGATATGCTTGCTAAGTTAAAGATTGAGAATTTCAAGGTTGTGGGTACACCCATGGAGATGAATTTGAACCTAAGTGCTCATGAATGATATCCAATTGAAGACATAACAAGTTATCAAAGTCTAGTGGGTATTTTGAAATATGCCACATTCGCTAGAGTGGACATTGGCTATAGTGTAAGTGTCCTAATTCAATGTATGCACACAACCTCACATGGAGGCAACCAAGAGGGTACTCAAGTACTTGAAGATAACCATAAATCAAGTTGTATAATATGCATGTACATCTAGTACAGACATAAATCTCTTCTCTGATGGAGATTAGGTAGGTTCTAAAGATTCCAAGAGAAGTACATCACGATATCTCATCTTTGCAAACAGAAAATGTATCTCATAGTCTTCAAAGAAGCAACCTACTATTGCACTCTCATGAATGCAAGATGAATACAAAGAGTAAGCCAATGCAACTCAATAAGCAATGTGGATCAAAATCTTCTATTCTGATTTGGGTCTAAGGTTTATTACTCCTCACATCTTTGCAGATGACATTAGGTCAATTTATCTTGCATCTAACCCAATCTAGCGAGCCAAGAGCAAACATAGAAGTCCACTATCAATATGTTAGAGGAAACATCACATGTAAAGAGATTTAACTTTCATATGTGTAATCATCAACAATCTCTATATATGATGACGAAGGTATTCAAAGGAGTAAAGATAAATAGGTTTAAATCTATGATTGGCCTATAGAAATTTTTTAATGAATGGAGACTCAAGCATCTTATCCTTCAGTGGTAGCCATTGGTGCATGGAGCAATACTAAGTCCTGTTGGAGAAACACTCACTAATTAGACATATATTTGAAGGTCAAATCTTAGGAAGAAAACCCCATGCCTATGTGAAGGGACAAATTCACAAATGTATCATATTTGTAAAGTTAGTTCACTTTAGTTCTAGAAGTTTTTTAAAATCACGGGAATGAGAAAGTCTATATAAGTTAGTTAGTATTAACTGACGCGGCGAGAGAGAGAGAGAAGAGAGAAGAAGAAGGAGGAAGAGAGAGAGAAAGTGAGAAGAACTCATTTTTGTATGACTGAGTATAGTCGAGTTTCTCTGAGTGAGAAAGCATCTGTAAAACTTCTGAGTTTTCATAGCTGTGAGAAAGAACTGAGTAAAGTTCTGTGTATGAGTCTCTCTCCATCATCTCCATGTTTGCCTACTGTGTGATGAATTCAAAAATTCAAGTTTTCTGAGCAATTCGATGCCTGGCATCGAATCTTGGCTGATAAGTCATTTTTTCATTCTCTGTGTGTTAACTATTGTTGAATCTTTTAAAAATATGAAGTTTGTGGAGCAACTCGATGCCTGGCATCGAGTTTGAGCATAAAGTCGATGCCTGGCATCGACTTCTAGCATACAAGTGGTCTTCTTCATGTGTGTGTAAAAGAGAGTATTTCTGGTGCAGAAAAAGGGCCTAAAAAAACTCAAAGTCGATGCCCGGCATCGACTTGGACTGAAATTCGATGCCAGGCATCGAATTTTTTATTTTTGGACATCAGGAATACTAAAACAGGCAAGATTTCCAGTCTTGGAAGGTCATACAGGGTCATCTTGTGAGGGCCATAACTTGAGTTCTAGAGCTCCGTTTGATGCATATGATAGCTTGTTGGAAAGCTCTACGCTTCTAGTTTCAGCCTATAAAGTTTCATGAAGAAAGCATACTTGAGCTAGGAGAAATTAGCAAAATACTGAAGGTATGTCATTTCGGTGACTAGGAATTTCTGTAGAAGCAAAGTTCTCACTTTAAGCTATTATTTCTCAAAGTTTGGAGTGGCAATGAGTTAATGGTGACCATAGAGGTGTTCTAGTGTCACATTAATTCATTTCTTGTGGTGTTTTATACATCAACAAGTGGTATGAGAGCAGAAAGATTCTCGAGAGCAGAAGACGACAAAGGTACGAGAAGTTTTGTAAAGTTTTCCATTAAAGTTTGAAAGGTGAAGCATTTGAAGACACAAGGCATCAAAAGATTACTTTCGAAGTATCCTCATACACAAAGAACTTCAAAAGGTATTATCCTTTATCCTTTAAGCTCACAGGTTGCAGCAGAAGGAAAGAACTATGGCAGATCATATCTCCATTGACAAACTAGACAGAGATAATTACCCCGCATGGGTAATGAGAATGGAAGCCTTACTTATGAGTAAGGATCTCATGGTATATGTAACAGGTGAAGAAGAGAAGCCAGTATTTGAAGATGAAAGCCGACCAAAGAAAGAAGAACTTGATGCTTTAAAGCATTGGCAGAAGAAGGATGCAAGTGCAAAAGCCTACATCTACAATACAATCTCTGATCATTTACTACCACACATCAGAGGATTGGAATCATCTGAAGATATATGGAATGCATTGGAGTATCATTTCCAAAGTACTACTAAAGCACGGAAAGCAAGTCTATGGTCAGAGTTTACAACATTCAAGAAGAAGCCAAGTCAAACCATTAGTGATTATGTCACTAAGATGAAGGATCTAGCAGATAGTCTTGGATCCATAGATGAAGATGTTGAAGATCACAGATTGATTGCTCAACTACTTGCAGGCTTGAGAGGGGATGAAAGGTGGAAACCTTTTGTCTTATCAACAGAACTTTCATTAAATCATTATGTTCCAGATTTGAACCAGTTGCTTGGTTTGATGCTCACATATGAGCAAGACTTGAAGGGAGATGGAGATAAAGGACAAAGTTCTGCAATGTACATGAAGAACAAGAAGAAAGGAGATAAAGGTAAAGCAAAGGATGAAGAGGAGTCTAATTCTCAAGCTTATTATGCAAGAGGTAAAGGCACTGGCAGAGGAAGAGCAAGAGGTTTTGGAAGAGGAAGAGGTAATCAAAATAACAACAAAAAGGCTTGCTGGATCTGTGGATTGAGTAATCATTTGGCTCATGACTGTTGGCACAACCAACAAGGATCAAACCAGAATCAAAACAACAATAGCAGAGGTCGAGGTGGAAGATATCAAAGTAATTTTCAAAGAGGTAGACAAAGTCAAAGAGGAGGCTATGGTAGAGGTGGAGGAAGAAGTTGGGGACAGAATCAATCCTACAACACCACCTACTACAACTATGCAAATGACACACAGAATGAAAGTCATACATCATTGATGATGAATTCAATCAGCACATCAGACAAAGAAGATCTAAAGGTATTTTACATTGACTCTGGATGTTCTAATCATTTGTCAGGAAACATAGAATTGATGTCAGATTTGGAAAAAGGCATTTCTAGTCACACAGTTCAAACTAGTGATAATACAAGACATAGTGTACATTCAATTGGAAAAGTGAAATGCAAGAGTGGAGCAGATTTGCTAACCAATGTTTTGTATGTTCCTACAATACCTAAAAACTTGATTAGTGTGGGACAGATAGTTGAAAAAGGTTTTCAAGTCAGGTTTACAAATGAAGGAGTATTTGTGGAAGATCCAGAGAATGGATATAATCAGATTGTCTCTGGTAAGAAAGAAGGTAGACTCTTTACTTTAAGAGTGCAAGGAAACATTGGTCAAGCTTTGCTCACACATGGTGAAGCAGTGATTACAGAACTTGATCTCTGGCATAAGAGATTAGGTCATTTCAATGAAAGAGGAATTAAAGCTATGGTTGCTAATCAGTCTGTACTAGGATTACCAAATGTGCAAAGTCAACATATGGTCTATAAATGTGAAGCATGTCAAATGGGTAAAGCACACAGGTTACCATTTCAAAAGAAAGGATTCAAACATGATGGAGTACTTGAGCTCATTCATACAGATGTATGGGGACCAACAAAAGAAGGATCTATCAGTGGCTCAAGGTATTATGTTCTTTTCATTGATGATGCTACAAGATGGATAACATTATATGTTTTGAAGGAAAGATCAGAAGTGTTTGGAGCTTTCAAGCATTTTCATGCATATGCAGAGAGAGTCACAGGTCAAAAGCTTAAAAGACTGAGGTCTGATGGAGGGGGAGAATACTTCTCCCAACAGTTCAATGATTATCTTTGGAATGCAGGTATTAAGAGAGAAATAACTTGCAGGTATACACCACAACAAAATGGTGTAGCAGAAAGAAGGAACAGGACTTTGGTTGAGTTTGCTAGAGCTATGCTAAAGGAGAAGAATTGTCCAAATTATCTTTGGGCTGAGGCTGTAAATACAGCTACATATCTTGTGAATAGATTACCATGTGCAGCTCTGAATGGAATGACTCCATATGAAGCTTGGTGGGGTAAGAAACCAACACTAGATCATTGTAGAGTGTTTGGATCAATTGCATATGCTTATGTGCCATCACAACTTAGGCATAAACTTGAACCAAAGGCAGAAAAATATGTGTTCATTGGTTATGATGAAAAGCAGATGGGTTACAGATTGTGGAATCCTCTAACCAAACAATTTATTGTTTCTAGAGATGTTACATTTGATGAACAAAAAAGTTGGTATGCAGATCAAAGTCATACAGCTGAAGAATTTGAAGAAGAGGTAAGAAGATGTGACAAAGGAAAATCAATTGTGCAGGTGAATAGAGATGAAGACTATATGCAAGCAAGTACATCCAGAAGTGGATTAACAAGAATGAATGAAGAAGCTCCTATATTTGATGAAGAGGTGTATCCAGAAACTTATGAAGAATGTGAACCAAGAAGGTCAAGCAGGACAAGGAGACAACCAGAAAGGTATTCTTATGATACTTCTTACATAACTCAGAAGAACTATGCATATATGGTGAAAGATGATGAAGAACCCCAGAACTATGATGAAGCTAAAGGTAAGAAGCAATGGGAAGAAGCAATGAAGGAAGAGTTCAATGCACTAGAGGAGAACAAGACATGGGAACTTGTTCCTAAACCAAATGGTAAGAAAGTAATTGGAAATAAATGGGTTTATAAAGTGAAGAAGCTTGCAGATGGAAGTATAGCCAGATACAAAGCTAGATTGGTGGTGAAAGGCTATGCCCAGACCTATGGCATAGATTATGATGAGACATTCAGTCCCGTAGCTAAGATGTCAACTATAAGGACAATCATTGCTATTGCAGCTTCAAAAGGATGGACTCTAAGTCAATTGGATATAAAAAATGCATTCTTGAATGGATACATATCAGATGAGGTATACATGGAACAACCTCAAGGGTTTATAGATTCCAGGTATCCAAATTTTGTTTGCAGGTTGAGAAGAGCATTGTATGGATTGAAGCAAGCTCCAAGAGCTTGGAACTATAGACTGGTGAAGTATCTCAATGATCTTGGATATCAAAGTTCAAAAGCAGATTCAAGTCTACTTATCAAAAGAACAGAGGAAGGTACAATCTACATTTGTATTTATGTAGATGACATTATAATCACAGGTACTTCAGATGAAGGAATCAAGGAGGTTGTTGGGGGATTCTTTGACAAGAAGGAGTTTGAGGGTTTGTAGGAGAAAATGGAAGGACCAAAAGAGAAAATACACCTTGGAAGTCTCTGCCGTTTGATTGATTACAGTAAGAAAAGTACAATGTTTGAAATACAAGATACACCAATACCTCTGTGCACAATCCCGCAGAGTGCCCAATTACAAAATATCCAATATCCCAATGTCCTCTTGCTGCCGACCTCCTCTGCAACAAACCTCCACCTGCTTCAAGCTTCTCCTTGTGCACACCTTGCACCAAGCTTCCACAAAGGGGGAGGAGTGAATACCTGCTGTCGGCAAGCGTACACTGCCAAAGGACCTTGAGATACTTAGGGGAACTATAGCTTAGCACTTCTCTGCACCAAAATCCTTGGTCACTCTCTATGCACCTTGCACTTCCACTTCTGTGCGACGTACTCTGGTGTCTCTTGCACTTCCCTCTCTTGCTCCACTTAGCCTATGCTCTCTTGCTTACTCTAACCTCTGTCCAAGAATGGTTCTTCCTTGATTTGAGTGTGTCGATCACGTACGCTCCTAACTGCAAGTGAATCTTGGTGCTCACTTTGATGTCCCAAGATGGCTCTCACAAGTGGCAGCCAACTACTCACTGTTTTGTCCTGTAGTGACTTTAGTCTAAAACCAAAAATTTTAATGGGGGGCCATACTTTCACCTGTGCGTACACTTTGCCGCTTCACATGCCTTCACATTTCCTTTTAATTCTTCACTTTTGCACATAAGGGGGGTTCACCTGAACCTTCCAAAACACTTTAAAACACACTTTGAACCTTAGGGAAATTAGAGAAAGTACCTCTGCAACCTGCAACCTATTTTCTCCAATTTACCCTTTGTGGACCATTCATTGTGCACTACCTGTGCACTTTGACACCTGCACTTACGCACTTTGACTTTGCACATGTTGACTTTGACCTTGACCTTGTTGACTTTGACCTGTTGACTTTGACTGCAGTTGACTTTGACCAACATGACATTTATGGGCTCAACAGTTGCCCACCACCTAATGTGCTCTCCGTCCCGGAGAGCGATAGCTAAACTTTGATCACGATGAAGATATAGCCGCAAAAACTTGAATAGGACATCTGAGCAGCAACCAATTCCACCAAAACAGGAGAGAACAAGCCCCAGAGAAGAACCAAAAGTGGGATTTTGGAATGGAAAAGCAAAAAAAAAGGGGGGGCAATGGAAGGGGAGAAAGGAAGGGGAAGGGAGGGCTGAGGGTGTGAATATGGATGGGGTAGGGAGGGGAAAGGATGTGGCTGGGCATATTGGTAAAGGGAGGGATGGGGAGTAGGAATCAGGGGTCGGGAGGAGGCTAATGTGAACAAACCGGAGGGCTACAGAGGGTACATATGGGAGATTATTAAACATAAGGTAAGACAAGGTGAGAATAGATCGTTTGGACAATGTTGTGAAATAAAAACATGTGATAAAGGTGTTCAAAACATGTGGTTTCAGACCAAAAGTCATACGAAAAGTGGGAATTTGTAAAAAGAAATTCAAAAACTGAGTTCATAGGTGCCAAAAAACATGAAAATGACTCCATTTTTGTAAAAAACGGCCAACCGAGGCACAATCCAGAGCCAATAGCTTTGAGCCATGGAAAAAAAAAAAAAAAAAAAAAAAGTAAAATAAAATAAAAATAAAATAAAAATGATCGCTCTTTTTTTTTTTTTTTTTTTTCGTTTTCAACGCTCAGACAGAAAATAAAATAAAGAAGAAAATAAAATAAACTAAAATAAATAAAAGATAAAAATTAATAAAAATAGAATAAAATAAAATAAAATAAATAAATAAAAAAATAATAATAATAATAATAAAAAAAAATAGAGGGGGGGGGGGGGGGGGGGGGGGGGGGGGGGGGGGGGGGGGGGGGGGGGGGGGGGGGGGGGGGGGGGGGGGGGGGGGGGGGGGGGCTGTCAGAATGGGGGGGGGGGGGGGGGGGGGGGGGGGGGGGGGGGGGGGGGGGGGGGGGGGGGGGGGGGGGGGGGGGGGGGGGGGGGGGGGGGGGGCTGTCAGAATGGGGGGGGGGGGGGGGGGGGGGGGGGGGGGGGGGGGGGGGGGGGGGGGGGGGGGGGGGGGGGGGGGGGGGGGGGGGGGGGGGCGGGGGGCGGGCGGGCGGGCGGGCGGGGCGGGGGGCGGGCGGGGGGGCGGGCGGGCGGGGGGGCGGGCGGGCGGGGGGGCGGGCGGGGGGGGGGGGGGGAAGGGGGGGGGGGGGAGGGGGGGGGGGGGAAGGGGGGGGGGGAGAGGGGGGGGGGGGGGGAGGGGGGGGGGGGGGAGGGGGGGGGAGGGGGGGGGAGGGGGGGAGGGGGGGGGGGGGGGAGGGGGGGGGGGGGGGGGAGGGGGAGGGGGGGGGAGGGGGGAGGAGGGGGGGGGCTGGGGGGATTTTTTTTTTTTTTTTTTTTTTTTTTTTTTTTTGGAACCCGCAAATTCCCTAGGGGTCTTTTTTTTTTTTTTTTAATTTTTATAAATATATTTTTAAATAGCCCAATTTAGAGAAAAATCAAGGAAAAATCTGAAAAAAATACCAAAAATTGGCCAAAAAATTCTAAAAAAATTCTGAAAAAATTCTGATGAAATTTTCTACATGTTGAGCCTAAAATCCTTCATCAAACCACAGAGACCCTCCATTTATTCCTCAAATTGGGCAATAAAAAGTCACATGAAAAAGGCAACAATACTAGAAAAAGTCCAAAAAAATGCCTGAAAAAATCTGAAAAAATTTCTAAAAAATTCCAAAATTTGTGCCTTTGCAAAGTGGATGAAATGACTGCTAAATTTGCTAAAACCTCAAGAAACAAGCATGAAATGGATAAGAAAACTACTAAAATTTAAGTAAAAATGACGAGAGAAGACTATGTACAACCTGGACAATTTTTGCAGGGTCCAGGTGATCCATAAAACTTCAGTTGGCTTGATAATAGGCCTTGAGCCTTGTATTGTTGACTGAGAGAGACTCCTCCATAATCTGCATTTGTACTGCACTTCGTTGCTTTAGTCTTCTCCTGGGGCACCCTGGCCATCTGAGAGGGGTACCCTAAATCCTTCATTAGAATGTTATCTCCTCCAGCAACTTTATGATATGATTTGCAAAATTTTAATTTTACTATTCCGGCTTCTTCATCCAGTGGAACCCTATGTTCCCAAATACTTGCAGTAGCAACTTCCACATTCTTGTAAAGCCTTGCACTTGCTACCATAAGAATTGAAATAACAGATGATAGCCATACCAGAATCCATAAAAAAGTGGCCATTGATATATGAATTTGAGTAGCTTTATCACTGCTGCATGTAAGGACTTTGCTTTTCTTCTCTTTGCTATGGCCTTTGACTGCTACTGGTTCAACCTGAGTGATTTCCTCTTTTTCTTCATATGCTTCTTCTATACTTGAGTTTGGAAAAATTCCATAGCAGGAGGATGGGTCTTCTGCATGGAGCCAAGCCAACATGTTTTCATCTTCATATAAATCTGCTCTTTCAAATAGGTCTGCTTCTGGGTTGTCCACCACTTCTTCTTCCATACAAATACCGATTGTCTGCATCATGCTAGTATTTTTCTGATTATCTGGGCCTTCTTCTAAGATTATCTGCTGCAACTCTTTTCCCTCTTGCTTTACCCACATTGTGTCCTTGCCCCAATCATGCAGCACATTGGCATGCCTTAACCAAGGTCTCCCAATTAACAGTGGGAAGCTTCCTTCTACCTGTGGCAGCCTTAAAACAACAAAGTCCAAGTTAAAGATAGTACCTTGTATCCTGACTGGGACTCCAGGAACCACTCCCATAGGCCTTACTATGCTTTGGTCTGCCATTGTTACAGTGAAGTTGGCAGGTTGTGAAGGGTATAGTCCAATCTTTTTCATGGTATATTCAGGCATCAAGTTAATGCCAGAACCACCATCCACAATAACTCCTTGAAACTCATGACCTTTAATAGAAATGGTTAGCCGAGGGCTCTTGTAATCTGAGAGGGGTGCTTCCCCTACATATTTATCTTTATGCATAACAGCAGCTTTTGCCACTAAGCTTGTTGTGGACATTTCATCAATTATCTGCAAGAGTTCTGACCTGAACTTCCCATCCATCCTTATTAAATCAAAAATACTAACCTCCTTTTTCATGGACTTGAGCAGTCTGGAGGCTTCTGATTCCTTAAGAGCTTGGGCTCCATTTGACTTATCCAACTCCTCATGAGCCCTGCTGAATGCATGTCCTATGGCATCACTGGTACCTGTGCAATTTTCCTTTTGCCTTGTGTCTGCACTTGTGGTGGCTTTGTCTTCAGACACACCTTTGTCTCTGTTTAATCCATTAATCAATGATTCTTGACCCATGTCCACTGGAGCCTTCCCCTTGCTTCTTGTCTGCACAGTAAAAGAGTCAATTTCCTCTAACTGCACCACCCTGGTAGATGGTGATGGCACCTTAACTTGATTTGCCATTTCTTCTTCCTGCACGGAAATCATTTGAATGTGGGGCCCAGATGAAGAGGCTTGATTCTTAGGACAACAAATTGTGTAGTGGTCTCTGGCCTCTGAGTAGTTTCTGCAAGGGGGGGCATTTTCTGGTAGGGTGCACCTACTTTGATAGTGCCCACATTCCCCACATCTGAAACAAATAATTGGCCTTCTAGGCCCATTTCCAAAATTATCCCTCTGTCTAGGGTTATAAGTGTTACCTTGATTGGGTGCAGCTGCCATTACATTTGCTGGTGGCAGGGGTCCTCCTTGTGTCTAGTATGTCGTTGCAGGCATTCCCCTTGATTGGCATTCATGGGCCTCATGGCCAACCTTCCTGCATAATTGGCAAGTTACACTTAACAGAGGACACTCACTTACTAGATGCCCTTGTTTGCTTCACATGGAACACCAAAGACCACTCTTGATGCCCCCTCCTTTGAGCTCCTGCAACTCCTGTCGCAGTTGAGCTAATTCCTCTGCTTGGGCCTCCTCTTCCTTTTGAAGCTTGAGTGCTTCAATCTCCCTTCTCAATTGAGCCACAGCAGTCTCCTCCTCTTTGTAGGGCTTATTTCTCTTTAAGCCCTCCAACTCCCTCCTCAGCTGGGTCACTGGATCCTCCATGTCTGTACCATATGTTGGTGGTGAAGAAGTTGTCCCATATTGGTGCCTTATTTGCTCCAGTCTTGTAGCCGTGGTGATGAACTCCTCTATGGAGGCTGTAGGTAATACTAATTCCTTTATTTTGCATTGAGTGGCTACTAGTAGGGGCTTGGCCAACCATTTCTTGACAAAAAAATCATGGGGTGGATCTGGTAGTTTGGCCATTAGTGCTTTGGCTCTGGTCACAAATTCTGGGAACTTTTCTTCTGGACCCAATCTCAAGTTCTCTAGCTCTTCTATGATAATCTCTGCTGTGTTCCCCTGCTGGAATTGATTTCTAAAAGCATCCTTCATCAAATCCCAAGTGGTAAAGTGGTTTTCAGCAAACTGGCTGAACCACTTGTCTGCCAGTCCTTCCAATGTGGCTGGGAAGAGTATCAAGAAAGCATCTTCCCTACCCATTAGCCCCCTAGTCTTACATAATGCAAGAAATCGTCGAATCTGCTCATCTGGGTCCTCCTGGGCTAAACCCCTGAAGGAGGGAAATTTTATGTTTAATCTGGAGAGCAAGATTTCTAGGTCCACCTGTCCTGCCATGCTTCCTACCGATGAAGTCGATGAAAGTGGACTCGATGATCTTCTGTTCGTCTTTCTTCTTGTCTGCTTGCACTTGATTCTCAAGGTTTGTGACCGGGTCGCGGTCATGAGCTATGCATAGTCCACTTAAAATGAGACACTTGATAAAAGTATGCACCTTTTGGCCCACTGGAGTAATGTTGTCGACACTGGAATATTGTCCTCCAATGGCAATATATAGCCTCCTATGCTCAAAGCTCCTTGGAAGTCCCACCGTGCGTGCCAAATTTGTTGGGGGATTCTTTGACAAGAAGGAGTTTGAGGGTTTGTAGGAGAAAATGGAAGGACCAAAAGAGAAAATACACCTTGGAAGTCTCTGCCGTTTGATTGATTACAGTAAGAAAAGTACAATGTTTGAAATACAAGATACACCAATACCTCTGTGCACAATCCCGCAGAGTGCCCAATTACAAAATATCCAATATCCCAATGTCCTCTTGCTGCCGACCTCCTCTGCAACAAACCTCCACCTGCTTCAAGCTTCTCCTTGTGCACACCTTGCACCAAGCTTCCACAAAGGGGGAGGAGTGAATACCTGCTGTCGGCAAGCGTACACTGCCAAAGGACCTTGAGATACTTAGGGGAACTATAGCTTAGCACTTCTCTGCACCAAAATCCTTGGTCACTCTCTATGCACCTTGCACTTCCACTTCTGTGCGACGTACTCTGGTGTCTCTTGCACTTCCCTCTCTTGCTCCACTTAGCCTATGCTCTCTTGCTTACTCTAACCTCTGTCCAAGAATGGTTCTTCCTTGATTTGAGTGTGTCGATCACGTACGCTCCTAACTGCAAGTGAATCTTGGTGCTCACTTTGATGTCCCAAGATGGCTCTCACAAGTGGCAGCCAACTACTCACTGTTTTGTCCTGTAGTGACTTTAGTCTAAAACCAAAAATTTTAATGGGGGGCCATACTTTCACCTGTGCGTACACTTTGCCGCTTCACATGCCTTCACATTTCCTTTTAATTCTTCACTTTTGCACATAAGGGGGGTTCACCTGAACCTTCCAAAACACTTTAAAACACACTTTGAACCTTAGGGAAATTAGAGAAAGTACCTCTGCAACCTGCAACCTATTTTCTCCAATTTACCCTTTGTGGACCATTCATTGTGCACTACCTGTGCACTTTGACACCTGCACTTACGCACTTTGACTTTGCACCTGTTGACTTTGACCTTGACCTTTTTGACTTTGACCTGTTGACTTTGACTGCAGTTGACTTTGACCAACATGACATTTATGGGCTCAACAGAGGTAAAGAGATTACTTGAAAAAGAGTTCAAGATCAGTGACCTAGGAAAGTTGTCATACTTTCTTGGAATGGAAGTCACTTATACAGATCATGGCATATATGTGTCACAAGAAAGGTATCTTCTGAACTTGTTGAAGAAGTTTGATATGGAAAATTGCAGAGAAGCTTCAACTCCACTTGAAGCTAATCACAAGCTCAGTAAATATGATGGTGCAGAATACAAAGATATGAGGAAGTATCAATCTCTTGTGGGTAGTTTGATTTATGCTACACTAACAAGACCTGATCTTAGTTATGCAGTGGGAGTTTTATCACAATTCATGCATTGTCCAAAGGACCCACATTGGATTGCAGGTCAAAGAGTTCTCAGATATATCAAAGGAACTATAAAGGAAGGATTATATTATCCTTTTACATCAGATTTGAAGTTGAGAGCCTATAGTGATTCAGATTGGGCAGGTAATCAAGATGACAGAAGATCAACTCATGGTTACATGATATATGTTGGTGATAAGCTTGTAAGTTGGTGTTCAAAGAAACAACATACAGTAGCATTATCATCAACTGAAGCAGAGTACAAAGGACTTGTGGAAGCAGCTAAGGAAGTCATATGGATGCAGACATTGTTCAAGAGCTTAGGCATTGATCAAGGTACACCTACAATACATGGAGATAATATGAGTTCACTTTATCTTGCAGCAAATCCAGTATTTCATGCAAGAACAAAGCACATAGAGATACAGTATCATTTTCTCAGAGAAAAGGTAATGGAGAAGGAGATTGAAGTGGAATACATTTCTACTAAAGATCAATTAGCAGACATAATGACAAAGAGCTTGGATGGTGTGAAGACCAGCAGATTCAAAAGCATGGCAGGAGTAAAAGAAAAAGAAGATGATATGAAGAAACAGGGAATGTCAATTAGTGATTGAGGGGGAGCTGTTGGAGAAACACTCACTAATTAGACATATATTTGAAGGTCAAATCTTAGGAAGAAAACCCCATGCCTATGTGAAGGGACAAATTCACAAATGTATCATATTTGTAAAGTTAGTTCACTTTAGTTCTAGAAGTTTTTTAAAATCACGGGAATGAGAAAGTCTATATAAGTTAGTTAGTATTAACTGACGCGGCGAGAGAGAGAGAAGAGAGAAGAAGAAGGAGGAAGAGAGAGAGAAAGTGAGAAGAACTCATTTTTGTATGACTGAGTATAGTCGAGTTTCTCTGAGTGAGAAAGCATCTGTAAAACTTCTGAGTTTTCATAGCTGTGAGAAAGAACTGAGTAAAGTTCTGTGTATGAGTCTCTCTCCATCATCTCCATGTTTGCCTACTGTGTGATGAATTCAAAAATTCAAGTTTTCTGAGCAATTCGATGCCTGGCATCGAATCTTGGCTGATAAGTCATTTTTTCATTCTCTGTGTGTTAACTATTGTTGAATCTTTTAAAAATATGAAGTTTGTGGAGCAACTCGATGCCTGGCATCGAGTTTGAGCATAAAGTCGATGCCTGGCATCGACTTCTAGCATACAAGTGGTCTTCTTCATGTGTGTGTAAAAGAGAGTATTTCTGGTGCAGAAAAAGGGCCTAAAAAAGCTCAAAGTCGATGCCCGGCATCGACTTGGACTGAAATTCGATGCCAGGCATCGAATTTTTTATTTTTGGACATCAGGAATACTAAAACAGGCAAGATTTCCAGTCTTGGAAGGTCATACAGGGTCATCTTGTGAGGGCCATAACTTGAGTTCTAGAGCTCCGTTTGATGCATATGATAGCTTGTTGGAAAGCTCTACGCTTCTAGTCTCAGCCTATAAAGTTTCATGAAGAAAGCATACTTGAGCTAGGAGAAATTAGCAAAATACTGAAGGTATGTCATTTCGGTGACTAGGAATTTCTGTAGAAGCAAAGTTCTCACTTTAAGCTATTATTTCTCAAAGTTTGGAGTGGCAATGAGTTAATGGTGACCATAGAGGTGTTCTAGTGTCACATTAATTCATTTCTTGTGGTGTTTTATACATCAACAAGTCCTTCACTAAATGCACTTCAAATTCTCATGACTTTTGAAGGATGAGTTTAAAGCCATTGTAGCATATGCTTTGAAGATTTCAAAGGTAATACTGTGGAGCACGTCAATGGAAGATAAAAATAATAAGAGGGAGAGAATCGCATAAGTTCAATTGGGGCTAAAGATCAGAAATTTATTTGAATTTGAAACCAAAATCCATGATTTGAGTCCCAAGGAAAGTAGATCTAATCACAAAGCTTAAATTTGATCATCACACTATTATTGAATAGATTATGTTTTGCATTGACGTGAGAGATTTCCTCCACATTTTTTTATCATATCTCCATTCGTAGTACATATTATACTTCATTTAGAGGCATTTGCATATGTTTGTTTAGACTTACAAAACTTTGACCAACCTTGTCGATTTTTGAGACTCCTTCATTGTAGTAAAAAGAAAAAGAAAAGGAGGAATCTTCACCATGGAGGTAAAGTCATGAACCCCTTACATTGTCTACTTGTCAATTGGAAATAAACCAATCACAAAGATTTACTTATGTTGTAAAGGAATTGGGCACATAAAGTTACAAAGGATAAAGAACATGCAAAGGAAGAACTTGGTGAGTTCTCTACATGATGATCTCATATCTCAAGATAGGAAACATGTATTACATGCTTATCAATAAGGAAAACAAAGAATATTGTCATTTAAGAAGGGATCACATGTGAGCAATGGTGTTGAATCTCGCAGAGACAAATGTATGGGGACCCTAAAGGGAGATATCCATTGGAGGTAATATATATTCCTTCACATTTATAGATGATACGTAAGGGTTTTTGGATGTATTGCATGAAGACAAAGTCAAAGGTCCTTTACAACTTCAAGAGATCCAAAAACCTAGTGGATAAGGAAACAAGGAAATATATAAAAGCCCTCAGATCAGATGGAAGGGGAGATTAAGTTTAAACTAAATTTTCAGATTTTCTAAAAGACATGGCATCAAAAGGAAATTCACTTCTAGGACTACATCTTAACAAACTAGGATAGCAGACAGGAATTATATATATATATATATATATATATATATATATATATATATATATATATATATATATATATATATATATATATATATATATATATATATATATATATATATATATATATATATATATATATACACAAAGAGTCGCTAGAGTTGTATTAAATGAAATAAATGTTCATAATTATCATTGGAATGATGCAACACATGTAGCCATAACATTATGAACAGGCATCCTCGGTCAAGAGTACGTACATGTAAAGACACTTTACAGAGCTTTTGATGGTACAAATCCCAACCTTTCACATCCCAATGTATTTTTTTGTGTTTCTATTCTATTCATATACCTCCACAATTGAGACAAAAGTTCGACATGAAGGTAGATAGGTGTAGATCTCTTGGATATAATTCTAAGAAAGAGGTTTCTAGATGTTATAACCCTAGAAAAAAGAGCGTAAGTATTGTACGGATGTAATATTTCATGAGTTGTCACCTTCGTATGGTAACAAAGATATGCTACAAGTGGAAGATGCATATGAAGCTAGGAAGAAGTTCACGGAGCAACAAGAAAGCTTGAATATGAGTGGTATAACCATTTCAAGCACACCATGAGACAAGAGAACTACATCTTATTCCAAAAGGAGGAAAAATGATGAAGCTAAATCAACTAAAGGAAGCAACAAAGGAAAGAAAATGAAAATCATGAGGACCATCAATGGGTGTGCATGGAATCAAATTAGAAACTCAAGTACATTGTAGATCTTTTGAAGAAGTTCAACTTGTGTGATTGGAAACCGATATCATGGACAAAACAAACCATCCTAGACATGAAACTGCATGTGAGTTTTATATCTCAGATTGGTTTAGAAATTAGGAAAGCCAACACTTCTGTTGTGTAAAAAACATGCCAAAACCCTAAAATCGATTATCTACTTGATAAATTATCACATATAGAGGCCTCATTCAAATTGTTGAAATGAGTGATGACATCATTGGGTTGTAACCACCTTTGAACCATATTTAATAACCGCTCTTGAGCATTTTTATAAGGAGGGGTTGGCTAGATATATCCTTAGTCTTGCAAATGCCAATCTTGGGAGCTCAATGATCTCCATCTCCAAGTAAGTACTTTCCAAATCTAATTCCAATTCTTGTCTTGATCCTTGTTCTATTATTTTCTAGTCTAGTTCTTGGACATTCTATCATATCTGCTTGTAATCTTGCATTACACGATCTTGTCAAGTTATTTCTTGTATCTAGTTCATTTCATTGGGGAGTTCTTATAATCTAGATATCTTGTTTTATAGCTCTGATCCTGGGTTTTGGGATCTCCTATATAGTCTCTAGATGATTCATCTATAACTATTTATGCCAAGTTTTGGAATCTCCTATATAATCTCTAGTCAATTTATCCATACCTACATATAAGTGCATTGTTTTCCCTATGTGGGTGATCTTGTCATCAAAAGTATAATTCCAAAACCCTATCCAGTTTAGTCAGAGGGCACAAACTAGTGCTCCACTGATGTTTTTGCAAGGCTTGATTCTTTCCAAGATGAGACATCATGGAGAACACATTTGAACAAATTATGGCATTGCTTCAGAGAGTCTAGTGACAGTTTAGGACCTAACTCATCTATGGACAAAAGATGAGATGGGACATCCTGTACATGTGGGCACACCCATAAAGGAACTACACAAGGAGTCCAGAATCTTCAAGTACATCAAAGAAGCACTCAAGTAAAGCAGCTTCTTAGTTCTCTCTTCATGAAGAAACCCAAGATTTGTGTGCCAAAAAAGTTTGATAGTGTTCCTGCATCAAGTCAAATTATATCTCTCTATGCAACTTAATAGATACCTTGTTGATGCATTTGAGGTTTGTTTTATTGGAACCTTGCTCTATGGTCAAGAATTATCATGGCTTGCCCCAACCTTGGAGAAGAATATGGGAGTACTTCAAGAGTATAAGGGGTTTCTCCGAGAGCTCATTGCCATGTTTCGAGATAAAGACACTGATCGAGTGGCAGAAACAAAACTCAAGAAGCGACATCAAGGTAACATCCATGTCTCTACCTATGCATCCAAACTTAGGCAATTGAAATGTGATGTCACTTGGAATGAAGATTATTTCATAAGACAATTTAGATGGGTTCTAAGGGATGATGTGAAGGACCTTCTACTTATGATGCTAGAGGTTAACACATTGCATGTATACATCACAAAAGCCATTCTATGGGATAACCACCTTTTTGAAAGGAAACAAGAAAAAAAAAGTAGAAAGAAAGCTTCACCAATGCAAACCCTTCCAACCGACTTATAGAGAAGAGCCTATGCTTGAACCTAAGTAGATAGACGTAGGTACATTCCGATCTCTAACCCCACAAGTGAAATAGAGAAGGAGAGATAACAAGTTATGCCTCTATTGTGGAAATCCCTGCCATATTGCACTTTATTTTCCAAACAAGAGAGAAAACTCTAGATTTGTAGTCAAGCTTGTCGATTAGGGAAACCAGGAAGTCTACTTGTAAAGGAGACCATAGAGTCAGACCATGATATAAGAAAGGGTTTCATCATTCCAAGAAGACCCATAGAAACATGTCTTGCCCCTTGTCAAGTTAATCATGCCTAAGAAGACCCTTTCCCTTAAAGCCCTAGTAGATTTAGGAGCCTCTTCATGTTTCATCAATGAAGGATTGGTTAAAAAATAGAAGATATTCATACTTTGAAAGAACAAACGAATGGTAGTTCAAGTAGTATTTGGATGACCTTTAGCATCTTGGAATATTACCATGGAAACCTTGGAGACCATGATTTCCACATATGTTTCAACGTAATATCAATCTAATACCTTAGTAGTAAGAGAACACCTTGGTGACCATGATTTCCACATATGTTTGAACGTAATATCAAGTGCAAAAAATCAAGTTATCATGAAATACTAAGACGATTTCTTCATGCTGACAAGGGAACTGGTTCCAATAGCTAGGAAGTCTCTTATCTTTATGCATTCTATATACATGAATCTATGCTTTGAGCATGTGTTTTGTCCATCGGAAGAGTATGAAGGAGCCATGTCCCTCAAATCCACTCTTTAATATGCAATCAAATCTAATTGCTATGTTGGAACTGATGGGAGAAGATTCTAGCACCGGATAACAACTATGGAAGATGGATGCCATACATTAGGCCCACACAGAATAAATTATGCTCACTATTGTGAACTTTTCTCTACAATATCATAGAGACTCATAATGAAATATTTGAAACTTAAGCTTGGAATTGAGCACTATCTAAAAGTATTTGTACCAAGAAAATTGGATTTTCCAATTCCACGAGGTATCCACATCAAGAGAGGCTATCTCTCTGTAATGCTCTCTATCTATGTGTGAAGATATAGGCTCATAGTTAACTTGCACTTTCTCAGAGTTAACTAGGTACAAAAAACTTGAAACTTTTGGAAAGCTTTAGTTCACTATATAAGGGAAACTAAAACTTCAAATAAAGACAAAATGATTACAATAAGTGAGCAAACAATGCTCTAAAATCTAGTACAAACATAATGGTAAAAGCCTAACTACAACTCTAGTTAGAAAGAAGAAAAATTGTGATCAGATTTGATAATCAAGCAAGGGACTACTTGCTAGAGTTTATTACTTCATTAAACTAAGTGGAGATCTTGTAGAACGCATATAACTAAAGAAAGAAAGGCAAAATGGTGCGTATGTAAAAGTTTTACTTTGCTTAGAATCAAGCTAACCACCCATCAATCATTCAAGGTGCACGTTTGTTGGGTAATTGATAGGATTTGAGCTTAATTGATTCTAGTGGAGCTCTTAAGTTGATTACATGAATTTGAGTCTGTTTTTTATTGTTCCACTTGAAGAATTCATGGATGAGTACTTTTGTATCGTTGACACTTCATTTTGAACACTTCCTCTCGCAATGCCTAGGTCCTTTATTCCAATGCATACTCCATCAAAAGCTTTGGTAAGCTTAATTGTTTTGTTTCTACTAGAATGATCCATCTTTACATCCTTTGAAATGATGTTCTTTCTAAAAAAGGGTAAAAGCACTTATATATCCTTCTATCTTTCATGCAACACTAGATTTTGAGCCAATCATATTCTATTTATGATGTCACAAAAAATAGGTACTTGCATAACTAGCAAATCAAGATCAAGAAATAATTTCTTGATCTAGAAAAGACCACATGATACTTGTGCTAAGCCTCCATAGTCACCTTAGCTCAAGGAGACAACCACTATTGGTTGTTTCTTTGACATGCAAGAGATCATGATTTTCCCTAGCATGTTATTATATACATTAGTGCATCCCGTATCATTTGTGGAACTACCCAACCTACATCACAATAAGATTATACTTGTAATCCATAATAAGTGGGATAATGAAGCCCTTTATTAACTGAACCTTTGAGGTTCCTGATTAACTCTTTGGTTGCCACAAGGTGAGGGCCTCTTAATGGCTGCCAAAATAGACGTAACACTCCAAATACATCTTCAATATATACTCTTGTCATGGTAGCACATATGAGACAGGCACTACCTAACCTATACATGGTCACATCCTACTATTCTTCACCCTCATGATTAGTTAGTTTAACATTTACTTTTAATGGATTTGAAATCGGTTGTCACAGGAGCACTATATTGTGCCCCCTAACTAGACTAGATAAGATTTTGAAATGACACTTTTGACTAAACGATCACCCACGTAGGGGAAATAATACGAGAATATGTAGCTCATACAAGAAGTGCCACAACCTAGGACTAATAGGTATGGATAACTTGGCTAGAGATGATATAGGAGGTCCCACAACTTGGGATCATAGGTATAGAAAAGGATATCTAGATTACAAGAACTCCCTTCAAGGAGATGAACTAAATACAAGAAATAACTCAACAAGATGTTGTACTATGAGATTACAAGAGGAAAAGACATGATGTCCAAGAACTAGACTACACAAGACTCAAACAAGAATCAAGAAGAGAACTAGATCTAGACTTGGAAAGTACTTACTTGGAGATCGTGACTCCTTGAGCTACCAAGGTTGGGATTGGAAAAACTAAGGATGTATATGGCCAAGCCCTCCATACAAAGGTGTTCAAGGGTGGTTATCAAATGTGGTTCAAAGGTGGTTACAACATGATGATGTAATCAATGATGTCAACAATTCAAAGCAGACCTCTAGATCTCAGAACTTAGCCAGTATATAGTGCAACATCTTGGCATTTTGGCACATTTTGGACACAATGAAAGGATTTGTTTCTCCAAATTCGGAATCAATCACGAGATATACAATTCATATGGAATGTGAGATTCACGATGGTTTCTTTTTCCATGACATCGGCTTCCAATCACACAAGCCAAAGTTCTTCAAAAGATCTAGAATGTATTGGAGTTTCTAATTTCTCCACATCTTAATGACATGTAGAGTCCATCTCTACCCATTGATGCTCTTTAGTAATTTCCTTTTTTTCCTTTGTTACTTCCTTTAGTTGAATTACCTTCATCCTTTTTCCTCTTTTTCCAAGATGATGTAGTTCTCTCATCCCACGGTGTGCTTGAAATAGTTGTATCACTCATCTACATGCTTTGTTGCTCTTTCAACTTGTTCGTGGCTTCATGTGCATTTTCAATTTGTAACACATCCTTGCAAGCATACCAAGGCAAAACCTCATCAAATATTACACCTCTACTCACTGTAACCTCCTTTTCCTTAGGAATATGATATCTTAAAACCTATTTTTTCAAAAAATATCCACGAAATCTACACCTATCTACCTTCACTTCTAGCTTGTGTTTGAATATTGGAGGTATATGAACATAAAAGGCACACAAAAAATTACTTTGGGACATGAAACATTGGGTTTTGTGCCATAACAAGCTGCGTAAAGTGAGTTTACATGTACTCTTCAGGTTGGACACCTATTCAAAATGTATATGGCTGCATCTCTTGCATCATCTCACTAATAATTATGAAAATTTATTTCATTTCATACACCTCTAGGCACTACTGCTATATATATATATATGTGTGTGTGTGTGTGTGTGTGTGTCTGTGTGTGTGTGTGTTTGTTGAGGTATATACCTACTAGTGAATTTGCTTTTGATGCCATGTTCGTTTAGAAAATCTGAAAATTCAGTTTAGAAGTACTCTCCCCTTCCATCTGATGTGAGGGCTTTTATATATTTCCTAGTCTTCTTCTCAACTAGGTTTTTGGACCTCTTGAAGCCGAAAAAACACATTCGAATTTGTCTTCATGCAATACATCTAAACAAACCTTGAATTATCATCTATAAATATGAAAGTAAATATATTACATCCAATGGATGTCTCCCTTTCAGGTCCTCATACATTTGTGTGTATGAGATTCAAAACTTTATTGTGCACTTGTGCTCCTTTCTTAATTGTCCATCATCTTTGATTCCTTAATTAATAAGCATGGAATACATGTTTGATATCCTGATATCTGAGATCAAGTCGAGAACATACCAAGCCCTTCCTTTCCATGTCCTTTATCCTTTGTAAGTTTATGTGGCTAATTCCTTCACACCATAAGTCAATCTCTGCAGTTTGTTAACTTCCAATCGACAAGTAGACAATGGGATGGGCTCACCACTTTACCTCCATGGTGAAGAGTCCTCCTTGTTTCTTTCCTTTTAGCATGAGCTTCTATTCCTACATGGGTTCTACAACAAAGCATGCTTGATTATTCAAACTCACCTTATAACCTCTTTCAACCATTTCACCTTCCAAAACGAAGTGCTTGGTGATCATGGAGACATGCAATAAATCTTTCAACACCTTTTAGATTTGAGATCCATGAAATCAGATGGTTCCTTTTGTCCATGAAATCATCTCCCCTTCACGTGATGAAATCCATGAGGAGCGTTCATGTTTTCAAGTCTCAACTTCATTACATTTTACTTAAAAGAACTCTAGAACCTTGATTGATGCTCTATGAAGGTTTTCTACATGTTCCCAAGTGCAATCACTGATGTCATAACCTTGCCAATGAACAAGGTACTCCAATCTTTCTCATGATATTCTAGAGTCTAGGACATGCTTGACTTCAAATTCTTCATAATCATTGAACTGGATAGGTGTTGAAGGACTAGGTATCATGGTCATCAAATTCTTCATGATCATCAAATTCTTCATGATCATCAAATTCTACTCATGGTAGTCTGTAATTGAAGCTTGAACGTGACTGGATTAATCCAGGAAAAGATGGTGAATGGACCAACTCTTTCATGATCTAGCTTTGCAAATTATTTTTGAGTAACCACACTTTATCCCGAATTTGTAGGATGGATTCTGAATAGTATGTTAATCTACATAGTACTTATATTGCTCTAGAGCTTTATGGATCTCTTCCTTGAGTTCTTTGTGAATGTCCATTAGGGTTTAGGCCTTATCTTTGGCAACTCGATTCTTGACATGATTTGAGATTTGTATATCTATCCTTGGAGTTTTTCCATAATTTTCAAAGAAGGGAGTTTGCTTGATAGATGTATGAACACTGATGTTAAAGGAAAAATCTTCAAAGGGTAAAAGCTCAAACCAATAATTATGATGATTGTTTATGGTGCAATCGAGATACTGTTATAGGACTTCATTCAACAATTCTCTTTCTCCAAGAAATTGTGGATGATTGGGTGTATATAACTTAACTTGAACACCAAGGAGTTTGCACAGACTATTCCAAAAGATGGATATGAACCATGCAACTCCATTGTTGACGATATCATCATGCAATCCATGAAGCCTAAATATGTATCTAAGAGAAGTTCTGGTAGTGGTTGCACCTATGATTGCCTTGGTAGTTGGAATGATGTGTGCCGTCTTTGAAAATATATCCACTAAAATAAGAATGAAATCATAATTATCGTAATTTGGTACATTTATGATGAAATACATGGATCATGACACCCATGGCCTTTTTGGAATAGGTTAAGGTTGCAAGAGCCCATGAGGTTTATGTGCCGGTACCTTATATCTTTTGCAAGCATCATAGGTTCGGATATATTCTTTGACCTCCTACTGCATTTGCGGTGACCAAAAATGTGTTGATATGAGCTTTATTGGTTTATTTTGGAGTAAATGTATTGTTGCAAGGTTCTCATGACGTTGTTTAAGTACTTGGATCCTATGATTTCTTGAAGGGACATACAAGACATTCTTATAGAATAATAACCCATGCTTTTCTTGGAACTCATAAGATTCTTTAAATTTTCCTTCTCAAATTTTGTGCTTGACATTTGAGTCAAAGTTCAATCTTCATGGTGCCTTAAAAAAAAACGCCTATTTGCCTTTATTTGGTGCAAGGTAAGACCTTTTGAGAAAGGCATCTAAGTATCTTGGAGCCCTAGACAGTATCTGATGAGAAAGTTGAATACAGATAAACAATTATTCCATCAAGATTGCCTTCTACTAAGGATGCAAGTGTTCATAATATAGTCGTAATTCTTATGATATGTATACATAGTAACTTTATGGCTTGCTCCTTTTAGATGGTGGCACCACATATCAAATGTAGCCACTACTGCAAGAAGTTTTTTAATATGGATTTCATAATTAATCTCTAGAGGGGAAAGTTTCCTAGAGTGATATGCAACTAGATGTAGGTGTATATCATCTCCACATTGGGATAGAACGGCCGCTATGGAAAATTCTGATGCATTTGTCTTATGTTTTTTCTGCTTTTTCAGTCCATGAAAATTTTGTATTTCTTGTAAGCTTTCTGATAGTTGTCACTATCTTGGAGTAATTTCTTACTAATATTCTAAAAATATCATCAAAACCTAAAAAACATTGTACATCTTGAACACATAAAGGTTGTTTCCAATCAAGGATTATCTTGATATTCTTAGGGTCGATAAAGATTCTTTTCTCTTATAGAATGTACCCTAATAACTCCCCTTCTCTTTCATGGAAAGAGCACTTCTTAATTTCTTACTAATATTCTAAAAATATCATCAAAACCTAGAAAAATATTGTACATCTTGAACACATAAAGGTGGTTTCCAATCAAGGATTATCTTGATATTCTTAGGGTCGATAAAGATTCTTTTCTCTTATACAATGTACCCTAATAACTCCCCTTCTCTTTCATGGAAAGAGCACTTCTTAATTTTTTATCTGAGTTTCTCTATAACTATCTTTACATGAGATTCATGATCCTCTAGATTTCTCGATAATATCAAGATATCATCTAGGTATAGTACCATAAAACCATATAAATACTCTCAAAAATACCATTCATCATATGTTAGAAGACGGATAGAGCATTTGTGACACTCAATGTCAAAAGTACATATTAAAAATGCCCATACCTTGTTCAAAATATTGTCTTCCATTCATCTCCTTCTCTGATCCTAAAAAGATTGGAAACTCCTCAAAGGTCAATCTTCGAGAAGAACTTTGCTTTTCCAAGGTGTTGCAAGAGCTATAATATGAGTGGTATAGGGTTTTTTTTTTCTTAAAGTGAATATGTTCAACCCACAATAGTCCACAAACATTTGGAGAGTCACATCCTTCTTCTTTACAAATAAAATAGGAGCTCCTCCTAGAGAGTATGAGTGTTGGATAAACCCAATAGCTAGATTCTCATCAATGTTCTTGCATAATTTTGTAAGCTTCTTAGGGGATAGTCTATAAAGTGTTCCAAATGGTGGTTGTGGTCCCTCGTGAAGTTTTATGGTGCAATCATAAAGTCTATGCTATGGGAAGGTATATGTATTCTTCTTTTCAAAAACATCTTCAAAGTCTTGGTACTAATTTGGTATCTGCACTAGATCATGTTTTTTGGGTTCGTGAGCTGGTATGGCATAGATCATATATGTTGGTTCCTTTCTTACTACATGCATGAAGTCTTTGATGCCTACATATCTTGTGTTCTTATGGATATCCCGACAAGTGACTTTATTCGTCTCCCAATTGATGCTTTGATTATGTATCTTTAGGCAAGGCAAAGAGGTATTCAAGTTTGAATGAGTGGAATTATGATAGTGGATGAATAAATTATGTGACCAAATCACAAGATTCAATAAGTGAAGAACTTGAATGCCATTTTCTCTAAGTATGTCACCAAACTTTGATGGACTTTTTACTTCCCTCTACACTTAGAAAGGTGTTGATCCTTTAAACCTTAGAGATATTTTTGCCTTTCTTTTGGAGAAGGATTTATGTCTAGCATCTTAAGAACGTTTATAGAAAATGATAGCTGACTTTGAAACTGGTCGATAGGAAAGCCTCCTACTAGAAAATCCAAATGATTTTTATAGGACTAGTGAGATTTATTTTTACAATACTATGCTAATCAAAAAAGTTTTCACTCATATCTTAGGTACTGTAAAGTTTTCTTTAATTTTCTAAGAGCCTACATTTGCACATGAAAATTCATGGTTTGAATTTTCAAAGAAAGAACAAAAAACCTATTTCAAAAAGCACTTTGATGCATTTCTATTTAACTTTGCAAGTTGGCCCATTACAAAATTTTGCAAGTCTAGTAGGGGTGAAGGTCGAGATGAGATCTCTTATGGATGGTGGATTAGAAACTTTCAAGATTAATATCTTTTTGGTCATTTCTCTCTATATTGATTTTGATTTCATGTAGTGTAGTTGATAATTTTACGATTGAGTACTTGAAAGAAGAAGAATCAGAATCAAAATTGTATATATGTCAATGCCTACATGTCTTTGACTGACTATATGATGAGAACTTTCAATTGTATTCATTTGAGAGCCCAAGTGTACTCTTCAAAGACTAAGTGGGACAACTCTCTAAGCCCCAATCAAAAATCCTAAGTGAACTCTACAAATCCAAAGTAGTCTTCATGACCCTATAATCCTAATTTACCTAAAAACCTTAGGATTAATAATCATTAATACCCTCACTATCGTAATCTTCAAGTGCATTTCTAAAAATCCCTAAAATCCTTGTATGCATG
Organism: Ceratopteris richardii; assembly: GCA_020310875.1. NCBI lineage: Eukaryota > Viridiplantae > Streptophyta > Polypodiopsida > Polypodiales > Pteridaceae > Ceratopteris > Ceratopteris richardii. The sequence goes on from CM035429.1 coordinate 82,032,052, forward strand.
AATTGACTCAATGTACTTACTCCAAAGCATATATGCACTCTTGTTAGAGTTTGATAATTGAGACTCCCAACAAGACTTTGGTAACTTGTGATGTGTTCAAGTAGCTCCCCTTCATGAGCATTGAGTTTGTGATTCAACTCTATTGGTGTATGTGCAATTTTTGTATTCACCATCTGGAACTTAGTTAACATGTCATGGATGTACTTTCTCTGAGTAATTAGAACACCAAAATCTGAATATACAAGATCTAAACCAAGAAAACAAGTCAACAATCCAAGGTCACTCATTTTAAATTCTTCCTTCATGTGAGGTTTGATCTTCTTGATGCCATTTGCATCATTCCTTGTAATGATGATATCATCCACATAGACACATATATAAATAACCTTTGAATTAGTCTTCATTATGAACAAACAAATGTGTGCTTTGCTTGGTGTAAGTCCGTGATCCTGTAAGTATGTAATAAGCCTATGGTTCTAAGCTCTAGGAGCTTGCTCTAAACCATACAGTGCCTTCCTTAATTTACATACATAATCAGGTTGGTCTTTGCCTTCATTTCCTAGCGGTTAAGCCATGTAGACTTCTTCAAAGGTCCATCCATTAAGAAATGCATTTTCTAACATCTAATTGGTACAAATTCCAATTCTTTGAAGCAACAATACTTAAGACTCTGATAGTTGGCATCTTAGCCACTCTTGAGAAGGTCTCCTCATAATCCATTCCATGGGTTTGAACAAACCCCTTTTCTACTGGCCTTTCTTTATACCTATTGATTGTGGCATCTGAATTCTTTTTCACTTTGTAAATCCACCTGGATTCTATCACCTTCATGGATGGTTTCTTGGGAACCAAATCCCAAGTGCTATTCTCTTGAAGTGCTTCAATTTCGTCCTGCATAGCTTCTCTCCATTCTTCCTTCTTGTTAGCTTCTTCAAATGTAGATGGTTCCTCTAACATAGACACTTAAGTTATATAAATAGAATGCTTGGTGACGAGTGGTGTCATAGTGATACCTTATAGGTTTCTTGCTTTCCCTTTGAGATCTTCTAATTCCTTGATTGGATGTCTTTGGAATGTCTTCCAATTTTTCAATCTTTACTTTGGCCTTTGAATTCCAAGCTTTTAATTCTTCAAGATTGATTTGTTGTTCATTCTCCGAATTGATATCTTTAGATGTATATGGTTCTTCCTTGGTCAGATTTGGAAAATCATTCTCCAAATCATATGGTGGCTTTATTTTGCTCCAACCTCAAACAAAGAGTTATTGTCATCAAATACCACATCCTTGCTAAATGTAAATCAAATCCTTTGTAAGTGGGATTTTATAATCGATATCCTTTTTTATTATGATCATAGCCAATAAATATGCATCTTTCAGCCTCTGGATCAGGCTTTCCCCTAATATATGAAGAGGTGTGTGCATAAGCAATGTGCCCAAGGATCTTTGAATGGTCCAATGTGGGTCCCTTGCAATTCCATGCTTCATAAGGTGTCATCCCATCTAGATACTTGAATGGAAGCCTATTGATTAGGTAAGTAGCTATGGAAATAGCCTCTACCCATAGATAATTAGGAAGCTTTTTTCTCATTCAACATTGATCTTGTAGCCTCTACTATAAACATATTTCTTCTCTTTGCCATTCCATTCTATTCAAGAGTGTACCTTGTTGTAATCTCTCTCTCTTTATGCCTTTCTTCTTTAAGGATTCAAAATCATGTGAGGAATACTCACCACTGAAAGAACTTGGAGAAGCTTATAGAAGGTAGAAAAATGTGTTTCGAAGCGACGAAGTTTGGTCTAGCCAACAGGCACAAGACCAGCCCTTGAGATTATGGAGACTCAAATAGACCTTATAAGAATGTGATAAGTGCAAAGAAACACACTATGTACTTTGTAGCGTCAAGAAGAATGAGTCAGTACAAAACAGATAGGTTCACAGGTCGACTAACTCAAAAAACTTACTATCTATGAAAGAGACAGTGAACTTCAAATGCCCATAGCAACCAAGGTGATTACAATCAGAAAAAATCCTTTTATGGGAGTGATAGAAATAGGGTTGACTGTATAGAATGCCCAAAAGTATAAGGAATAAGCAAAATATGCTATAGGAATGAATGCGACATTCACTGGTGGTACTTCCTATTTTTCAAGAATATGCAGAGATTGACCCTGAGACAACAAAACTCATATTTATCCCAATCTACTAAACCAATTGCAATGAAGCTTTAACGGCATAAACTAGACCCGGATACCTTCCCAATGAAGTATCTTGCACTCAATTTGGAGCTCTGGAGAGACAGCAGCAACCTCTGCAAGATTACTGTTGGTGAAGAAGATGATGCAGAGAATTGAAGGAGCAAGACAATGATGGTCACAAGTGTATGTATGTTGCTTCCATGTAATGTACAAGTGATTTCAAGTCTTTATATAGACGCTACAAGTGTTCCACGACTTCTACAAGTGAAGTTTGAATTCAAGTGAAGGTGGGAATGGTTGTTGGAGGGAATCAATTCACTTTCCTACAACCTAGGAAAAGTGAAGATCTAGTTTGATCTAATTTTAGGTGATTTGATTGCTTGATTGAATGCAACTTCAACCACCACAAATTCTGGGATTTGGGCTCTATATTTCTACCTTTACATGTGTAAAGCTCAAGGCTTTTACAATGGTAAATTAACCATCAAAAATCCCTCGAAAAAATACAATAAATGAGCATAAGAAAAGGAACTCTCCAACGGATATTCTTTCAACGTGATAGCCTTTGATGTAGATCAAATCCACCTCAAGCATACTGTAAGCTTGATGTTCCAACAGCTCCCCCTCAAGCTAAAGTATGCTTGAGTCTTCATTCTCTGATAGGTTGAATACCCGCCATAGCTTTGAATCTACAAAACTTTATTCCATCAAGTGCCTTCATCATCATATCTACTACTTGCTTTTCAGTTGGAAAAAAAGAAATGTCAATCTCCTTTGCCATGAGCTTCTCCCTAATGAAGTGATAATGGAATTCTATGTGCTTGGTTCTTGCATGGAAAATAGGATTTGCCGCTAGATGCATGGAACTTACATTATCTCCAAATATGTGAGGTTTGGAACTCACAAGTTCCAAATCTATATACAATGCTTTTAACCATATTGCCTCTTGAGTTGCTATGGTCAAGCCTCTGTACTCTGCTTCAGTTGAGGATAAAGTAACTATTGGTTGCTTCTTGGAACTCCATTACACTAGCTTCGAACCTGCAAATGCTAAGTAACCAGATGTATTTTTTCTATCATCCTTAGCTCCTGCCCAATCTGCATCTGAATAGATTTTGATATCCAATTCTGAAGAGTAAGGATAGAATATACCTTCGTTGATTGTACCTTTGAGATACTTAAGTACTCTCTTAGCTGCATCCATGTGTGGTCTTCTTGGTGAGTGCATGAACTGACTAAGCACTCCCACACTATATGAGCTATCTGCCCTTGTATGAGTAGCATATATCAAGCTACCTACCAAGCTTTGATACTCTTTAATGTCTTCAATTTCCTCACCTTCATAAACACTAAGTTTATGATTCATCTCCAAAGGTGTACAGCAGGTTTAGGGTTCTCCATTTTGAACTTGAGAAGAAGATCTTGAATGTATCTTCTTTGAGTCAAATACATTCCTTCATCTGTGTATATCACCTGCATACCTAGGAAATATGTGAGCTCACCTAGGTCACTGATTTTGAACTCCTCTTGCATGCGTCTCTTGATCCTTTGAATGCCATTTAGATCATCACCTATCACAATAATATCATCTACATATACACATAGATAGATAACCTCATTGTGATCCCTTTTGATGAATAGAGAAGGATCTGAGCTACTAGCTTTGAACCCTTGATCTTAAAAATATGTAACCAACCTGTAATTCCAAGCTCTAGGAGCTTGTTTCAATCCATACAATGCTTTCTTAGGTCTGCAAACATAAGATGGATGGTTAGGGTTTTCAAAACCTGGTGGTTGTGACATGTATACCTCTTCAGTTATCCTACCATTTAAGAATGCATTTTTCACATCAAGTTGGAGGAGTCTCCAATTCCTTGCAGCAGCTACACTTATCAATGTCCTGATTGTAGTCATCTTTGCAACTAGTGAGAATGCTTCCTCATAGTCTATACCATGAGCATCCTTTGGCAACTAATCTTGCCTTGTACCTGCAAATTGATCCATCTGAGTTTCTTTTAACTTTATGTACCCATCTGCAACCAATTACCTTTTGATTTGGCGACATTGGAACCAAATCCCAAGTGTCCATCTCCTTCAATGCATCTATCTCTTCGTTCATGGCCTTCTTCCAATTAGGGTTTTCCTTCACCTCTTCATAGGTTGAGGGTTCCTCTAAAATAGAGTCTTTTGCCAAGTATATTGAATGCTTTGTAACAAATGTGGAATGATATCCATACCTTTCCGGTTGTTTCTTCTCTCTTGCTGATCTTCTAGGTGCTTGTTTTGAGCATTCTCCAACCTCTTGCATCTTTGCTTAACCTCTTGACTTCCATAGCTTGTAATCCTTTTCCCTTTCATCTTGGTCATCGTCTGTATCACTTCATGGATCCTGGACCTGTGTATCATGCTTGCTTCCTAATTCATAAGAGTCAGAATTAAGATCATATGCTAGTGTTACCTTTTGTTTGTCTTCATCATACCAAGACCTGTGTTCTTCAAACACAACATCTCTACTTGTAGTGAATTGCTTGGTTGAAGGATTGAAGAACCTCTAACCCATCTGAGTTGAATCATATCCAATAAACACTGCCTTTGTTGCCCTTTCATCTAGCTTACCTCTTATTTGTGATGGTACATGAACATAAGCCAAACAACCAAAAACCTTGCAATGTCGGAGACTAGGTTTTCTTCCATGCCATGCTTCATAAGGAGTCATACCTTGAAGTGATTTGGATGGTAGACTATTGACAAGGTACACAGTAGTTGAAATAGCTTCTGCCCATAGATAATGTGGCAACTTCTTCTCTTCAAGCCTTGTTCGGGCTGATCCAACGAATGTCTTGTTTCTCCTCTCTGCAACATTTAGTTGAGGAGAGTACCTAGTAGTCACTTCCCTTTTGATACCTTTTTCCTGCAAGAACTCGTCAAAATCTTTGGAGAAGTATTCTCCCCCTCCATCAGATCTGAGCTTCTTTAGTGATCTACCTATATGATTCTCCACATGTGCAAGATACTTCTCCTGAGATGTATCCATAAAGACTCCTTCCTTGTAGGTATGTCTTCATCCTTAGAGACCATGCCTCATAATTGTTCCTGTCCAGTTTATCAATAAATGAAGGAAAAATATCTCCCATTTTACCTTGACTTTGCTCTGATACCACTGTTGGGAATGATGGATGGACACTTCAAGATGATGAGAAGGTACTCTCAATTCCTGCTTTGTACCAGCCCTTTGATGCTTCAAAGTTGATAAGTGGATCCCTTTAGCTTTCCAATGACACCATAAACTGGCCTATGCAGTTTGGAAATGATGTAGGAAAAGATAGAATCAAAACAGACAACTTTGAACTTCAAGCCTTCAAGAAAACCTTCTATTTTTGACAATACACCTGCTCTTTCTTTTTCTAAGTATGACCAACACACTTGGAATTGGAAAAATTCCTTTTAGGGGTATCTAACTCGGTTAGCAAGCTAACTATTGCAAATGAAATTACTTAAAAAGATTAACTATGCTAAGAGAAATCAATTTAGCAAGTAAACTTTTACCTGCGCTATTTTAGGATTGTTGCAGACTTCGACCAGTGATCACTTTGACAAACGTTTCTCTAAATTGGCTGAATAGAAATCCTTCAAATTTTGATCGCATGTAGACAGCTTTGAGCTGGTTTCAACAAGCTATAGATCGTTGAATTTGGTGAAGAACTTATTGAGATATGATCTCCACAAGTTGACAGACTCTCAGGCACTATGACAGAGAACTCATAAATGAACAATGTAGATATATGTATTAATAAACACTGTTGTACAATGCCATAGGCATGAATGTCATTGCCTAATGGTGTAGACAGGTGTGGGCTAGAGTGTAGGCCTCACACACACTCAGAAATGAGAATGAGAAGCTCGGAAAGTAACTCTTCTACATGCGACTTCTTGAGTTGACCTTTTATAGAGGTTGAGTTCAAAGTTTGAATTTGAATTCAAACTTTGGCTCTCTATAATCATGCTCCTACATCCTAGGAGATATTCTCTCTAATTGATTGATGCTTTACAACTAATAAAATCCATGACTCCCTTGGGTAGGTGGTTACAAAGATTCTAAGTCAACTATGACTTTTACAAAGAGTAAATGGGTAATTATATTCTAGCATTGGTTCCCATGCTTCTCCATATGTGTATGGTCTTTAAGCCAAATGTGTAGGCTTGTGAATTAGACCAACATAGACATGAAGTGCAAACAGGGGATGACACAAAGCACAATGTGGAGAAGATTGGTAATGTCAAAGCTCCCAATAGCACGACAAACATTCTAAGTAAGGTTCTCTATGTACCCAGTATCACTAAAAACCTAGTAAGTGTAGGCCAAATAGTTGAAAAAGGCTTGCAAGTTAGGTTCACCCAACATGGAGTTTTTGTGGAAGATCCATGTGAAGGCTTCAAAAAGATAGCCCGAGGTGCGAAGCATGGTAGGATCTTTACTTTTGAAGTAGGAGAAACCACGAACATAGCTCTATTCAACTTTGGGTCTCAAACCCTAACTGAGCTTGAAGTGTGGCATAAGAGACTTGCTCATGTGAATGAAAGAACCTTAAAGGATATATGCAGGGATCAAAGTGTTTTGGGACTATCGAACATATCAAAGCAACACATGATCAATAGGTGTGATGCATGTCAGTTTGGGAAGGCACAAAGACAACCATTCAACCACAAAGGCTACATCCACAACAACTTATTGGACTTAGTGCATACAGATGTATGCGGACCAAGTCAAGAGCCTTCATTGGCAGGATCAAGGTATTATGTCTCATTTATTGACGACCATAGTAGATGGACTGTTCTATACTTTACCAAGAGTAGGAATGAAGATGCATTAGCAAGGTCTTACTTAGTCAACTCCATCTGTGATTTTCTTTTGCCACATATTAGAAACTATAAGACATCCCAAGAGACTTGGGAAACCTTGTCATCCTATTTCTCTTCCAACACAAGGGCCAGAAAAAACCAATTGTGGATTGAATTCACCACACTAAAGAAGCAACCTAAGCACGGTATTTCAGAGTATGTGACTAAGATTAAAGATGTAGGAGATCAGCTAGCAAGCATAGGAGAAAAGATTGAAGAAGAGCAGATAGTAAGGCAAGTGATCAATGGGATTAAAGCTGATGACAAATGGGAAAGTTTCACCACTACCATGGACCTATACATGGACATGCAAATTCCAGATCTCAACACTCTCATGGGGCAATTGTTCAAGAATCGTTTTCATCAAAGAAAACATCTCTACTAACCATGAATCCCTTATTTGAAGGGTTGTAAAACCTGTATCCTTTATGATTCAGATCATATCCAATAAAGATACACTTCTCAGCTTTAGGTTCTAGCTTACCTCTTATTTGAGAAGGAATGTGTACATATGCTACACATCCAAATATCCTACAATGATCAAGTTAGGGTCTCTTCCCATGCCATGCTTCATAAGGGGTTATCCAATCAAGGGACTTAGGTGGTAACGTATTTATGAGGTAAGTGGTAGTAGATACACTCTCTGCCCATAAGTAGTTAGGTAACTTTTTCTCATTCAACATTGACCTAGCTCTTTCAACAATCAATCTATTTCTTCTCTCAGCTACCCCATTCTGTTCAGGAGTATACCTTGTGGTGAGAAGTACTCACCTCCTCCATCTCACCTTAGCCTCTTTAGATTCTTCCCTATATGATTCTCAACAAGTGCAAGATACTTTTTAAAACAGTTGAACACTTCATCTTTGTGCTTCATAAAGTACAACACAGTCCACCTGCTATAATCATCAATAAAAGATACATAGTACCTTGATCGTGATATTGACAAGTTCTACATAGTCCTCATGCATGTAGCCTTTCCTTGAGAAGGGTAACCTATGAGACTTTCCAAACTAACAAGAACCACACTTGTAGATCATATGTTGCTTGTATACATTAGGTATCCCAAGCACACATTGGTCCCTGCATATTTGCTTCAAGGTCCTTTCACCTACATGCCCTAATATTTTATGCCAAATCTCAAGCTCTGAAAGTGTTTGATCCTTGTAATTGTAGAATGCAATATTCTTTGTATCCTCTAGTTCAAAAGTAAAAAGTCTACCTGATTTTTCTCCTTTAGCAATTCTCTTGAACCCATGCTTGGGGTCCTCCACAAATGCTCCAAATTGGTTGAATCTAACCTGCACACCTTTCTCCACAATCTGTCCAACACTCATCAAATTTTTGGTAATGGTTGGTACATATAGTACCCTACTCAACAAGTTTTGATTTCCATCACAAGTCTTAACATTTCCAACTTTAACTACTGAGTGCTTGGTGTCATCACCTGTTTGTTCTTGATGCTTACCTTTTGGTTCTTCAAGGTCAGAGAGTAGAGCTACATTGCCAGCCACATGATTTGAGCATCCTGAGTCAATGTAGAATAGGTGGTCATCATTTGTACCTCTTTTTGAAGTCATGTTCATAATCAAAAGAGAATCATCTTGCTCTTCTGTATAGTTGTTGTAATCCTTTCTGGATTTGAATCCTCCTTGGTAGTTGCCATTGTAGCTGTTGTTGTAGTTGTTGTTGTAGTTGTTGTTATAGCCTTGATGATGGTTGAATCTACCTCTTGACTGTGAGTATCCACCTCTTTGATATCCTCTACCTCTCTGATTCTTGTAGTTCCTGAAACACTCATCTGTAGTATGATTTGATAAACCGCAAACGTTGCATGGTGAGGAGCTATAGGATCTCCCCCTACCTTGCTTACCTCCTCTGCCCCTTCCTCTTGATGATCTACCTCTCCTTGCATAGTTGGATTGGGAGGTAGTGCCTTCATCCTCTCCTTTCTTGTCCTTGCCTTTATCTTTAAACTTACTTTTATCAGTGTATAGGGCAGAAGAGCTATTACCTTTGGATGAGTCTCCATTCTTGTTGAGCTTGTCTTCATAGAATGATTGTAGGAAGTTTAAACTACCCTATGACTTGGAGGAGGAGTTTCCAAGTCTTGCTAAGGAGGAACCTACTCAGAATGAAGACTCCAATTCAGATGATGAAGACATTATCAATCTTGAAGAACTCAAGGCCTGGAAATCCAAAGGCAAACTCAAGATGAAGAAACTTGAAGACATACCTGAATCTTCAAATCAATCAATCAGAAGATCACAAAGGGAGAGCAGAAAACCTATCAGATATGGTTATGACACCTCTCTTGTTACGAAACACTTTTTTTATCTTACCAAAGACTTGTCAATTTAAGAAACATGATCATATGAAGAAGCAAAGAGAAAGATAGAATGGAAAGAAGCTATGGATTAGGAGATTGAAGCACTCAAAAAAAGTGACACATGGGAACTAGTACCAAAGAAAGAGTCCATGAAGGTAATTGGATCTAGATGGATCTATAAAATCAAAAGAAATTATGATGCGTCAATAAGCAGGTACAAAGCCAGATTGATGGCCAAGGGTTTTCCACAAACCCAAGGCATTGACTATGAAGAAAAATTCTCACCTGTGGCCAAGATGGCAACCATTACGGTATTGTAAGTGTGGCTGCATCTAAGAATTGGAACATGTATCAGTTAGATGTAAGAAATGCTTTTTTGAATGGATGTATTTTAGAGGAGGTATACATGTCACAACCTCCTGGCTATGAGGATCCAAACAAGGTAACATATGTGTGCAAGTTGAATAAAGATCTTTATAGATTGAAGCAGGCACCTAGGGCATGGAATCAGAGGTTGACCACATATCTTCAAGATCAAGGTTTTGTCATGAGCAAGGCAGACACTTCTCTATTCATTAAGAGAAGTAATTAAGAGGTAATATACCTATGTGTTTATGTTTATGATATCATACTTTCAGGTAATGATGTCAATGGAATCAGACAAACCAAGAAGGAGATGATGAAGGATTTCAAGATCAGTGATCGTGGTTTACTAAAGTACTTTCTTGGACTTGAGTTAGTCTATACTAACTCTAGAATCTATATTACTCAAAAAAATACATACAGGAGATGTTGAAGAAGTTTCATTTGCATGATGCCAAAGTTGCAAGTACTCCAATGGAGGTAAATCTAAAACTAAGTGCGCATGAAGGTGATGTAATTGATGATATTATAGGTTACCAAATCATAGTGGGAAGCTTGAACTATGCTACCTTGACAACGATAGATGTTGCATATGGAGTAAGTGTGCTAAGTCAGTTTATGCACAAGCCTAGGGCACCTCACTTGGAGGCTGCCAAAAGGATATTAAAATACCTCAAGGGTACTCAACATCATGGTTTGTATTTCCCTTACACTTGAGACTTGGACATTAAGATCTATTCAAATGCAGATTGGGTAGGATGCAAGGATGATAGGAGGAGCACTTCAGGATACATTTTATTTGCAGGTGATAAACCAATATCATGGTCTTCAAAGAAGAAACCTATTGTTGCTTTATCTTCTACTGAGGCAGAGTATAGAGGATTGGCAAATGCCACCCAAGAAGCCATGTGGATCAAGTTATTGTATACAGAATTGGGTTTATATACTACCTCACCATTGATATTTGGAGGTAATACAAGCTCACTTCACCTTGCAGCTAATCCTATTTAACATGCTAGGACCAAGCATATAGAGGTCCATTACCATTATGTGATAGAGAAGTTATTAAGCAAGGACATTCAACTAACATATGTATCAACCAACATGCAGTGTGAAGATCTGTTAACTAAAGCATTGGAGGAACCAAACTTTGCAGGTTCAAAACAATGATTGGATTGCAGGATATATATGAAGATTGAAGAATGAATAGCAAGCCAAAATGTTTGGCTTGAGGGGGAGTTGTTGGTGTAATTCACAAGCCTACACATTTGGCTTAAACACCATACACATATGGAGAAGCATGGGAACCAATGCTAGAAGATAATTACCCATGTACTCTTTCTAAAGTCATAGTTGGCGTAGAATCTTTATAACCACCTACGGAAGGGAGTCGTGGATGTTATTAGTTGTAAAGCATCAATCAATTAGAGAGAATATCTCCTAGGACGTAGGAGCATGATTATAGAGAGCCAAAGTTTGAATTCAAATTCAAACTTTGAACTCAACCTCTATAAAAGATCAACTCAAGAAGTCACGGGTAGAAGAGTCACTTTTTGAGCTTTTCATTCTCATTTTTGAGTGTGTGTGAGGCCTACACTCTAGATCAAACCTGTCTACACTATTAGGCAATGATATTCATGCTTATGGCATTGTACAACAGTGTTCATTAATACATATATCTACATTGTTCATTTTCTGAGTTCTCTATCATAGTGCTTGAAATTCTATCAACTTGTGGAGATAATATCTCAATCATTTCTTCACCAAATTCAAAGATCTTTAGCTTGTTGGAACCAGTTAGAAGTTATCTAATTTTTGTCAAAATTTGAAGGATTTCTATTTAGTCATTTCAGAGAAAAGTTTGTCGAAGTGATCACTAGTTGAAGTCTACGACAGTCCTAAAATATGAGGGGTAAAGGTTTACTTGCTAAATTTATTTCTCTGAGCATAGGCCACTTTGTGGTGTCATTGGAAACCTAAAAGGGTCCACTTATCAACTCTGAAGCATCAAAGGGCTGGTACAAAGCAAGAATTGGCAGTACCTACTCATCATCTTGAAGTGTCCATCCATCATTCCCGACAGTCTATGCTTTGGACTTTCCAAAACAGATAGAAGAGCACTGTTGCTTGCAACATGATTCGAACATCCTAAATCTATGTAGAAGAAATGATCATCTTCTTTACCTTCTTTGTGGCTTAGATTCATGAGAATCAATGAGTCTTCATGTGGTTGATCTTCTAAATAATTGTTGTCGTCCCTTCTATTATAGCTTCTATTGTTATTATTGAAGTTTTGTCCACCTCTGCCTCTATTGCTACCATATCCAGCTCTTCCACTTCTTTTCTGGGTCTTCCCATTGAACTCGCAATTCTGAGTGGTGTGGTTGGTCTTATCGCATATGGCACAAGGTTGAACATTCTGACCTTTGGCTTTGTCTTTCTTTGTTCCTTTCTTCCCTTTCCACTTGCTCTTGCTTGCAAAGTTGGCTTGGGAAGTCTCTTCTACATCTTCTTCCTTCTTCTTGCCTTTTCGCTTCTTATCCTTCTTATCTGCATATAGAGCACTAGTTGAAATACCATGATAAGAGTTACCTTCCTTTATGCTATTGTTGGCTTCTTGATTGAAGAGTTGTCCAAAAAAGATGTTGAAGTCTGCACGAGTTTGCACATCCATGATGAGATCATAAGCCGTCGTGAAGTATTTCCATTGCTTATCACTTTGAATACCATTGAGAATTTTCCTAATGATGACCTCTTCTTCAATCAGCTCTCCAATGGATGCTTACTGATCCACAACCTCCTTGACCTTGGTAACAAACTCTGTGATGGTTTGTTTAGGTGTCTTCTTCATTTGGTTGAACTCGTTCCAAAGATGATTCTTTCTTGCTTTGGTACTAGCAAAAAAGAAATTCTCGAGGGCATCCCAAGTCTCTTGAGATGTCTTGCATCCTCTAATATGTGGTAATAGAAAGTCAGAGATAGAGTTTAGTATGAACAACCTTGAATGAGCATCCCTTGTGCACCAAAGTGTGAGCTTATCTGTCTCCTCTTGTGTACGTCCTCCTTTGGATCTTAGAATAGGCATAGCTTCTTCGCCTGCTACAATTCCATAAGGATTTCTACCTTGCAAATAGGCCTCCATCCTGATTTACCAAGCCACGTAGTTGTGTCGATCAAGCTTCTCGATCATTGAGGAAAATCCGTCACCCATCTTAATCTAGCTCTGCTACCACTGAAAGAACTTGGAGAAGCTTGTAGAAGGTAGAAAAATGTGTTTCGAAGCGACGAAGTTTGGTCTAGCCAACCGACACAAGACCAGCCCTTGAGCTTATGGAGACTCAAATAGACTTTATAATCATGTGATAAGTTCAAAGAAACACACTATGTACTTTGGAGCATCAAGAAGAATGAGTCGATACAAAACAGATAGGTTCGCGGATCGAGTAGCTCAAAAAACTTACTATCTATGGAATAGACAGTGAACTTCAAATGCCCATAGCAACCAAAGTGATTACAATTAGAAACACTCCTTTTATGGGAGTGATACACATAAGGTTGAGTGTATAGAATTCACAAACATATAAGGAATAAGCAAAATATGCTATAGGAATGAATGCGACATTCACCGGTGGTACTTCCTATTTTTTAGGAATATGCAGAGATTGACCCCAAGACAAAAAAACTCAGATTCTCCCAATCTACTGAACAAAATGCTATGAAAATTTCTCGCAATAAATTAGACAAAGTACACATTCATACCTTTCCAATGCGCTATCTTGCACTCAATTTGGAGTTCCGTAGAGAGAGCAGCAGCCTCTGCAAGATTATTGTTGGCAAAGAAGATGATGCAAAGAATTGAAGGAGCAAGACAATGATGGTCACAAGTGTATGTATATTGCTTCCATGTATGGTACAAGTGCTTTCAAGTCTTTATATAGAATCTAGGATTGTTCCACGACTTCTACAAGTGAAGTTTGAATTCAAATGAAGGTGGTAATGGTTGTTGGAGGGAATCAATTCACTTTCCTACAATCTAGGAAAAGTGAAGATCTAGTTTGATCTACTTTTAGGTGATTTGATTGCTTGATTGAATGCAACTTCAACCACCACAAATTCGTGGGATTTGGGCTCTATCTTTCTACCTTTACATGTGTAAAGCTCAAGGCTTTTACAACGGTAAATGAACCATCAAAAATCTCTCAAGAAATTACAATAAATGAGCATAAGAAAAAGAACTCTCCAACTGATATTCTTTCAACGCGATAGCCTTTGATGTAGATCAAATCCACCTCAAGCATAGTGTAAGCTTAATGTTCCAACACCACCTCCATCAGATCTGAGCCTCTTCAAACGTTTACTTGTTTGATTCTCAACCAATGCCAGTACTTCTTGAAACAGGTGAAGACCTCATCTTTATGCTTCAGTAAATAAAGTATTTCCCACCTACTATAGTCATCTATAAATGAAACATCATACCTTGACCCTTAAATTGATGCTCTCTACTAGGATCCCTTACATCTATGTGTACAAGCTCCAAGTAATCTTCATACATGTATCCTCTTTTTTTAAATGATTTGTTGGTGCAAATCACAAGCCTACACATTTGTCTTGTAGTTCATACACATATGAAGATGCATAGAAATCAATGCTAATGGTTAATTACCATTTTATCCTTTTGTAAAAGTCATATTTGACTTGGAATCTTTGTAACCACCTATCCAAGGGAGTCGTGGACTTTATTAGTTTTAAAGCATCAATCAATTAAGGGAATATCTCCTAGGATGTAGGAGCATGATTATAGAGAGCCAAAAGTTTGAATTCAAAATCAAACTTTGAACTCAACTACTATAAAAGTGATCATCAAAAAGTCACGGATGTACAGGTCACTTTCGGATCTCTTCATTCTCATCTTTGTATGTGTGTAAGGCCTACACTGTTGCCTACACCTTGCCACATCATTTGGCTATGGTTTCAAAGCCAATGATTTTGTACACAAGTGTTCATTAATACTTATATCTACATTTGTTCATTTCTGAGTCTCTGTCATATTCTCTGTTAGTCAGTCAACTTGTGGAGGTTATATCTCACTCATTTCTCCACCAAAGTCCAAGATCTATAGCTTTTTGGAACCAGCTCAAAGTTTCTTCATGCTATCAAAATTTGAATAATTGAAATAGTCCTAAAATATTAGGGGTAAAGGTTTACTTGCTAAATTGATTTCTCTGAGCATAGTTAATCTTTTTACATCATTCCACTTGGAATAGTTAGCTTGCTAAGCTAATTAAGTTCCCCTAAAAGGAATTTTTCCAATTCCTACTGTGCTGGTCATACTGAACAAAAGATACAGCAGGTGTATGGTAAAAAATAGAAGGCTTCCTTGAAGACTTGAAGTTCAAAGTTGCGTTCTTTGATTCAATATTTTCATACATCATTTCCAAAGTAAATAGGTCATTCTATGGTGTCATTGGAAAGCTAAGGAGGTCCACTTATCAACTCTGAAGCATCAAACGGCTGGTACAAAGCACGATTTGGTAGTACCTACTCATCATCCTGAAGTATTCATCCATCATCCCCAACAGTGGTATCAAAGGAAAGTCAAGGTAAAATGGAAGATGGTTTTCCTTCATTTATTGATAAATTGGATAGGAACAATTATCAGGCATGGTCTCTAAGGATGAAGACATACCTACTAGGAAGGAGTCTTTATGGATACATCTCAAGAGATGAGGAATTGCCCTCATTCAAAACCAGAGGACTACCAACAAAGGAGGAACATGAGAAGCTCAACACATGGTGTGCCAAGGATGCATTAGCAAGGTCTTACTTACTCAACTCCATCTCTGATTTTCTTTTGCCACATATTAGAAACTGTAAGAGATCCCAAGAGACTTGGGAAACCTTGTCATCCTATTTCTCTTCCAACACAAGAGCCAGAAAAAATCAATTGTGGATTGAATTCACCACACTAAAGAAGCAACCTAAGCAGGCTATTTCAGAGTATGTGACTAAGATTAAAGATGTAGTAGATCAGTTAGCAAGCATAGGAGAAGAGATTGAAGAAGAGCAGATAGTGAGGCAAGTGATCAATGGGATTAAAGCTGATGACAAATGGGAAAGCTTCACCACTGCCATGGGCCTATACATGGACATGCAAATTCTAGATCTCAACACTCTCATGGGGAAATTGTTCACTCATGAAGACAAGCTCAACAAGAATGGAGACTCATCCAAAGGTAATAGCTCTTCTACCCTATACACTGATAAAAGTAAGTTTAAAGATAAGGGCAAGAACAAGAAAGGAGAGGATGAAGGCACTACCTCCCAAGCCAACTATGCAGGGAGAGGGAGATCATCAAGAGGAAGGGGCAGAGGAGGTAAGCAAGGTAGGGGGAGATCCTATAACTCCTCACCATGCAACAATTGTGGTTTATCAAATCATACTACAGATGAGTGTTTCAGGAACTACAAGAATCAGAGAGGTAGAGGATATCAAAGAGGTGGATACTCACAGTCAAGAGGTAGATTCAACCATCATTAAGGCTACAACAACAACTAGAACAACAAATACAATAGCAATTACCAAGGAGGATTCAAATCCAGAAAGGATTAGAACAACTATACAGAAGAGCAAGATGTTTCTCTTGTGATTATGAACATGACTTCAAAACGAGGTACAAATGATGACCACCTATTCTACATTGACTCAAGGTGCTCAAACCATGTGGCTGGCAATGTAGCTCTACTCTCTGACCTTGAAGAACCAAAAGGTAAGCATCAAGTATAAACAGGTGATGACACCAAGCACTCACTAGTTAAAGTTGGAAATGTTAAGACCTGTGATGGAAATCAGAACTTGTTGAGTAGGGTACTATATGTACCAACCATTACCAAAAATTTGATGAGTGTTGGACAAATTGTGGAGAAAGGTTTGGAGGTTAGATTCAACCAATTTGGAGCATTTGTGGAGGACCCCAAGCATGGGTTCAAGAGAATTGCTAAAGGAGAAAAGACAAGTAGCCTTTTTAGTTTTGAGCTAGAAGATATAAAGAATATTGCACTCTACAATTATAAAGATCAAACACTTTCAGAGCTTGAAATTTGGCATAAAAGATTAGGGCACGTAGGACAAAGAACCTTGAAGCAAATATGCAGGGATGAATGTGTAATTGGAATACCAAATGTTTCCAAGATGAAAATTTACATGATGCACTTGTCGATGAGAGAGCTGATATTGAGCAGGCAAAAACTATCGTAAGAGAGAGGCATTGATTTTGATGAAACCTCTACTTCTACTTGCCAAGTGACTACTATTCGTAGCATTTCTACACTTGCAGCTCATCATGGTTGGAATGTACATCAGTTGGACATTAAAACAACATTTTTGAATGGTGACTTGCATGACGAAGTGTATGTTTTTCAGCCCCGTGGTTTTGTGCAGAATGGTCATGAAAACCAAGTGTACAGGTTAAAGAAGGATTATATGGTTTAAAGCAAGCACCACGCGCTTGGTATGCAAAGATACATGCCTATCTGATTGCACATGGTTTTGAGAACAGTCCAACTGAAAGCACCTTATATGTTAAGTGTGCTGATGATGTGCTTCTGATCATTGTGGTATATGTTGATGATATGATGCTCATTGGTCCTCATGACATGCATATTGTGGATTTTAACGATGATTTGCATGCCTCATTTAAGATGTTTGATTTGGGGCATTTGCATCACTATTTGGGCATTCAATTAATGCAAGTTGATGGTGGAATGACTTTGTGTCAAACGAAATATATTGACACATTATTGTACTGTTTTGACCTTGAAGATTGTAAGCATATTGCCACTCCTATGGAGACAGGTTTAAGATTGAGTCTTCATGATGCTCGAGATGCATTTGATGCTAGTTTCTATTAGCAGGCCACTGGATGCTTCATTTACTTATGTAGTTCTCGACCAGATATTAAGTTTGTTGTCTCACAAATGAGCAGGTTTATGCATTGCCTAAGTGTCAAGCATTGGCAGGCAGTTAAGCACATCTTTCGATACTTGAGTGGTACCCGGCTACTTGGATTATTTTATCCCTAGGGGGGATCACTACCACTAGATTTGCATGCTTTTTCTAACAGTGATTGGGCTAGTAGCTATGACACTCGTGTGTCCACCAATGGTTTTTGCTTCATGACTAGTAGCTCATGTATATCTTGGTTGAGCAAGAATCAGCCTACTATGGCCACTTCCATTGTGAGGCTGAGTATAGGGCAGCTTTCACAGCGATTGTTGAGTGTGTGTGGCTGAGACACCTTATGGCTGATTTGGGTGTTGGTTAGTATTCTTCCACCATCATCTTCATTGACAGTCAGAGCCCATTGGGAATTTCGAGGAACTCTATGTTCCATGCTCGCACGAAGCACATTGAGGTGAATTATCATTATGTCAGGGAGAGGTTCTCTACTCGCGAGATCGGCTTGGCATATGTGCCCACGCAGGAAAACATTGCAGACCTTTTCACGAAGGCTCTACCTAGGGAAAAGTTTGAAGCTTTCCGCAAAGCTTTGAGCTTCCTTTTGTGGATTGATTCCACATTGCTTCAAACTTCCTTATACATGAGTGCCAACTCCTTGTTCACAACATCACTCCTAGGGGCGATTTGTTGATATATTTAGGTAGTGATGTGTGTGAACACTCTAGGACCACCGAGGCACTTTTTTCTCTCTTTAGGAGGTTCTTTTCCCCCTACTTGTATATATGCCTATTGCCCTAATGTGCTACTTATCTTTGTACATTCTAGTGGTAATACATTGAGTTTTGTTTGTTGTCCACCAAGCTTCTTCTTCTTCTTCTTCCTTGTGTTGTTCACGTGCTTCCGTAGAGGTCTAACTCCACCATGGTTGAGGAGGAGGTCGTGGTGAAGTCCTAAAGCTAGGAGTACCTCTCACGTGAGTAGTCATGCCAAAGGGAGTACCTCCGATGGGAAGTAGTCTCGCCAAAAGGGATTGATGGTGGGACGAGTGGCACCAGTGGGAGTGAGGCTAGGGGGAGTGCTACCATGAGCGATCCTATACTATGACACTCTAGTCATATAAGTAGGAGGTGCCTACAATATAAACTTCATAAACTACACCTCTCTCATGGAATGTGGAGTGACCAGTGGACTATCTTCCATCGTGTTCTACAACTAAAAACTCAAATAATTAGCATACAATAATAATGATAATATAGAAAAATAGTAGTGTACAAAAACTCATAGCAAAAGAAATAAACACAAATTAGTACATACAAGTGTTTGCTTCATAAATCCTCTATTCTAGCATCCTCTTGGAGATCTTATGCACAGAGGATATCTATTTTTACACTGGCCACTTCTAAATCTCTTGGTATGGCTGCCCCTTCTTCGTTGCAACATATGACGGGCATACAAATGCTATCCATACTAACGATTAGGCCTCAACATCAATATGATCATTGGAAATGTATGAATAGATCACGTTGGGGATACAAATGGTCACTTGAGCATATGTATAGACATTTAAAGTTCACCATTGGTATATGCGATGAGCATCGGTATAAGTGCCAGTATGGGCACCAGTATAAGTGTTCGTATAAGTGTCAATATTAGCATCGATAATTTTCTAGAAGACATCGATGCTCATATAGGAGCCTATACAGATGCCTATACAGATGCCTATACGGATGCCTATACCAATGGTATCTTTTATGAAAATGGGACCCAAGAGCAAAAGTGACATTTTATTAAATTAAATATATATCAGGAAGAAAAATTAAGAAGAAATACAATATAAAAATAAATGTATATAAGAAATTGGATTTTAGTATAGGTTTTAAATAAATAGATACGAAAAGAGGTAAGGTTTTACATATATAAAATTAGATATTTAAAAATAGGTTTTTAGGATTTTTTATTAAATTAAATATATATAACTGAATATATTAAAAATAGATTCTCATATTTAATATTAATATTTAGAATCACACACACACACACACATATATATATATATATATATATAAGGAGAAAAGTAAAATATAATAATCAGATATATATAAAACCTAAGATTTTAATATAGATAAATAAATATGAATAGAGCTAGGGATTTTTAATTAAACTAAATATATATAATTAAATATATAAAAATACGATTTTAAGATATCTTTTCAATTATATATATATATATATATATATATATATAGTATGTACTATGTATAATCAAATACATAAGAAATTATGGTTTTTGAATTAAATTAGATATATATAATTAGATGTATAAAAAACACTATTTCTTGTTTAATAAAAAAAATAGGGTTTTAGAATTAAATGTTTGAACATGTCCATATGGTATCAGATGGCATCTTTGAATCCGGAGGAGAGAATGGCATGTCTTTGCACTCAGTGCAAATATCAAATTTATAAAAAATGATGAATTGGTATTGCACATATTAGAGAATATAGATCCTTTGGTAAAAACTGACTATGAAACCTATGTTTCCATTTACATTGTCCCCCTGCATAGAAGGTGGACCCAAACAACATTGCATTGGTAACCTCTCGTGGAGAGAAGAGAATGAAGAGGGAGGTAGAAGTGCAATGTATCGGTAAGATTACACAGAGTAAACACGTGGAGGAAATGCCCAAAGCATTTTATGAGATGGAAGAAGATCCTGATGGTGGAGAAGATCACGATGGTGGAGAAAATGTCATGTGTTCCATGGACATGGTAGAATTTTCATGATTACAAATCGACAAAGAATACTAGAATATTTGAAAACTAACCCGTTTAACACTATACATTGTGGCAAAGATATCTATAATATGTGCATAACTTGTGATGCTCAATCTTCAATCCATTTATGGATGGTCAGATAGTAGTGTCTTTGAATTTTTCAGGTAAGAGGATTTGAAATAAACTTTCGTTGTTGTATCAAAATAATGTTATTTACTTATATCATTATAATTGCTTATTGCAGGCTTCTTAAAGACACCTATCTGAATGATTCCATTGTGTTTTAGAACGAGTATGAACATCTCTATATATGTCCAAAGTGTGAAGCAAACATGTTTAGAGAAGACCTTGTTGGTGAAACAGTCCCCCAAATGTTCTTCACCACTTTCCTAACATTCCAAGAATTAAGAGCATGTTTAGATGCAAATCCATAGCTGATTTAATGTCATGGCACATAAAGAGAAGGTCTAGAGATGGTGTAATGTGAGTGCATGCTGAGTCTGATGCTTGGAAACACATAGGTAGGAAGTGGTCAGAGTTTTCGAGTGAGTCTCGGAACTACTGTCTAGGCCTATCTATGGATGGAATAAATCCATTTTGTTTGTGCAACCCTTCATGAAGCACATGGCGTGTATGTTTGGTCAACTATAACATCTCACCAAGGGTGGCCACAAAAAAGGGCCATTCATTATTATCTTTCATTATGCCAATTAAATATAAGGTTAAAAACATGGATGTATATCTTGTATCACTTGTGGAAGAGTTGTGCACTTTATGGGATGGGATTACTATGTGTGACATGTCTCAACTTATAAGAAGAGGAGACGTGCTAGTGCAAGGTATACTTATGTGGATGATGTATGATTGGCCCGATTATGGTGAATGTTTAGGTTTATTAATTTCAAGTTACGATACTTGTTCCCTATACGGATCATGAATTGAAGTGCGCTACTCCAAAGCACCTCAAAAAAGTATCTATGAAGGAAATCATAGATATTTACCTATTGGACATGTTTTACGTGAATGGAAAACTGGCCGACAAGCGTAGTGCCAAATGAAAGCAAACAATTGGAAGCGGTTGTGGGATGCAGAGCACGAGTGGCTGGCATGAAATGGTTGTCTATCTTTCATGAACTCCCTTACTGGAGTGAATTATTGATCAATCATTTGGTAAACTAGATGTATATTTTCAAGAATGTGGGAGAGATTTTCTACAAGACTTTGATCGAAAAGAGAGAAAGGAAAGCACAAATAGGACTTGGAAGAGCAAGGTTGTATGCACGATTTGTGGGCAATTACCATGCCCACCCAAATAGTGTTGCTACCAAGAGCTTCTTAGGGGCTTCACAAGATGGAAGAGCAACAAGTGCAAAAGGTTATTTCATAGTTTTGGACACCTATTGGGTGCATAGGGTATCTAAAGATTGCCTTTAGACAAAATGATGATCTTGCAAAGCTCAAAACTCATGATTGGCATACGTTTTTATATTTTGTGCTCCTTATAGCTCTAAAACATGGCCTTTCAAAGGATGTGTGGACAATCATTTATACAATCCATTCCTTGGTATGGTGGATATCTTCTAAAGAAATAAAGATAGATAGCATAGACACTGCAAAACTATATGCTATAGAGGCTGTGTATATGGAAGAGAAATATTTTCCCATAAGTATTCTCACAATTCAACTTCATTTACTAGTTCATGTGGTTGATGCAGTTGCAATACTAGGAGTTGTCCATAGTTGATGGACGTTCTTCTTAGAGTGCTTCATGAATGCATTAAAAGGGTTTGTTTGTCAGAGAGCACGTCCAAAGGGCAGCATCGCGCCTCGCTTATGGAGCGATAATGAAGATGCTCTTGTCGTAGGTGATGAACCTCAAGGTAAAGGGATGCAAAGAAAAATTGATGAAGATTTTAGAGAGAAGGCAATGAAGTTTTGCATCGTTAACTCTAAGCCTATGTAGATATGGTTGGATATGTATGAGCTTTCCAAGGAGACAAGTGCAAAGGAAAGAGCTCATTTTTGAAAGAGTCATTCTACTCACTCTTTGCCTTCTCTGAAAAGTCTTCAACCTCTTCCACCCTTTCCAACAAGCAGATGGCTAGATACAGTGGTTGTAGAAGCAAAGGCAAAAGGTGAAAATATCTCTGAAGAACAGGAGGAACTCGCAACGGGGTATGATTGGGATTATTCAAAATACAATGAATTATGGTCTCATGGAAGAGACTTTCAGATTGCACGAATAAATAAAAATAGGTCTACTTTTGATAGTGGGGTGATGGTGAACTTTTTCCACAAAAGTAAAGCTAGTGCAAGAGACGAGAATGCTTGATTACATTGTATTTGCTGTGAAATTATTCAAAGTAGTAACCTCTAGAAGAAATGCAATAGTGAGATAGGATAAGAGTGGTTTGCTTCAAGTAGACTTCACAAAGCTATGGACAAATGAAAGATATATATTTGTACTTCGTGAACATCGGGAGCAAGTTATTTCAATGCCAAATTTGAAAGAGCTAGATTTTAAAAGTCTCCCAATGTAGTAGGAAAATTTGTGAGAACATAGACATAGAAGAAATTCCATTTGTAGTGGATTTTGAGATTCATTCAATAGTCAAGGAGGAAATGATCATTGTCCGAGATGAAGAGGTCTTTGAAGAAGATGACATCCACGATGAAGTAACAGACAATATGTTGTACAAGAATGATGATGAAGAAGGAGCTAGCATACAAACAGATGTAGAAGTGGCCAATGTAGAGATAGATATCCTTTGTGTATGAGATCTACAAGAAGATGCTAAAATAGAGGATCTTTGAAGCAACAATTCGTATTTACTAATTTGCGTTTTTATTTTATTTTTTGCTATGTTCTTTTGTACACTAGTATTCCTCTATATTACCATTATTATCATATACTAATTATTTGGGTTTTTTCTATAGAGTACGATCGGAGAGAGTCCTCCACTCACTCCGCATTCCATGATAGAGGAGCAATTCTTAGAGTTTAAATCTTATGCACCTCCTCCTTATATGGCCATCAAGTCACAATATTGGATCACTTGCAATAGCACTCCCCTCGGCGTCACCCCTCCCGGTTGCACTCCTATTGGCCTCACTCTGCCAGCTTCACTTCCACTAGCATCACTCCTACAAGCGTCACTACTCTTGTCGGAAGTATGTCTCCTAGCTTTATGACTCCACCACGACTACCTTCTTAGCAATCCCCTAGTGGTTCTAGTAGTCAATGTATGAATTTGATACCTGAGTGTGGCACAAGTGCTAGCTTTATGACTCCACCACCATGACTACCTTCTCTGCCATCCCTTAGTGGTTCTAGTAGTCAATGTATGCATTCTATACCTCAGAGTGGCAAAGGTGATGGCCCATCTCATCGATCCAGGTTGTGCTCTAGAGGAGGTTCTAGAAGTGGATCTACAGGTGGCTCTACAGGAGGTGGATGTTGTGGAGGCAGTGCAATGGATGTTGTGTCTCCCATTTCTATGCATAGAGTGAGTGCCTCAAATGCAGGTATGTCATGTGGCATACCACATGGTACATCACATACATCTTGGGGTGCTCATGACCATGATAACTTCGAGGTGTATAGTATACGTGATGGATCTCTAGTGATGGATGGGGCCAAAAAGTCCATGCATGAATGCATACTGCAATAGAACGAAGATTACGACCACCACATGCTTGAGAGATGACTCTCCTCCCAACCTTATGCCTGTATATATAGCTGCTTGAACTAATGAGGACCACAAATGTAACTAGAGTCCACAAGTGCATGTGCAATCTCCTCCACTCCTTTCATATCCACCACTAGAGTCTATTAGTGGCTGGAGTGATCTCGACCACTACTTTAGTACCTTCCACTAGAGTCCACTAGTGGTTGTTGTACTCACCTCTTGAGTTAAGTCCACTGGACTCAAGTTAACTCACGTTAACTTGAGTTAGAAGGCTCTAGAGCTCTTTGGGTAAAACTCTCTTCCCATGCTCCCCATGGGAGTTGAACCCAAGACCTCTTCCTTCACAACCATGAGACTTAACCACTAGGCTAAGTGGATTACTTGAATATGAGAGCACATGACTTATGCTTGAGTCTACTCTTGAGATCTTTGGTCCTACAGACGAGTGACCAAACGGTATCCGATTTCAGATCTGTCTGAAGCCATCGGATCCCTAGATCATAGAATTACTTTATTACATTCTTCCCCCCTTGGGAAAGATTTTCGTCCTCGAAAATAAAGCTATATATATAACTGTAGGCAACCCCCGAGCCTCATGTTCTAAAACTGGAAGAACATGGTCATGTTCTAGAACTGGAAGAACATGTCTCATCTCTGTGGTGGCATCCTTGCCCAAATGATTCAAAACACTATTTGGTTTTGTACTTTGATGAACGGGACAAAGTACAAACTAGTGAAGAATAATGAGGGTGGATTTAATGATATCCCTGGCTAATTCACAGTTTCTGGATGTGCGATCTAGGCACAAACATGTGAACTAGGGGGATTCAAATTACTGGTCCATTTCTAGGCATAACTGGTGCATGGGCTTAGTAATGAAGGTGGGATTCTTATCCCTCGCAAGACTTTGAGAATTCTTGATTCACTTGAATTTGTTTTTGGAGAACTTAAAGTTTGATTGTCCCATACATCTAACTATAGATGTTTATACAATGGTTTACTTTGATCTAACAGTTACGTGATTTTTACACTCGACTAGAGGACTACTTTGTCCTTATGAGTTGAAAAAATCCTATGTAATCTGTAAGAGAAAGTTTACCATTTTGGTGGAATCAACCATACTAACTTCACCAATTCAAATTCAAAATGAAAATTGTCCAACTGAGGACACTTTTCTCAAAGACTTTGAACTGAAAGTTCGTGGGAATTGTCAATCTGATGAGCAATTCCCTACTTCCCTATTCTAGAGTATACTGGACTCCAGGAAATCATTTATGCTATAACTTGAAGCAAAATCAAATGAATAAGTCTACTTAGACTTATCATCTAATGAAGATTGAAAAGATTCTTGTACATAACATCTATCTAGGATGTTCAAGTTAGTTATTTTATTCTAATGGTCTTTTGCAAAAGGAATCAGATACCATGTCTGAGCCAATTCCAAAAGATTTGGAAAGCGGAAAGAAATAACTAAGACTCTGTACAACCAATTCAAACTTCGAATATACAAAAATTTGTTATGAGTCAAAGACTAGATGACTCAGGACTTCAACTTTTCAAAGATCAATTTCAACAAGGTATGGAAGCATTGTCTTTTATCTTTAAGAGAAATAAGCTGGATTCTCAAAAAGATACAAAGAAAATCAAAAACATCATCCAACCACAAGATACTAGTGTGGTAACCAACATCAGTGTGTCGACCCACTGAGGTTCTATCGATGAGTTTAGTTTTCAAATAATGCTTCACTTGAGACTAAGTTCATGTCACATTCAGTCTTTTTGACTCCTAATCGTGAATGCAATTCTTGTGCATTTCTTTGAGTCTAAAAGAGTGAATTTATCAAGTTACACTAGGAACTTGATACTTGACTTAGTCAATTGAATCTTTAGTTGAAAATATCAACTCAAAGTAAAAGTCCAACTTCTTTCAGAAAATTTATCAAATATTTCTGATCAATAACACTTAAACTTGAAGTGTTCTATGAAGATCTTGGAAGTTACTTACTTCATATCTTCAGTTTCCTTAATCTTGAAGTTACCTTGAAGTATCGCAAGATACTACTTTCATCCTTTACGAATTAAACTTTTCTTGAAGTCTTAATTCCCTTGAGGATGAAACCTAATTTCAAAATCTAAACTAGGACTAAAAGATAATCATCATCCCACGGTCCGATGTCCCATTCCATCTTTCCTACATCAATCTGAGTATAAAATCTGGTGTCCCATACCACCCTATTTTATATTCACATTAATGTGTGGGTGATTCTTATCCTAAAGTCTACAACATCTCTAGATAGGGAACCTTCTAGCTTTAATTCTTGACAAGAATTTTGCAATTTCAGGCACTATCTCTATCTTGATATTCTAGGTTTTAATCCCTTGACACGATCGTCTCACGATCTTGCCCTTAACCTTGGGAACTTGAAAACCTTTAATAGAATATCTCCAATCCTTTTTGCTAGGGTTTTCAAATGAAAAACAATCAGAATTCCAAGTTCTTGAATTTCTCAAATTCAAGTTCAATTGGTTATTCTTGACCAATTTTGTAGCGACAAGAGCTTTTAACTTCTTGTCTTTAGATTCCTTCTGTACTAATGCTTTTAGGAACACCTATCCCGGCCGGGGCTTTTTACAGGAATCTCTCTACTGCTTAAGTCTAAGCATCCGCTCATGCTTTCTGGATTTGTACCAACATCCCTTTAAGGATAGGTAAACACTTATGTTTTACCTTCCACAGACTTAATTACCATTTTCACGGTTGCAGACTACATACTTGGAATTACTTTACTCTGTTCAGACTTGGAACAACTTACTCTTTTTCACATTTTTCCATCGAATAAATGGAACGTGAGTGAATAATTCCCAAAAGGAATTTTATTGCCAATACTTGGGCAATCTACAAAGTAGTTCTAATCGCACATTACTTGGACAATCATGGCCAAGATTGATCAAGTCTGGTTGCTCCTTGCGATAAAAATAAAGACTTATAGTCTTTATCTTTAAGATCTCTTAAACTATCTTTAAGCTTCTTTGCTTACCTGCAGGATTTTTAGAGATCTTTCTCAAGTCCAAGCATACACTTATGCCTCTCAGATTCCAAAGCTAAGAATCTTTGATATACCTTTAGGTTATATCACAAATAGGACTTAAATACCACTTATAGTGGTTTGGGGCGTCTAGGGAACTACTTATTGATTAAAGAGTATGAAGAATTTCATTCTCAATACTTGAAAGAATGCCATTTCTTCAAAGACTTGAGTTTCCTTCTAGGGAATCAAATAACTTGAGCAAATGATTCATCTTGGAATCTTTTGCAAAAAGAACATTTGAAAGAAATTCTTTCAAATAATATCCAAAAATTTACTGATTCAATTGTATTTATTTCCTCAGTATCAAACTAGAGACGAAATATCACATTTGCCAGTATGAAAGTTTAAGTTGAACTTTCATTTATGTGATATCGACTTCTATTCTTGAGTTTGATACAAAACTCATTATTATTGGTCAATCTTCAGATGTTACTAGAGTCCTTTAAACATATTTCACTAATCAAATTTATGTTTTAAAGTCCAAGCATCTATTGATTGATCCAATAGTAATGCAACTATGAACACTTTGAACTTTATAACTTGTTTAGGCGAAGTTCATGGATTGAAAATCCATTTCTAGGAACTTTCTATTCCTAAATGAAAAGTTCACACTTGCTTCAAGTTTTTTAGGAACTTAGATTATTTCCTAAAAATTGCTTAGCTAGTTGCATCATTTACCAGAGATGCAACTATGGAACTTAACATCCTTTTATTGATATCAAGGATCAATTGATGTTGAGGTTTAACTTTTGATTTCCAGCACTCCTTGGGATGAAATCAAATGAAAATTTATAAAAGATTGGTACCTTTATATCTTGGCAACATATTTATATCCTAAAGAGGTTTTGCCTGCATCATTCCTTGGACCTATCATATAATATGAATTTATGTGTATTTTGGGAAGAGTTCATGAATCAATTAATATCCTCTACTTGGAACATCTACCTTCCCAAAAATAAATTCATCTTAAACATGGTAGGAGAATGATCTCACATGAAATAGAAGGCTTGACTATTTCATATCTCAATTCCAAAAAGTTACTTACCGAGGTTTCATCATGAGATACAAATCTTGAAACCACAAAGAAAACTTCTTTAAACTTTCAAAATCTTCTAAGTAGAAGAGTACTCAAGGAACTTGGAAATATAGTTGATGCTCTCATCCAACCTTGGGATGCTTGAGAAGTTATAAAAATATATAACTAATCAACTAAAGCTTTATCCGCATGACTTTCTAAGTACATCCAGGACTTAGAGTCATCATACATCACAAAAGAGTTTGCAAGTAATTAAATTTTCTTGGTCATCAAGAAAATTTAGTACTTTTCTCTTAGTGCTTACTTATACCTAGCAAGACATCTAACATACTTAATTCTCATTAAGTATTTATCTTTGATAGAAGAGTATCGACTTGGGAAGAAATCGACTAATTACTTGAGTTGCAATACTAGAACTAGTATGTCTTTGCAACTAACTAGTCCTTGGTCTTCCCTAATGTCAAACTGCGAGCTTTATAAAGTAAGCTAAATACTAAGAGAGTACATTCTCATATCTACTTGCAAACAGCATTCCATTTTATCATGCAAATGCATGTATCTACATGCAAAAGCATATGCTCACATGCGTATGCATGCATGTTCTTTGCATGCCCAAAAAATAATACAACAATCATGCATGAGCTTGATGCACGATTTTTCCTTGTACTAAGAATGTATATCATGCAATCTTGATGCATGCATATCCTTTCCTTTGTCCTAATGCACTATGATATAAAAACATATCCTCGTGGTGCAATAAAAAACTTACTCAATGGAAAGGAAATCTGGAATTAAACTACCAAAATACATTCTTTGATGCACAAGGATCCTTTTTTTTTAATCAAATCTTTCCTTAATGCAAACTAATGCTTGGAATGAGAAATGGATTGCTTCATTATCCTAACCTAGACTTAATCGATTGAAATCTTGGCTATTTCAATGTGCATCTAGGATTAAGTATAGAATAATGAAAACAAGATAAATCAAGTCATTAATGCCAAGCAAAAACTGGAAAATACTTAGCTTTGATCAAAGCTTCGTCCATCCCTTGATCCTTTGGAAGAGTGATTCATCCTCTTGATCCTTGCGAGGAGCTATTCACCATTCTTGAAGCTTCCTCATCAAGAAATAATCTTGGATGACTTGGTCCGTCGATATCGACTAACTTAGGCCTCCGGATCTTCACTCCACAACTCCACTTCCATCAAACTCTGCGACAACTGAAGCAGAATACTTCTCGGGATCGGCCTGCAACAACTGATTTGGCTCCTTGGATAGATAAGAGTTTGGCTTGCACTTCAGCTCTGACCACTAGTTTAGAAAAGTTTTTTCTGCATTATAGAATAAGGTAAGCGCCTTAGGCGCGTGGATAGGTTGCTTTCATCTCAAATTGATGATGAGGGTTCGAGTCCCGTCGGCAGCAGGCGCTCGCGAGTTTAATTTTCTTTTGGTATTGCTCTTGATGAAAGCTTTTCGGCGCCAGACATTAGGAAAGATTTATATCTGCAGACTTCTGAACGTGATCCGCCCGTGGTCTTGTTGGGTAGACGATGGCGCTCTTGTTGAGGGGGCGAGGGATCGAATCCTCTCAGCCACACCAGAGTATAAACTTTTTGGATCTTCTTGGTTGAAGCCTGCTTCAGCAAAGTCGTCATTGATAGAAATCTTCTCCTTATTGCGGACGGCGCTCCTCTCTGTGGATAGGGCAGCGCGCTCTAAGCTTGGGGACGGGGGTTCGAATCCCCTCTGCTACACAGTAGAGATGATATAACCTTTTGCTAAGCTTCTTAGCTAAAAAGGTTGTCGCCACAATCAAGAATCCGACACACACTTCTTAACAGCTGCTAGCAGAATTCGGAAGAGCGCCAAGAATTCACGAGTAAGATGATGAAGATGAAAGCTATGGAGAAAGCTCTGATACCAATGCAATAGAACGAAGATTACGACCACCACATGCTTGAGAGATGACTCTCCTCCCAACCTTATGCCTGTATATATAGCTGCTTGAACTAATGAGGACCACAAATGTAACTAGAGTCCACAAGTGCATGTGCAATCTCCTCCACTCCTTTCATATCCACCACTAGAGTCTATTAGTGGCTGGAGTGATCTCGACCACTACTTTAGTACCTTCCACTAGAGTCCACTAGTGGTTGTTGTACTCACCTCTTGAGTTAAGTCCACTGGACTCAAGTTAACTCACGTTAACTTGAGTTAGAAGGCTCTAGAGCTCTTTGGGTAAAACTCTCTTCCCATGCTCCCCATGGGAGTTGAACCCAAGACCTCTTCCTTCACAACCATGAGACTTAACCACTAGGCTAAGTGGATTACTTGAATATGAGAGCAAATGACTTATGCTTGAGTCTACTCTTGAGATCTTTGGTCCTACAGATGAGTGACCAAACGGTATCCGATTTCAGATCTGTCTGAAGCCATCGGATCCCTAGATCATAGACTTACTTTATTACACATACGATAGATTTTCTCCATACAATCTAGACATTGTATCATGTTGAAATGGAGTGAACAAGATCAAGATCGTAAAAATTATATCATGTAGATGATCTATCAAGATTATCGGCAAGCACCTAGGCATCCTAATATCAGTTGAGAGTGGATTGCACACATGACATGTGAGGTGATGTCCCATCAGTGATCCAAGGCTTGTGTTGCTTTCAGAGGAGGCTTACCAAAGCTTGTATGGTTAGACACTTAGGAGTGGGATATGATTCGTGATGAGAAATAGAAGACTCCTAATCGATATCGCTAATAGCCAAAAGTGGTAGCCATACATCTAGATAGAATTGGACCATCACATGTGGGTAGTGGTGGATATGAAACTATATGTCACATGTTTGTAAGTATCATTTTGAATATTGAATTTGTTTTTCTCAAGCATGTCATGTATGCTCATCTAACACTTTTCACATTTGTTACAGGAGTTGACAGTGGAATGTTCTCTGACACGAACCCAGGCGGCTTATGGATATTGTCATGGATTGGTTTCCATGTTGGAGGACTTGAAGGGATGTAGTGCGGTCATTCCATGGAAGTGCCTATGATGAGGTGAGCTTATAAACTTGTTTTAGTTTTTTTAGTTGTTGTTTGTAAATATCATGTCAATTTGTCTCATTTCACGAATGTGCTTTGTTCCAAGATTCTAGATATAGAGGTCTTGATCCCTCTGGGCATGTATATGCAGTGTTGTGCCATAATGTTTTATTTTGCTCATGTATGGTAGTGGTGCACCAGAATTTTGTATTTGGTTCCTATATGGAAGTGCTTTGCCACATTTTGTACTTGGCTCATATATGGCAATGGTTTGCAATACTTTTGTACATCATTAATTTATGGAATATATATCTCTTTTGTACATGGTACATGGTTCATGTTTCATTCTACTCATCTCTTTTGTGTCTGACATTATTTTTCTTTATCAAATCATGTTTTGGTTGCCAATCATCTAAATTCTACATGGGCAACCACTAGACTCAATATCAAATGTAATCAGGTTTTTTTTGGGTAGAGTGTATTGTATTTTGCTACACAAAAACATGGTAATGTTGCTAATGTAAGAGACAACACACTTTGCCCAAAAAACTTTTTGCAGATATGATTGTTGGTATGCGTGCCAGTATGAGCGTCGGTATTTCCATATGCATACCGACACTTATACCGGTGCTTTTTCTGAGGGGATTACTGATGCTTATACCGATGCTTATATTGACATCTATACCAACGTCTATGTCGATACTTATACTGACGCCTATACTAGTGCCTATACTGATGATTTGGTATTGATGTGTATGCTAAAGATTACAATGACGTCAGGTCAAAATAGCACCCATGCATTTGCGTCGCTGGAAACCTCGATATAACCCTGATATTTTGTAGTGCTTGATCGTTGTCTGTTACTTCATCATGTACCTTGTCTTCTTCAAAAACTTCTTCATCTTTGAAAATGATCTCTTCCTCATGGAGTATGGAATGCACCTTGAAGTCCACTATGGATTGAATTTCTTTTATGTGTATGTCCTCACAAATTTGTCTACTATGTGGAGAGACTTGTAAAACAAATAGCCACTTTGGTTCTTTCAAATTAGTCATAGGGACAATCTGCTCACAGTGTTCGGGAAGTACAAATATATCTCTTTCACATATTGATAGCTATGTAGATTCTACTTGAAAAAAAACCACTCTTATCCCACCTCACTATTGTTTCCTAAGGTGACTATTTTGGACTATTTCACAATGGTAGCATAGGTTTTATAGTCAATTTGCATCATAGGATCCATATTCTCTAACATGTGCAATAGAACTCCTTCGCTTTCAAAAAATTTGCTACTTGCATTTAGTGCAAAGACATCCCATTCTCTCCTCCCAATCCAAAGACTCCATTTGGTACCATGTGTAGATGTTACGAAAGTTAATATATGACACATCAAATTATATATTGTATGTTTTTCCTAATTTATATATATTTTTTATTAAATATATAATAATACTAGACCTAAAATCCTATATATATATATATATATATATATATATATATATATATATATATATATATATAGAGAGAGAGAGAGAGAGAGAGAGAGAGAGAGAGAGAGAGAGAATTATAGATATTTAATTCAATTGAAAAACCCTAGCTCTTTTCATATTTATTTATCTATACTAAAATCATCTTCTATATATATATTTGATTATATATTCTAATTTTTAGCTAAGTTCTCTATATATTTACTTATATATATTAATATTAAACTTAAACATTTATTTTTAAACAAATAATTATATATATTTAATTTAAATAAAAAATCATAATTTCTAATATATTTGTATCTATGCGTTTGTATGTAGAAACCCTATGACCCTATGTTTTGTATATTTAATTATATATGTAAAAGCCCTAAAAATCCTAAAGACCTATTTTTAATATATGTAATTATATATATTTTTTTTAATTAAAAGTCATAATTCCTGTAAATTTAAACCTAAATTTTTATAACTTAATATTTAGTTATATTTATTAGCTTTAATTAAAAAAACGTAATTTCGTATATATTTAATTATGTAGAGTACATTTGATTATATATTCTAATTTAATTCCTAATTTTTAGTTGATTATATATATCACTAGTAATCCTAAACTCTATTTTTTTAGTTATATTTACTTATTTTAATTAAAAAACCTAATTTTTTATATATTATACATAATACATTTGATTATATATTCTAGTTCTTTTTCTAAATTTCATTTTATTATTTGTATTAATATTAATATTTATTTATTCGATCAACAGGTTTTATACATATATATATATATATATATATATATATATATATA
The DNA here is from genome assembly GCA_020310875.1 of Ceratopteris richardii. Taxonomy (NCBI): domain Eukaryota; kingdom Viridiplantae; phylum Streptophyta; class Polypodiopsida; order Polypodiales; family Pteridaceae; genus Ceratopteris; species Ceratopteris richardii. The sequence continues at coordinate 82,065,731 of CM035429.1, forward strand.
TATATATATATATATATATATATATATATATATATATATATATATATATATATATATATATATATATATATATATATATATATATATATATATATATATATATATATATATGTGTGTGTGTGTGTGTGTGTGTGTGTGTGTGTCTGCGTGTCTGTGTGTGTGTATGTGTGTATATATGTGTATGCAGTGTAAAAACCCCAAAACTCTAATCGTAAAGGCCTAGACCTAAAACATGTTTATTTGTGTATGCTTTTGTATATATATTTATATGTAGATATGTATTATATGTTTGTGCATGTGTGAAAAACCCTAAAACCCTAACCCTAAAGACCTAGACATAAAACATGTATATGTGTGTATGCATGTGTATATATGTGTATGTGTACGTGTATATGTATGATGTGTGTATATATGTAGATATGTTTGTGCATGTGTGAAAACCCCTACAACCCTAATCCTCAAGACCAAGACCTAAAACATGTATATGTGTGTATGCATGTGTATATATGTGTATGTGTACATGTATTATATGTGTATATGTGTATATATGTGTATGCATGTGTAAAAACCCTAAAAATTGTATTCTAAAGACTTAGACCTAAAGGATTGATCTATATATATGTGTATGTGTATATGTATTATGTGTGTGTATGGGTACATGCTTGCGTATATATGTGTGTATGTGTATATGTATTATGTATTTATATGTGTATATATGCAATGCATGTGCAAAAACCCTAAAAACCTAATCCTATAGACCTAGATCTAAAACATGTATAGGTATGTATGTGTGTATGCTTGTGTATATATATGTGTATGTGTCTATGTATTATGGTTGTATGTGTATATATGTCTATGCATGTGTAAATCCCTAAAACCCTAATCCTAAAGACGTAGACCTTGAACATGTATATGTGTGTATACATGTGTATATATGTGTGTATGTGTATATGTATTATGTGTTGATAGGTATATATATGTGTATGCACGAGTAAATACCTTAAAATCCTAATCCTAAAGACCTAGACCTGAAACATGTATATGTGTGTATGTGTGTATGCTTGTCTATATATACGTGTATGTGTATATGTACTATGTGTGTATATGTGTATATATGTGTATGCATGTGTAAAAACCCTAAAACACAAATCCTAAAGACCTAGACCTAAAACATGTATATGTGTGTTTGCATGTGTATATATATGTGTATCTGTATATGTATTATGTGTGTATATGTGTATGCATGTGTAAAAAGCTAAAATCCTAATCCTAAAGACTAGACCTAAAACATGTACATGTGTGTATGCATGTATATATATGTGTATGTGTATATGTATTATGTGTGTACATGTGTATATGTGTGTATGCATGTGTATGTATGTAAAAGCCAAAAAACCCTAATCCTAAAACCGTGACCCTAAAACATGTATATGTGTGTATGTATGTATGTATATGTGATAGAGAAAGAGAAACCCTAAAGCATGTATATGTGTATGTATAGAGGAAGAGAAAAGATGAAAGAGTATACACCTCAATTACCAAGATGTGAGATCTAGAGAGAGAGAGAGATGTGTGTGTGCACAAGACAATCACAATGTAGGTGGACGAGCACAATGTCTTCACACACACAAATTCCACACAAAGAGTATGCTTCAAAAAATAAATGAATGTCGAGCTTGTGCTCTTAGGTTGTTAAAACATGATGCTAGTATAAGTGTCGATATATGCACTGGTATGAGCATCGGTATTGCGAAGAATATATTGACATATGTACTAGTGCTCATATCGATGCTTATACTGGTGCCTATAGTGCACTTATATTGGCAATGATATTTTTCGATGCGTATACCAGTTAGAAGCTTTTGAGCGGTTATACTCATGGTCAAGTGACCATTGGTATGATTAACATGGTCTTTCCACACATTTCCAACAATCATACCAAGGGTGGGGTGTGACCATGAGTATGGCTAACACTCGTATGCCCCTCATAGATTGTAGTGAGACCATTATCCCATGCTTCTCTCTTTCAATAGTTTGTAGAAGAAGTAGAGAGCCCCTTTGTTCCATGCTAACCCTCCGACCTTCATGCTACCTTTGGTGCATAAGATGACTTGTTAGAGATTGTTCTATAGAGACCTTCACATGTGTGTGTGGGACAAGGACTAAGTATAGCCAAGGTCCCTAGCTTGGGTGATATCCTACGCTATTCAATGGTAATGGGAATGAGTGTTGCATGATGACCACATGTCGGCATTAGAACATTTTAGAGCATTGCTATTTCAAATACAAGAGGATATAAAGGATGGGAGGTGAGTTTCACACACATGTTTTTAGTATTCAATATTAGATCTTTTTCTTTGGGAGATTTTAGGAGCTAATTCGCACATTTGGTTATAAGAAATTGGAAAGGGAACCCTTTTTTTCAAGTATGCTATGTGTGTACTTCAGACAAGTAGTCGTCTATGATTGAGACCTCCATCTTCATCGAGGAGTGAAGCATATGCACCTCGTTCTAGAGATTGCCTTCTTCAAAACTACGGGAGGAGAGATGCACTCAAAGGAACCGAACCCTCCCACCTCCCAAGTATCCCCCCAAAGCACAAGGTGTGCAAGGCCACAAATCATTAGAGATGGATGTCTCATGAGTGCACAACACCCACACATGCAAAGAGATAGAGAGAGAAAGAGAGAGAGAGAGAGAGAGAGAGAGAGAGAGAGAGAGAGAGAGAGAGAGAGATCTTCACTCTTTACTTTCCTCCCCAAAGGCACCTTTGTTGGACTTTTTCTCTACATATGGAATTTAAGGATTTGGTTGCACACCATTTTGTTATTGTATGCCCCCCAAAAAACTTGTGTTCAAGTGCATGTGGAGCACTTGGTTAAATTTTCTTAGACTGACAACTTAATGCCAACGTTTCTAAAATTTGTATGCATAGTTGTTTGATTTGTAAGAGTAGAGAAAATACTAATAGTGTGTTTTGACTTTGTTCTTTTCTTATGAAAGGCTTGTGATTTTCTAGTTTTCACTTTCACTATTTATACTAGGTGTACATAAAAACATATTAAAAGAAAACAAGAGAAAACAAACAAAACATAAAAAGAATTTACACTTGTAGAGTGTACACTCACAAAAACATTGTAAAAAGAACATTGGAGTCACAAAATGAAAGATTTTGAGACTCAAAAGCTAGTAGATCATGAAATGGCAAAACTCACATGGATTAGGGTGAGGTTGCCAAGAGCATGAAGTAGGCTCTTTAAGATTCTAAACAAATACAAAGTGGAGGAGATGAACTTATTATATAGATCTAGAGGAAGCTCTACAAAGTACATCATGTGTGGGATAATTCCCCTAGAAGGAGAGTGAATACATTAGTAGAAGTAAAATGGGAAGGTACCCAAATACAAAGAGATACAATATCAAATGGAAATGAAATGGAAATGGAGTGTCTCTTCAATAGAAAATGGAGGTGTATTCATATGGATAGAAATTGAAATGATTTAAGAGAAATCATATCATCAACACCCCATCTTGTGGAGAAATTTGAATCCAATATACACATTGAGAGTTAGATAACCTCTTCTAGAAAGTGCCCTATTAGATACATGTTTACTAAAACCTCATTCAATCACGAATCAAAGACCAATACTTTGCTATTTTGTGAGCACACAAAATGTACTCTTATGTTTCTAACAAGTTAAATAGCACTCCATTTGGAGTTCATGTGACTAAGCAAATAACTATCTAAAGAGAGACTCCCTGTCAAGTCCGGTTAGGCAAAGTGATGCAATTATAAGCATGGATTGACTAGTTCAAAATTCTACAACGATTGATTGAGAACAAAGACAAATCACTTTAAGGCTAGATGGTGAATATATCCACATTCTAGGTGATGCTTATAATCCTAAGCCTGTTCTCATTTCTGCCATGCAGATAATTAGAGGTATACATGATGGCTAAAGAACATTTGTATGGTATGTGGAGAACTTGCATGAGGAAGATATAATGAAAGTCTCCCAAATTATGTAGAAATGTTTTTGAAAGAATATGCTCATATTAGAATTAAACATAGATTAATTAAAGGAACTTAAGATTCAATTAGATGATCTTTTGAAGAAAGGATTGATAAGACTGAGTGTTTTAGCTTGGGGTGCACCTGTTCTATTTCAGAAGAAGCAAGATGGATCTTATAGATAATTTAGTGACTGTAGGGGGTGTAATAAAAGGAAAATTCAAAACCCTGACATAGATAACGTATTAGATCAATTAAGTGCATAAATTCTATTCACTATTATTGACTTAAGATCCGAGTATCACCAAATTAGGATCCAAATAGAAGATATACTAAATAGAGATTTTTGAACACGTTATGGCCACTAGGCTATACGGTTTTACCTCTTGGATTAACAAATGCTCTTGCCGCATTTATGTGCTTGATGAAGAACATTTCTCGTGATTACCTAGATGAATTCATCTAAGTATTTCCTAATTATGTTTTTTTATATTTTAAAGATGATCCTAAGCATGCTGTACATCTCAAGAAGGCTTTGCCAACTTTTAGAGAACACAAATTTTATGGAAAGAAGAGTTTCTTTGCTAAGGATAAACTTGTGTATCTAGGAAGAGTCATATCTAAAGAGGGAATTCATATAGACCAGGATAAAGTGAAAATAAGAGTTGATTGGCCCATTCCTAAAATGGTAAGGGTTGATAGAAGTTATTTAGGATTGACAATGCTATAATTTATGGCATAATGGAAAGTTATATGGATTTTTATGTTTTGAGGGTTTTAATGTGATTTGTGTTTTGATTTATCAAGTGAAGGCTCATGAGGGTGTGAACATGTGTGAAATTATTTAGATATTTTGAAGATATTTAGAAGAATATTTAAAATATAGTATTTTCATTATTTTTTGTAAAAATAATAGATCACTTCAGAAAGCAACTTTTATGTAAAAATACTAGATCACTTGAAAAGCGACGGTTTTGTAAATCAAGCAAATTTTCATAAATGCATGATTTTTGGAACACCACCCTCATCTCCTAATCTATCATGAAAAAAACCTAGAAATACACATCTTCTGATAAACTCGTCCATGAGAGTATGTGGGGGGAGATTGTACCCAATTTGGTATCAATTCTCTTGTCTCTTTCTATTCTATTTATGCTTTTGTGAGATTCTTCTTCTATACTATCCTTTGCATACATGCATCTGTGGGATCCGATCAACAATGGTATCAGAGTCAAGGCACATCTGTAGAGCTATATGTATCAATTTTCGATCTTGATTCATAGAATTTGCTCATGAATCAAAAACTGTCTCAACCGTCCAGTCCATGTTTTCATTTACCTAGTTCATTTGTTCTTGGTTTTTTGGTATGTTTCTTTTGATATTTTTTTTTTGAATTTGGTACTGTGCACTGTGCTCCTATTACTTTGTGCACTATCTTGACAGTACTCACTATACTCAGTCTACCTACTCACTATACTATGCTCACTATACTCACTAAACCCCCTGTGCTCACTATGGTCACTATGCTCACTATGAACATTATACACCATGTACCCCGTGTGATCACTATGCTCACTGTGCTCACTATGGACTGTTCATGTTCGGTTCATTTATCAGATTGGTTTATGAATTTGGTTTTATCAATTTTTTTATCAATTCCATTGCTTATCAATTTGGTAACTCCTTTAACTTACTCCAAGCCATCACGTAAGGCATAGAACTATGGCATAACTTTGGCATTTTTGGCTTCTCTAGCACTCATGGTTCACGTTGGTTCCATTGGCAGTCATTGGCTATGTGCGAACCAATTCTAACTTATGAGTGGAAATAAGAGCTTCCTTATTTCCCTAGTTAGCCTAGTTAGCTTGCTTAGGTCCTTATTTAGCACATAGGGCATTTGAACCCAGAACCTCACACTTACAAGAGATATACTTTATGCACTAGGCTATTTTTACTTCTTGATATCCCTTTCCTTTTAATTGATATTTAACATACGTTTTAACACTCTGTTCACCTTTATATTTATTTATTTATTCATTTATTTTTTATTTATGTATTAATTTATTTAACACTCTCTTCTCTTTATTTTTTATTTATCAAAGACTCTTATTTATTTTATTTTTTATTTATTAATATTTTTTTCTATTATATATAATAGTATTAAAATCTTTCCCACATGCTTATTCCTAGGTTTTGGTTCTATATAAGGCCATGGACTCTACCATAATATTGAGGATTTCGGTACATCAACCCTACCTAGGATACCGATTGAGCAACAATTGGAGCTTTTGCGACACAAACTCCAATGTGCTCAGAATGAGATAAAAGAATGTGCTGCTACACTCCAACAAATACAGAGTGATGAAAACAACCTACTTAGGGTGGTGAAAGCCATTATCACCACTCAAGAACAAGGCATGCAGTCCAAGATTGGTGTGAAAAAGTTCCAATTTTCAAGATTCGATGGAAAAAAGGATGGCCAATTTGTTCTTTCACGGATTTCTCAATTTGATGACTTTTATTATGAAAAATCATATTCTAAAATTGAGAAAGTGAAATTTGTTAATAATTATTTGGTGGGTAAGGACTAGTTGTGGTGGAATGTTTTCCAAGAAAAGATCAAGGAGTCTTTCCTTGCTCCCTACTTCCACTTTGATGCTTAATTTCCCTTTCCAGCATCCTTTCACTACTTTTTCTTCTCCTACTTTTTAGTGCCCTCCTACTTTTCAATGCCATCCTTAGTCTAATTTCACACATGTTCCTAAGACAACCCCCTTCCACTCTACCAAACCTCCAAATCTTCAAACTATGATGATGGATGCTCAACAAAAGAGGCCCCATATCACTTGTTAGCATTGTGGAAAGTTTGCTCATACTAAAGCTAAATGTAGACTTCAAACTAATGACATGAAACCTATCACGGCTCAAGCACACAACATGGAGGCAGCTCATCAAGACACTCAACCTAAATAGACTGAAGAAGCATTGAAAAAGGATATATTTACCTTAGGTAATGAAATTTCTATTCATTCTTTACTTCACATGCAAGGTACTGTTAGTGGTAAACTTTTTGATATTTTACATGATTATAGTAGTTCGCATGATTTTACTTTCTTACACACTAGTGCAAGATCTTCAATTACATGCACATCCTTCTATGTACAACATTAAGGTTGCATTTGAAGGTAACAGATATAATGTTTCAAATGAAGTGCATAACGTTTAGATTTGTATAGGTTCATGCATAGATGAATGGACATTTCTAATTTCTCCTTTGCAGTCCTATGATGTTATACTTGGTATGCCTTTTCTTCATCAATATAAACCATGCATTGATTATCATACACACAATGAGGTTTAAGTTAAACCATCAAGATATTTCTTTGTCTACAATGCTTAACTTCAAACCATTTGCATAATTAGTCATACTCAAGTAAAACATGCATTTCGAAAAGGTTATAATTCATGTATTGTTTTTTTCAATAACATAGTTGGTTATACACATACACTTCCTAATGCACGTAAATCATTTATGGGTTCTTATAAGGAATGTTTTATGGATGATTTTCCTTCTAATCTAGCACCTTCTTAGGGATCTCTTGACCATAATACAGACTTAATCCCTAATACCTCCTCCCCATAAAGCACCTTATAAGCATGGCCCTTTACATAAAAAGGAAATAGCTAATCAAGTTAAGGATCTACTCCACAAAGGACTTATACGACCTAGTTCTTCTCCCTTTGGAGAACATGTTCTTTTAGCAGACAAGAAGCACAAGACTTATATGATGTGCATTGAGTACCGAGCACTCAATAAGATCACAATTAGATAAACTTTGTGGAGCACGCATCTTGAGCAAATTTCATATTACATCTGGGTATCATCAGATAAGAATGACATAAAATGAAAGTTACAAGACTGCCTTTAGAAGTCAACCTAGTCATTTTGAATTCATGGTAATGCCTTTTGGACTCCCCAATGCACCTTCTACATTTGCAGGTATGATGAATAACCTTTTTCTTGATTACCAAGATTTTATTCTTGTTTTCTTTTATGATATAATTTTGTATAGTGAGAATGACTATGAGCATGAAAATCATTTAGAAATTGTCTTCGTATTGTTACTAAAAAAAAACTTTATGCCAATTCCAAAAACAGTTATTGCTTTAAAAAAATAATTAGAGTGTTTAGGCCATATTGTTTGTAGTCAATGCATTCACTTAAATCCAAAGAAAATTAAAGTAATTGAAGAATGGCATGTACCTCAATCTGTGAATGACATAAGCTCTTTTCTAGGGTTAACTTGTTTTTATAGAAAGCTTGTAAAAGTTAAAATTTGCATGGTTATTAAAGAAAAAGTTAAAATTTGCATGGGGATTACTATTGAAGAAAAAGTTAAAATTTGCATGGGGATTATCACGACAACAATCTTTTGAAAAACTCAAACATGCAGCTTCTCATGCACCTATTTTGAAATTACCAGCTTCTCTACAACCTTTTTTCAGTAGTTACAGATGCTGGTGGCTTAGGTATAGGTGTTGTACTTATGCAAAATGACCATCCTATTTTGAAATATATAACTCTCTTTGTACATGGTTCATGGTTCATTTTGATTATCTCTTTTGTCTCCAATAATATTTTGTTTTATGAAATCATATTTTGCTTGACATTAGAGTACACATCACATGTACTTGGTTTTTTTTTGGGCAGAGTGTATTGTCTTTTGGTAAGCAACATCATGGTAATGTTGCTGTAGCAAAAGACAACACACTTTGCCCAATTTTTTTTTGCAAATATGGTCGTCCCTATAAACGATGGTACTCCCAATAATGCCATTGAAATAAGCATCGGTACACCCAACGGGCACCGATATACGCAATGGTACACCCAACAGAGGTGTCGGTATAACCATCAGTATGAGCGTCGATAATACCGATGGTTATACCGATGCTCATACTAATGGTTATACCAATGCCTATAGTGACGCTTTCATTCGGATGCGCATACCGACACCTATACCAACATCTAGGCAAAAATATGCGCATTCATTTCCCTCGATAAAAACCTCGATATACTGTCGATTTGTTGTAGTGTTTCTAAATTTCCTTGGAGGTTCATGGTTCATTCAGATTATCTCTTTTGTGTCCAATAATATTCTGTTTTATGAAATCATATTTTGGTTGACATTAGAGTACACATCACATGTACCCGGTTTCTTTTGGGCAGAGTTTATTGTCTTTTGGTAAGCAACATGATGGTAGTGTTTCTATAGAAAAAGATAACACACTCTGCCCAAAAAAAGTTTGCAGATATGGTTGTCGGTACAAACGATGGAACTCCTAGTAATGCCATCAGAATAAGCATCGCGACACCCAACGGGTGCCGATATACGCGACACTACACCCAGCAAAGGTGTATGCATGCCAACACCTACATCAACGTCCAGGCAAAAATGCGCGTGTTCATTTCCCTCGATAAAAACCTCGGCATACGGCCAATCTAGTGTAGTGTTTCTAAATTTTCTTGGAGGTTTGCTTAGAACTCCATAGCAATAGGACATTTGTTTTGCATGCCTACACTATTGGAAGCATTGGGATTTAGGCCATAGTTCATCTCAAAAGGAGACATTCTTATCACCTTGTGAGGCCTATTGTTATAAGATAACTCTACTAGTGAAAGATAACTTTCCCAATCTATCTCTCTCTCATACGTATATGCCCTCAATATATTCTCTATAATCGGGTTGACCCTCTCGGTTGACCATCAGTCTATGGATGATCACCACTATGCATTTTTAATAACACTTTTAGTTTATCAAATACAACCTTCCAGAAGTGTCTTGTGAATTTGACATCCCTATTTGAAACTATGGATGTCGATAACACATGCAATCTAAAGACATGTTGGATAAACAACTATACTACCTATGGAGCTTTTATCATCTCATGCATGGGTATGAAATGAGCCATCTTGCTCAATCTTTCCACCACACTAGAATAGTATCATGCCTTCTTTGGTTCCATGGTAACCGAACTATGAAGTCCATGGATACGCTATCCTAGTAATGATCTGGAATTCGTAAAGGATGCAAAAGACCTAGTGTTTTTACCCTTTTTTCTTTGTTGACTTGACACATAAAATATTGTTGAACATAAGTGTGGACATCTCTAGCTAATCTAGGCACCCAAAATGTTCATCTAACAAGCTGTATTGTCTTGTCAATAATAGAATGTCCTGTGCAAAGAAAATCATGATTAAGATGCATGACATTTCTTCTCAAATCTTGGGAATCTGGTACACAAACCTTTCCTTTCCATTTGACTATTCTGTTCTCGTATGAGAAATTAGAAAATGGAAGGACTTGCTCACTCTGTTAGGTGAAGAAATAACTAGAGCTGCCTCGTCTCCTATGATAGAGCCATTAGTGATGGATCATATAATCTATAAAAAATGTGGATCCTCTACCTGTGCTTCATTTATCTTTTGAAGAAATGAGATTTCTAGAACTATAAAACACATTTGATACATTATCCGTGATAATGCATGAGCTACTATATTCTCTTTGCCTCTTCTATATAGGATTTTATGTGAAACACCTGCATGAGCTCAGCCCAATGAGCCTCTCTACAGAAGTACTTGAGTGAATGGTGATCTATGTATACCTGAAAGTCTACATTATAAAGATTGTGTCTCCAATCTTTAAGTGCATGCACCACTGCATACAACTCCTGTTCATGCACTAGCCAATGGCATTGTGCTCTACTCAATTTCTTACTTTCAAAAGCTATTGGCCTGCCATCTTGACTCAAAACTGCCCCTATAGCTATGCCACTAGCATTTGTATCTAACTCAAAGGGTTTATGTGGATCTACCACTTTGAGTATAGGAGCCTCTGAAATAACTTGTTCTAGAATATCAAAACTATATTGCTACTCTTGCTTCCATGCAACTGGAACACTGCCTTGAAGAAAATTTTCCTTAGGTGCTATAATCGACAAATAACAAGAGGTGAATTTATGATAAAAATGAGAAAGTCCTAGAAATGATCATAACTGCCCTTCATCTTGAGGAACAAGCAAGATAAAATAACTAAGACCTTCTTTGGATCCATTTGAACCCCATCGACTGAGACCACATGCCCTAAATACGCGATCCTCAAAAGCAACAACCAAGTCTTCTCTGAATTAACATACATTTGAATCTCTTTTAAAACATATTTTAATACTTATTGGAGATGACGCTCATGCTCTTGCACAGCAGTAGTCAACCCACATCCTATACAATCCATCTTTCTTCTTCACAAAAAGAACTAGTGTTGCAAAGGGTGAATAGCTAGGCTTGATCAAAAACGGATATGACGTAGGCCTCCCGCTACAGTGCAGGAAGTCGCCCTCGTGTCTCAACAGTCTTCAGAACTTTTGCGGATAGGTCTTCTCTTCCAATCTTCGGTCCAAGCTCTACTTCAAGTCTTCGTCCAATAATTGTTTTCACTTCATAAACTACAATAGCCTCTGATCACTCAATAACCTGGAAAGTAGACACACAAGGAAGATCCAGGAGCGAATCAATGTAAAATATGTGATCATCATCCTTACCCTTCTTCACTGATAGATTCATAATCAATAATGAATCTTCTTGACTTTGGTCCTCTGCATAGTTATTGTAGTCTCTCCTTCCTCTATGGCCACTTTGATAGTTGTTGTTGTTGTAATTGTTGTTGTAGTAGTTGTTGTTGTTGTTGTTGTAGCCTCCATTGTATCTGCCTCTATTTGATCCATAGCCACCTCTATTGAATCCTCTTCCTCTTGAGTTCCTCGGGTTCCTGAAACATTCTTCAGTAGTATGATTAGATAAGTCACATATATTGCAAGGTTGAGATGATCGAAATCTCCCCCTGCCTTGCTTTCCACCTCTGCCTCGTCTTCTAGCTCTTCCTCTACCTACAAAGTTTGCTTGGAAAGAGCTACCTTCATCTTCATTCTTCCTATTCTTTGACTTGTCCTATCAGAATATAAGGCAGAAGTTTGATTACCTCTTGAGGACTCACCACCTTTGCTAATCTTTGCTTCATGAGTGAAGAGTTGGCACATGAGTGTGTTGAGGTCGGGTACATGCATATCCATATATAAATCCATGGCTGTTGTGAATGACTCCCACTTGTCGTCTACTTTGATTCCATTTATGATTTGTCTAATGATTTTCTCCTCTTCAATTACCTCTCCAATGCTTCCAAGTTGATCGGAAATCTCCTTCATCTTTGTGACATAATCAGTCACATTTTGCTTCGGGCTTTTCTTCATTGTTGTGAACTCCATCCACAATTGGTTCTTCCTTGCTCGAGTGTTGGAAGAGAAGAAAGAAGCAAGTGCATTCCAGGTCTCTCTTGATATCTTGCATCCCTTGACATGAGGTAAAAAAATCAGAGATTGAGTTTAGAATATAGGACCTTGCAAGTGCATCCTTTGAGCACCATTTGAAAGTCCTTCAACTTCTTCATGTGATGGTTGCCCTTTGTTCCTCATGGTTGGCATTGCTTCATCTTTGGATATGAATCCATATAGATTCCTCCCTTGAAGGTAACCTCCATCCTTAGATACCATGACGGATAGTTGTTTCGATCCAATTTTTCAATTGTTGATGGAAATTCATCTCCCATGTTGCTTGACTATGCTCTGATACCACTGTGAAGAGAGATGGTGGATGCAATCCAAAGATGAGTAGGTGCTGCTAAAACGAGCTTCACACCAGCCAACTGAGACTTCGGAGTTGATTATTAGACCCTTTGAGCTTCCTAAATCCACCAAAATATCATCCAAGTACTTTGGAACATGTATCCCAAAAGTTTAAGTCAAGGCAGACTAGTTGCGAAATGACTAGCTCCCAAAGCTTGCTATGTTTGGACATACACCTGCTAGAAATAATGAACAGTGCTCTCAACCTAGTAGGAATTAGATAAATTCATTTTGGGCATAGAAAATAGACTTAGCAAGCTTCCAAATCCAAGTTAAAACACTTCAAATGATGGATTGAGCACTGAGAAAAAGATTCATCAATTTTTGGAACATGCCCACCATTCTCGGGGCTCTGCAGAGATAGAACAGTGAGCAATAAAATGCAGATATCTCCATAATTATAAATGCAATGACAATGAAAAATTGTATGCAGAAACTAGACAGTAAGATCTATCCAACGCACGTTAGAACACGTAAAAATATTGAGTAGAACTCACCATATGACCTTTTGAAGTTATTGCTCTGAGTGAGTATAGCAGAGAACAAAACAGTGAAGTAGATAATGACAAATGTATAGATTCACATATGATTACAACCACAATGGCAATGAATCTTTGCACAATGGGAGTAGAATGATAGAGCTATGGAGTAAGCTCTTCAATCTCTACAAAATGACATGAAGTGGTCATGTACAAAGCTTGTTAATCACCTCTTCCTTCTTGCTCTTTTTATAGCTATTGTTGGAGGGAGTTTTGAATTCGAATTCCAATGGCTCCACCTAAAAGTGATCCCCAAAGTTAGGAGATATTCCCTCAGCTCGAAAATTCGTGGTTTTAGGTAGTTAGAGCCACGACTTTGCTTTTACATCATGGATAAGGTACACCATCCTTTTCCTTTTTTCTTTTTCCAATTACAAAAGGTAAAATGTACTCTTTTACAAGAGGTGTTCACATGACCACACATGTAACTTACAAATGAGGATAATATCAAGCATATCAAGCATGTAGGATTGGGTAAAATGCACCAATAGAAATCATTTGTACATCTACAGTAGATGAAAATACTGTAGATGAAAATTCACTTATGAAAATGTAATGTCTACTAAAATGCATATTGAAAAAGTGTGTGAACGAGGATACAAGAAAGTAGCAGTATTGATTTCTATGTTGTTTCTCATTCTACCTAAAAAGCACACATCTTTATGAATTGGTTTATTTTAGTAAGCCATGTTACACTTGTATATCATGACCATTAAGGTAGCAATAAAGCAATGGTAATCAATTTCTGTGTGTACCATTTTGATCTATAAACATCTCTCTTTCTCTCTCTCGATTCTTCTATTACTCTCTAACCGACTTTATGCGACCGACTACACACCCTTTCTCTTTGTCAATGTTTGAACACCTGGCCAATAATGTTCTCTGAGCTGCCTGCGTCAGATTAATCTCCGAGAGTCGTTCCTCTGCGCGTCAAAACTTTGTTGTGTGTGTGTGTGCAACACTTTAGGAACTCTCTCTCTCTATTTGCACGCCTCTTGCCTTCAGCCATCTCTGCGTCCCAGTGGCCCATCTACAATCTCTCTCTCTCTTTCTCTCTCCACTTTTCTGTGACGTGCAGCAACAGGCGACCGACTCTCTCTCTCTCTCATTATTTTTGCGCTACCAAATCTCCATCTGTCTCTCTTTCGTTGTATCTGGGCGCCGCCAGACCTCTCTCTCGCGATTCTTTCTCTCTCTCGTGCACCACACGTCCGACAGCAGCGCGGTTCCAGCCAAGTGTCTGTTTTCCGAAACTCAACGCCGCCGTCAACAATACATTTGACTCTCCTTCTCTCTCCTCTATGAAGCCCAGCGCACGACTCTCTCTAATATGCACGAAACCCTCCTTTATCTATGCTCTGCATCAACAGGCATCTACGTTGTCTCTCTCCCGGATATCCCTCCAGTAGGTGTCGGTTATAACCAATGTCTGATGCTCTCTCTCCTCCAGCGCCTCCGAAATCCTCTGTGCACCCTTCAGCTACCTCTCTCGGCTCCGAAGTTCTTTGCATGCTGTGCAGCCCATCTCGTTCCCGGAATCTCTCCAGACGTAGTAACATGAAAGCAGACATCTCACACCACCTCTGCCACATCTCTCTCTCTCAATCACTTGCCGCCTATCTCCATCTGACACGGACGTAGAACCTCTCTCTGTCTCTATCAATTTTTGAGCATCTGTCGGTCCCTTCTCTCTCCAGACGCGTCGCCGGCACCACTCCCTCTCTTCCCAAATTTTGTGTGTGCGTCTATTGCTCTGATCGAACGTCTCTACAACCAATGCATAATCTTCTCTCTCTACTCCTCACGCACCGTCGCCAATGGCTCTTCTGTTTCTGACTCTCTGGCACACGCATCATCGGCAGTTTATCTCTCTCTTGTGGATTTATCTACACGTGGCCATAGTGATTCTCTCTCTCAGACGACGCAGGGCACTACCTTGGCTTAAACCTTAAAATTACATTAAGCAGACAAGTCTTCTAAACTAGAGCAACTCACAGAGCTGAATGTGTTTGTGCATGTATAGCTTGGTTCCTTCAACATCGTGAATTATGAGAAGAACACAAGTCAGCTTCCTAGGCAAAATTCATAAGCAGGCATGTCAAGAGTCTCTCTCCTAATATCACATAGGAAAGAGAATAAGAAAATGTTAAGAAACCGTACCTGAAAAGTGGACACACATAGAAGATTCACGAGGGAGAACAAATGAGCTTGACCCTCTATTTATAGGTTTCCCCTCTGCTTCTCCCCTTGGGACTATTCTCTAGAAGCTTCTCACCTGCTTACTCACCTTTCTAATTTTAGATGACCATGCATGTTCATTACTATTTTTGGTAATTCCCATCTCTTAATTCTATTTTTGGTTTTTTCTCTTTTTATTTTTTAATTTTTCTTTTTCTATTTTTGATTCTTTTTCTTTTTCTCTTTTTATGTTTCTGAGCCAAAATTTTTGGTTTCACACTATGTACATACAAGATTAATTAATCTAAGGGTTTGGACTAGGGTAAACGCCAATTCCAAGGGTCTAAGCTAGGGTTTTTGGTCGGGGAAATTAGGGCTTTGTTCACAATTAACTTAAACACTTCAAATCAAGGATTTATTTACAGTTTGGACCTAAACTCCAAGGGTTTTCAAGGGTTCAAGTCTGGTTTTCATGGGATAAACTCATGTTTTTAGGGATTTTCAAGGGTCAAACCTAGGGATTTTATGGATCTAAAGTAAGTCTTTTACACACAACGTACATCTCTAGTATGGTTTTGCATCGGAGAGTCAATCAAATCGGTCCAAACATGTATAATTTTTATCACTTTCTTAGCAAAACATCACACAAAACTCATAAAATCAATCAACTTTGAAAAAAATCAATGCACACTCCCTACGGGATTTCATCCCGACATTTGCCCCCACTAAATCTGCACATCGTCTTGATGGCCCAACCTGCAAGATCTAACAAAAGCGTATCAGGGTTCTTTTTAAACACTTTTTCCATTTTAATAACTTTGTTTTAAAAAATCAGAAGGTTGCGTGTTCGATTCACATGGAGTTCAGGTGTCGGGAAGAAGGAGGTGAAGCAAACGGGAAGAAGAGGCACGGGGTTGGATCAGACCCCCTCTAGTGTGCACCATTCCCGCTGTCCGGCGAGCGGCATCTACGTGTTGGGTGCCTTGCCCTCTCACTCTCTGGTGTGTGGCGATTGTCGTAAGGCCCCTACCCTCGAGCAAATGTGCGTACACATGAGACCGTAGGTGTTGGAAGAGAAAGAAAGTCCAGATACAGCAATAATACACGAAGCTCAATGAAACGATGAAAATGTAGCGGAGGTCGTCCAATAAAATCTGAATGATACAAAGATGCCCGCTACAATGCAGTTCCGTGATGCGAAAATCCGCTACAGTGCGGAATAGGTGAAAACAAATGTATGCCACCGCTATAGTGTGGATCAGCCAGATATGACGTAGGCCTCCCACTACAGTGCAGGAAGTCGCCCTCATGTCTTGACAGTCTTCACAACTTTTGGGGATAGGTCTTTTCTTCCAATCTTCGGTCCAAGCTCTACTTCAGGTCTTCGTCCAATCATTGTTTTCACTTCATAGACTGCAATAGCCTCCGATCACTCAATAACCTGGAAAGTAGACACACAAGGAAGATCCACGAGGGGAGATAAAATCATGTTAGTACGTTGAAACCCATGAAAACAAACATGGTCTCAATCATAAACACCCTAAAAATTTAGATGCTTTACACAAAATACACTCTCATGCTCGTATAGTTGAATCTTATCAAAAACATTTCAACAACAAATAACTTTATGGAGAATCGACTAAGGTTACAAGAGAGTTGTCTCCTAACTTTAGGGGATGGAAATCATTTGTACATCTACAATAGATGAAAATTCACTTATGAAAATGTAATGTCTACTAAATGCATATTGAAATATGCACTGATCAAAGTTTTGTACGAGAACAGTCTTGGTTTGATTCGTATTTGCAATATGAAACTCATCCTTTTTGCTCGGACTAAATTCAAACCCATGAAGGACGAGGATACAAGAAAGTAGCAATACTGATTTCTATGTTGTTTCTCATTCTACCTAAAAAGTCACACATCTTTATGAATTGGTTTATTTATTAAGCCATGTTACACTTGTACATCATGACCATTAATGTAGCAATAAAGCAATGGTAATCAATTTCTGTGTGTACCATTTTCATCCATAAACATCTCTTTTTCTCTCTCTCGATTCTTCTATTACTCTCTAAGCGACTTTATGCGATCGACTATACACCCTTTCTCTTTGTCAATGTTTGAACACCTGGCCTAATGTTCTCTGAGCTGCCTGCCTCACATTAATCTCCGAAAGTCGTTCCTCTGCACGTCAAAACTTCATTGTGTGTGTGTGCAACACTTCACGACCTCTCTCTATTTGTGCGCTTCTTGCCTCCAGCCATCTCTGCGTGCCAGCAGCCCATCTACAATCTCTATCTCTCTCTCTTTCTCTCTCCACTTTTTTGTGACGTGCAGCGACACGCGACCGACTCTCTCTCTCTCATCATTTTTGCGCTACCAGATCTCCGTCTCTCTCTCTTCCGTTGTATCTGGGTGCCGCCAGGCCCTCTCTCTCCTGATTGTTTCTCCCTCTCGTGCGCCACACCTCCGACAGCAGCGCGGTTCCAGCCAAGCGTCTGCTTTTCGAAACTCAGCGCCGCCGTCAACAGTATACATTTGACTCTTCTTCTCTCTCCTCTGTGAAGCCTAGCGCACGACTCTCTCTAATATGTGCGGAATCCTCCTTTATCTATGCTCTGCATCAACATGCATCTACATTGTCTTTCTCCCGGATATGCCTCCAGTAGGTGTCGGTTATAACCAATCTCTGATGCTCTCTCTCCTCCAGCGCCTCCGAAATCTTCTGTGCACTGTTTAACTACCTCTCTCGGCTCCGAAGTTCTTTGCGTGCGCTGCAGCCCATCTGTCTCCCGGAATCTCTATAGATGTAGTAACACGACAGCAGACATCTCACGCCGCCTCTGCCACATCTCTCTCTCTCAATCACTCGCCACCTATCTCCATCTGACGCGGACGTAGAACCTCTCTCTCTCTCTGTCTCTATCATTTTCTACACATCCGTCGGTCCCTTCTCTCTCCAGACGTGTCGTCGGCACCACTGCCCCTCTTCTCAATTTTTGTGCGTGTTGCTCTGGTCGAACGTCTCTACCACCGATGCCATAATCTTCTCTCTCTACTCCTCACGCAGCGTCGCCAATGGCTCTCACGCAGCGTCGCCAATGGCTCTTCTCTTTCTGACTCTCTGGCATGCATCATCGATAGTTTATCTCTCTCTTGTGGATTTATCTACACGTGGGCATAGTGATTCTCTCTCTCAGACGATGTAGGGCACTACCTTGGCTTAAACCTTAAAATTACATTAAGCAGACAAGTCTTCTAAACTACGGCAACTCACAGAGCTGAATGTGTTTGTGCATGTATAGCTTGGTTCCTTCAACATCGTGAATTATGAGAAGAACACAAATAAGCTTCCTAGCCAAAAGTCATAAGCGGGCATGCCAAGAGTCTCTCTCCTAACATCACGCACGAAATAAAATAAGAAAAGGTTAAAAAACCGTACCTCGAAAGTAGACACACAAGGAAGATCCACGAGGGAAAACAAATGAGCCTTGACCCTCTATTTATAGGTTCCCCCTCTGCTTCTCCCCCTTGGGACTATTCTCTAGAAGCTTCTAACCTCCTTACTCACCTTTCTAATTTCAGACGACCATGCATGTTCATTTACTATTCTTGGAAATTCCGATCTCTTAATTCTATTTTTGGTTTTTCTTCTTTTTATTTTTCAATTTTTCTTTTTCTATTTTTGATTCTCTTTCTTTTTCTCTTTTTATTTTTTTGGGCCTAAGGTTTTAGTTTCACACTATGTACATACAAGATTAATTAATCTAACGGTTTGGACTAGGATAAACGCCAATTCCAAGGGTCTAAACTAGGGTTTTTGGTCGGGAAAATTAGGGGTTTATCCACAATTAACTTAAGCACTTCAAATCAAGGATTTATTTATAGTTTAGACCTAAACTCTAAGGGTTTCCAAGGGTTCAAGTCCAGTTTTCATGGTGTAAACTCACATTTTTAAGGGTTTTCAAGGGTCAAACCTAGGGGTTTCATGGGTCTAAAGTAAGTTGTTTACACACAACGTACATCTCTAACATGGTTTTGCATCACAGAGTCAATCAAATAGGTCGAAACATGTATAATTTTTACCACTTTCTTAACAAAACATCACACAAAACTCATAAAATCAATCAACTTTGAAAAAAATCAATACACACTCCCTGCGGGATTTCATCCCGACAGCGCGCTATCCTGAGAGCCTTGGATTCGTGCATGATTGATTCCTGTGCAAAGACTGAATAGTTTTTCTCTTGTGTTATTCTCTCTATCCACGTGTCAGTAGGGCTGTGGTGATTACTATTGACCTCAGGCATGAGCCTTTCCGAGCTGCATTGAATCGGGTCCTCTAGTAAGTATACGAGTGGAGGAGCTCTGCATCGAACAAGAGGATATTGAACGTGCATTGGGTCCCATTTTATCCCATTCTTAAAATATTACCTTAAAGCTATGCACCCATATATTTGACATCCTTGCAAAACATTAACGGGTCATTCTACCCCTTTGTAGCATAAATTGGCATCACTCAAAGGACTCTTTGTAGCTTTCCAAAGGTTGAATAATCACCTTTGGAATTTATTGATATTGAGCACCAAGTCCTTATTTTGTACTCTCAAAGGTTTCAACCTTAACACTCTCACATTAGTTAGCCCTCATTTGTATTTCTCACAAGGGCTTCTCTCTCCACACCGATTGGCACTCGGTGCCCCATTCCAGTTGTAAACTCAAGCAATAAAAGAAAAAGTCTTGTGTGTGTATCATTGTGGGATTGGAGGCTAGTCTAAGCCCACCCACAAGCTTCTTCAAGGTTTCTAAGCCTACTCTAAGGCTCCATTTTGTACAACGGGCTAATCTAAGCCCTCTCCTCTCGCGTCTTACAAGTGCAGGGATACTCTAAGCCCCCCCTCCCTCCCCAAGAATTTTAAATGTGGAATCGAATCGTTCATTTCAAGCTTTGTAGTTATCTTGACGCATTACTTTTGGCAAGCATCTTTGATAGTGTTTCTAAACACTTTATCTTCAAAGATTTGTAATGACCAAAAGTGAAGGTAGCTCATCATCTATGGCTAACTTCTTACCCTGTTTCACCCCTATTTTTATGTCTAAAGATGAACGCCTCAATGGATAAAATTACAATCTATGGAAAGATGTCATGTGCGCTCATCTCAACACGAATCTTGTTCATGAGGTAGTAGATGGGTCAGACCCGGAACCCAATAGGGATACCAACTTAGACAATTGGCATGTGTTGAATGGAAAGGACAAAAGAGCTTTAGGTCAGTTATTACTTGCCTGCGACGAACTGACGAAAGGACATATCACTGCCTGTAAGACATCCAAGGATGCTTGGGATACATTATCCTCTTTGTATGAAGACAAGACCCCTTCGAAGATATATGCATTAGAGGCCGAGTTTCATAGTTTGACAATTAGGCCACACGACATAATTACCAAGTTCATAGCCCAATTTGAGGACTACCAATGTAAATTAGCACTATGTGGTAGGCAGATCTCTAGTGAAGACATGGCCATTAGACTTCTCAACAAGTTACCTAAGTCGTACGAGATATTTGTCACAACTTTGTATAATCGCGGCCAAGTCTTATCTTGGGAAGAGGTTCGTCGACTATTGCTCCTTCACGACTCGCGAGCAAAATCAACTTCCTCACAAGAGTCCGCCATGAAGGTCAAAGGCCCATTCAATAAGTGCAAAACCACAAATCATCATGCTCGCAACGGATCTAAGCAAGGATTGCATAATTCATCAAATAAGTTCACTTGTAATTTTTATGGAAAATTAGGACACTTAGAAAAGTTTTGCTATAAAAAGAAACAATCATCGAAGACTTCTACGTCTAGGCATGCATCGAAAGGATCCCAACATAGATCCCACACTGCTCGAGTGAGGAACTCTTCATCTCCACAGAAGCCAATGCCCTAGTTACTTCTAGCTCCCCACATGAATGGATCTTTGATAGCGGAGCTACCTCCCATATGTGCAAAGACAAGGACTCCTTTCAAGAACTCCAAGAACATACGGGAGAAGTCTATCTTGGCAACAATAAAAGTTTACTCATCTAAGGAAAAGGAAAAGTTCAAATTTCCAACCATCAAGGGGAATGCAAGTCTTTGTTCAATGTTCTTTTTGTTCCAAATTTATATATGAATCTACTTTCCATCAAGGCCATTACAGATCAGGACAAACAAGTATGGTTTGATAACACCTCAGTTAAGGTAGTTGATCCCCATCAAAGAATGTCATTGCTCAAGGTATTGAAGAAAAGGGCCTCTATAAGCTATCTTGCTTTGTATCCAAAGAATCACCCTCAAGTTTGTGGCACCAGAATTTTGGCCACACTTCTTACTTACCAAAAATCTCTTCATCCCAACTTGTGGAGGGATTGCCAAAGATAGGGCAACTTACGAATGTCTGTCAAGCTTGCACCCAAGGCAAGCAACACAGGGCCCAAGTTCCCAAGGAAACTTCAACACGAGCAAGGAACCCACTAGCCCTTATCTACATGGACTTATGTGGACCTACGAATACCCCATCCCTGAGTGGATCTCTCTACTTTTATCTTCTAGTAGATGATCACTCTCACTATATTTGGGTGTACTTTTTGAAGTCAAAGGCAGACATATTCTCTAAGTTTCAAACTTGGATCAAGGAAGTTGATAATGAAGCTTCAACTAAAGTTAAAACAATTAAACCAGATGGAGGTGGTGAGTTTATCAATCATGACTTTGATAACTTTCTCAACCAGAAAGGGATCAAAAGACAAGTCACTCAGCCTCATACTCCATCCCAGAATGGAGTAGCTGAAAGAAAGATACGCAGTGTGATGGAAATGGCATGAACAATGCTCCATCACAAGGACCTACCCTACAAGTTCTGGGCAGAAGCCGTGCATACTACCGTTCACATTCTTAATCAAGGATTTACAAGTGCATTACACAACAAAACACCCTTCGAAGCATACTATGGAAGAAAACCAAATGTGAATTACTTTCGAGTCTTTGGTAGTGAAGCTTTTGTCCATGTACCCAAAGAAGATAGAAACAAGTTACAATCATGTTGATGTGTAAAACACCACAAGAAATGAATTAATGTGACAGTAGAACACCTCTATGGTCACCATTAACTCATTGCAACTCCAAACTTTGAGAAATGATAGCCGAAACCAAGAACTTTGCTTCTTCAAAATTTTCTAGTCACTAAAACGACATACCTTCAGTATTTTGCTAATTTCTCTTAGCTCAAATATTATTTTTCCAATATCTTTTATACCTTGCAACTAGAAGAGTAGAACTTTCCAACAAGCTATGATATGCATGAAACGGATCTCTAGAACTCAAGTTATGACCCTCACAAGATGACCCTGTATGACCTTCCAAAACTAGAAATTTTGCTTGTTTTAGTAAATTTCGCTCTCTAAATATAAAAATCTGATGCCTAGCATCGAATTGCAACCAAAGTCGATGCCGGGCATCAACTTTGAGATTTTTGAGCCTCTTTTTCTGCACCAGAAATAGCCTCTTGAACACACACATGAAGAAGACCACTTGTATGTAGGAAGTCGATGCCGGGCATCGACTTTATGCTCAAACTCGATGCCAGGCATCGAGTTGCTCCACAAACCTCATGTTTTTAAAAATTTCTCGTAGTACATAAAAGTTAGATATGAAGAGAAGGACTTATCAGGTGAGATTCGATGCCAGGCATCGACTTCTCGCGTAAAACTCAACCTTTCAACATACATTCGATGCCAGGCATCGATTTGCTTGGAAAACTTCAACCTTTCAAATTATTACATAGAAGACAAATACTGGAGATGGAAGAAGAAGACTTATACACAGAACTTTAACTAGTTCTTTTCATAACTATGGAAACTGAGAAGCTTACAAGTGCTTTCTCGCTCAGAGAAGCCCGACTATACTTGGTCATACAAAATGAGTTCTAACTCACTCTCTCATTATCTTCCTTCCTTCACTTCTTCTCACCGCATCAGTTAATACAAACTAACTTATATAGATTTTCTCATTCCCGTGACTTTTTTTAAAAAAACTTCTAGAACTAAAGTGAACTAACTTTACAAGTATAATACACTTGTGAATTTGTCCCTTCACATAGGCATGTGGTTTTCGTCTAAAGCTTTGACCTTCAAATATATGTCCAATTAGTGAGCGTTTCTCCAACAGCTCCCCCTCAAACACTAATTGACATTCTCTGTTTCTTCATATCATCTTCGTTTCTTTTACTTCTGCCATGCTTTAGAATCTGATGGTCTTCACACCATCCAAGCTCTCTGTCATTATGTCTGATAACTGATCTTTAGTAGAAATGTACTCCACTTCAATCTCCTTCTCCATTACCTTTTCTCTGAGAAAATGATACTGTATCTCTATGTGCTTTGTCCTTGCATGAAAATCTGGATTTGCTGCAAGATAAAGTGAACTCATATTATCTCCATGTATTGTAGGTGTACCTTGATCAATGCCCAAGCTTTTGAACAATGTCTGCATCCATATGACCTCCTTAGCTGCTTCCACAAGTCCTTTGTACTCTGCTTCAGTTGATGATAATGCTACTGTATGTTGTTTCTTTGAACACCAACTTACAAGCTTATCACCAATGTATATCATGTAGCCATGAGTTGATCTTCTGTCATCCTGGTTACCTGCCCAGTCTGAATCACTATAGGCTCTCAACTTCAAATCTGATGTAAAAGGATAATATAATCCTTCCTTTATAGTTCCTTTTATATATCTAAGAACTCTTTGACCTACAATCCAATGTGGGTCCTTTGGACAATGCATGAATTGTGACAAAACTCCCACTGCATAACTAAGATCAGGTCTTGTTAGTGTAGCATAAATCAAACTACCCACAAGAGATTGATACTTCCTCATATCTTTGTATTCTGCACCATCATATTTACTGAGCTTGTGATTAACTTCAAGTGGAGTTGAAGCTTCTCTGCAATTTTCCATATCAAACTTCTTCAATAGATTCAGAAGATATCTTTCTTGTGATACATATAAGCCATGATCTGTATAAGTGACTTCAATTCCAAGAAAGTATGACAACTTTCCTGGGTCACTGATCTTAAACTCTTTCTCAAGTAACCTCTTTACCTCCTTGATTCCTTCATCTGAAGTACCTGTGATTATAATGTCATCTACATAAATACAAATGTAGATTGTACCTTCCTCTGTTCTTTTGATGAGTAGACTTGGATCTGCTTTTGAACTTTGATATCCAAGATCATTTAGATACTTCACTAGTCTATAGTTCCATGCTCTTGGAGCTTGCTTCAATCCATACAATGCTCTTCTCAACCTGCAAACAAAATTTGGATACCTGGAATCTATAAACCCTTGAGGTTGTTCCATGTATACCTCATCTGATATGTATCCATTCAAGAATGAATTCTTTATATCGAATTGACTTAGGGTCCATCCTTTTGAAGCTGCAATAGCAATGATTGTTCTTATAGTTGACATCTTAGCTACAGGACTGAATGTCTCATCATAATCTATGCCATAGGTTTGGGCATAGCCTTTCACCACCAATCTAGCTTTGTATCTGGCTATACTTCCATCTCCAAGCTTCTTCACTTTATAAACCCATTTATTTCCAATTACTTTCTTACCATTTGGTTTAGGAACAAGTTCCCATGTCTTGGTCTCCTCCAGTGCATTGAACTCTTCCTTCATTGCTTCTTCCCATTGCTTCTTACCTTTAGCTTCATCATACTTCTGAGGTTCTTCATCATCTTTGACCATATATGCATAGTTCTTTTGAGTTATGTAAGAAGTATCATAAGAATACCTTTCTAGTTGTCTTCTTGTCTTGCTTGACCTTCTTGGTTCAGATTCTTCATATGTGTCTGGATACACCTCTTCATCAAATATAGGAGCTTCTTCATTCCTTCTTATTAATTCACTTCTAGATGTACTTGCTTGCATATAGTCTTCATCTCTATTCACCTGCACAATTGATTTTCCTTTCTCACATCTTCTTACCTCTTCTTCAAATTCTTCAGTTGTATGACTTTGATCTGCATACCAACTTTTCTGTTCATCAAATGTAACATCTCTAGAAACAATAAATTGTTTGGTTCCTCAATGGAGATCTTCAAGAAGAACTATATGTTGAACAACTTGAAGGCTTCAAGATCAAAGGTAAAGAAGATCAAGTCTACAAGCTTCACAAGGCACGTTACGAACTCAAGTAAGCTCCCAGGGCTTGGTATGAAAAGATTCACAAGTTCTTTGAAGACAAGGGATTTCACAGAAGCAATGTTGATGCTAATCTCTATATCTATCAAAAAGAGTCTTTAGTAGCCCTCATCATTCTCTATGTAGATGACTTGATCTTGACAGGCTCAGATGAAGAACGCATCCAGTTTATCATCACACAGCTTGAGCTTGAGTACTCCATGATACATCTTGGATTACTTCACTACTTCTTAGGTATGGAAGTTTGACAAACAAAAGAAGGTATATTCCTATCACAGAAGAAGTATTGCTCTAACTTACTTTCGAGATATAACATGGACCAATGTGGCTCAATTTCTACACCACTTGATCCAAACATCAAGCTTACACTGGAGAACTCATCATCACTTGTGGATGTGCATACCTATCGACAGCTTGTTGGCTCATTACTCTATCTTGCCAACACTAGACGAGATATTGCTTATGCAGTTGGTATACTCAGTGAGTTTGCACATCAGCCTCATGAGACTCATTGGGATGCTGCTCAAAGACTACTTCGATACCTTGCCCTCACCCGACATCATGGTCTTTGGTATAGAGGGGGCATCGAACTCGCCGGATATTTAGATTCCGATTGGGCTGGTGATCCTGATTCTCGACAGTCTACTTCTGGGTATATATTCTTGCTTGGCTCAGGACCTATCTCTTGGGCAAGTAAGAAGCAGCCTACAGTTGCACTATCATCTACGAAGGCCGAATACCGAGCATCGAGCTTTGCAGCATGTTAGGCCATCTGGCTTCGATATTTATTATCTGACATTGGTGTTCTACAGGATACTCAGACATGTCTTCACATGGACAACCACTCAGCCTTGGCCAGCGCCAAAAATCTAGTGTTCTACGCTCGGACAAAGCACATCGAGATCCAATACAACTTCATCTGCGAGAAGCTCATATCTCAGGAGACTACTCTTGAGCAGTGTACCTCTCAGGAGAACTTGACAAACATGTTCACGAAGGCTCTACCTCCGGTTCCGCTTCAGCTCTTGGTGGACCTCTGCAGCATTCAGGCGCTCCAAAATGGAGCTGCAGAGGGGGTGTTGATGACATGATCGCTCCCACTTCATCTACATTTGTATCCGCATGAGTGCATCTCCATTTTGTATCCAGGAGGCACTCCATTTCTAGTCTATTTCCATTTTATATTGTATTACCTTTGTATTTGGGTACCTTGCCATGTGCTTCTACCAGCTGTATTCATTCTCCTTTCAGGAGACTTATCCCACATATGATGTGCTTTTGAGAGCCCCTCCCAAATCTATATAAAGAGGGACTCTCCCCTCATTTGTACTTGGTTAGAAGCTTGAGGATCCTACTCCATGCTCTCGGCAAGCTCATTTCTAATCCACATGAGTTCACCCATTTCATGGTCTACTCATTTTGTGTCTCACACATTCTTTGTTTTGTGAGAGTACTTTACTTTTCATTTTGCTTCCGCATGCGTACTCTCTACATTAACCCCTAATCACAGCGGAGGATCTAGAAGCATGTTACAGTCAGAACTAGGATCTAATTTGCTAAACGGTTTAAAAAAATAAAGAAGCGTACTTGTATAAAGTAAATTCACATTTACTAAGGGTTGCAGGTCAAGTGTTCTTCTCTCTTATCCTCATAACAAATTATAAGTTTCCTAAATTGGACCTTCAACTTGCACATACATTCCTACTTTGGTTTCTTTTCCATTATCTACATAATTTTAATAAATTTCCTTTCATACCAGAAACAAATCAATTGCTAAGTATGAAATGCAGGAAAATAAATGTTTATATTAAAATAAAGAATGATTAGAATCATTTCACCTGATTATGCTTCATCTTCATCGTCATCTTCCAAAAAGTCTTCATCTAGCTCGAACTCACTGCTTACCCTTCTTTTAAATAGCTTTATCTTTTGCCTTGACCTTAAATTCATCATTTTTCATCTTTGTTATCTGTAAAATAGCTGCATAAAATAGTAAGTATTTTATAAAAAGAAAACGTCCTTTTGTTTAACCTAATAGCTCTTAAATGATTTGTCATATTTTTGTTAATGAAAATGCTTTATATTCAAAGGACTCTTACATTCTTTGTATTTGTATTTTGAAGAAAGAGAACTTCTTTTTATTATCAAAATGTTTCATATTCAAAGGACAAAAGAAAAACTAACTCATAATTTGTTTCATAATCTAATACTTAAATTCTTTGTAATTATCAGAGTTTGTTTTATCTTCAAATCGGTGTTTTAATCAATTCCTCTATTTTTTACAATGATAAGCTCATCTATCTTCTACAATGATAAACTCTGAGCTTTCTTGTTCAATTTCGAAGGTTTTGCTTTTTCTATTTATGTTCATAGTGTTCTCAATCTGTTTAATAATGTTATCAAGAAGTTGTTTTTCTTTTTCACTCATTTGATTCACAGAATTTTTTCTAGTATTTTGTTTGATCTCTTCTTGCTTAATTCCTTCTTGTTTCTCATGTTTGTTAATTTGAGTTTGTAATTCCCTAACTTTATCGTGATAAAAAGACTTCTCATTGGCAAGGAGCATTGGATCAAATGAAACCTCAAAATTTTCAAGTTTCCTTGATCCAACTCATATTTCATCATCGCATTCACTTTGCTTTATATCAAAATGTTCTTCCCTAATGCGTTCAAAATTTTGATTTTCCTCTTTGCTTTTACTGCTATTGTTTTCTTTAATTAATTCGTGTTTTGTTCTGAATATACTCTCACTTATTTGTTCATTTTCTTTGATGTTCACATGTATATTAGGTTTGGATAATTTTTGGTTCACTTTATGTAGCTTGGCTGGATTTGGTTTAGTCAAGTTCTGTTTTTTGAATTCTTTCATTCCACCTCTTCCAAGATTTAATTGTAATGGTAATAAACTCTAATATTTACAATTTTTTTGTTCCTTTTCAATCACTAATTTTTATCTTTCTGCATCTTAATATGATCTACAAGCCCAAAATATGTGTCCATATTGATCACACCAAAAGCACTACAAATGTCATTTTTTAATTCTATTTGGCATTCTTGGTGGAAGTTTAGGAGTGTATCTTCTGAAATCATCTAAATGGCTTTCAGAAGAAGGGTATGCAGATCGAACTTAGTAATTTCTCTCATTTTAATGCTAAGCTTTAGCTAATTCTAATTCTTGTATTTCTTTGGAAAACAAATCATATTTTTTATTCATTTTTATAATTTTAACATTTATTTCTTCTTTGCATATTCTTAGGCCAACTCCTAATACTTGGAGAGTTTCTGACATAGCACTTATGGTATCATGTAAAGTCAAAATAGTTCTAAATTTATGTTGTATCTCTTCATTAGCCTTACTCTTCATTTTGACAAATGTTTCCTTCCATGTTTTCAATTTTTTATTAGTCACAACATTCACATAAGCTCCAACATTCTTTGGAATTTTCTCTTTCAATTCATTTGTGTAAGATTTCTTACTTTCATTTTGATTTATAGTTTTCATATTTGTATTTTTCTCAAGATCCATTACTCACGTTTTGAATCTGTTTATACCAGCATTACAAAGTGTTGATGAAAATATGCAAAGACTCTATCATCATGTTCTTAAACATCTCCATCTTGCATTCTTGATAGCGCCTAGAATCGAGTAGTAAGTCTCTAATAGTAGGCTCTAATCTCTCTCTAAACTATCTAAATATATCCCTAGATGATAAAGCCAAGAATATTGGCTTTACCAAATCCGAGGCTTTACTATTAATATTTTCTTTTATCAAAAAAATTCCAATTTGTTTACTTTAACATAAGCTTAACCTAAGCCTATACTATCTTTAGAGTTGAAAATTTGATTTTGTTATTTGATCTCCATTTAATCTTAGAGTTTTTAATTAAAAAATTATCAGAAAAGAAAAAATTATTTTGCAAATACTCTAAAGCAATTGATCATGTCATTAAGAGCTGTCCAAAACTCGCTACTAAAGATGCAAAGAAGAAAGAAGCCGGAATGGTTGCTGTAGAGGCCTCTACATGTGTGCACCATATGTACTTAACAAGTGTCCCACTAAAGCGTTGCAGTCTATCACTCCATATAAGTCTTGGCATGGTTGCAAGCCATCTCTTGCTCATCTGCGTGTTTTTTATTGTCTGGTATATGCAATAGTGCCTAAACAACATCACAAAAAATTGGATGATAAAGCTGTAAAATGTATTTTTATTGGGTACAGTTCTGAAAGTAAAGGCTATCATTTGTATCATCCACAAACTAAATGCATTCTGGTTAGCCGTGATGTTGTTTTTTTGGAAGATGCTATTCAGCCATTGCTTTCATGTACTAAGGAGACATATGTTAGCTCGAAAGACATGTATGATACTTTGCTGCCTCTTTTTACAGGTGGACAGTCTAGTGCTGGTCATAATGAGGCAACTTCTTAGCCTTTGCAGGTTTCATGTGATGATGTAGATCATTCCATTTTTTATGCAGATTTACATGATGCACTTGTTGATGAGAGAGCTGATATTGAGCAGGCAAAAACTATGCCAAAATGGTTGGTGCAGACCTTACGTGATAGCAAATTAGATGCACCTATGTCATATCATACTTGGTCAGGCTCTCATAGTGCCTCTTTTGCATCAGATTGCTATGCTATGGCTGTCTCGTACTTGGTTAGGCTCTCATAGTGCCTCTTTTCTATAAGATTGCTATGCTATGGCTGCCTCTAGTCTTTGTGATGAGACTCGACCTATTTTGTTTGATAAAGCAAAAAATTCTAAACGTTGGATGGCTACAATGCAATCTGAATACGATGCTATCATGAAAAAAGGTACCTGGTCTTTATGTGACTTGCCTTCTGGCAAGAAGGCCATTGGCACTAAGTGGGTATACAAGATGAACCGTAAACCTGATGGAACAATTGATAGGGATAAAGCTAGGCTTGTTGCAAAGGGTTATGCACAAGAAAGAGGCGTTGATTTTGATGAAACCTTTGCTCTTCCTTGCTGAATGACTACTGTTCCTAGCTTCTGTGCACTTGCAGCTCATCATGGTTGGAATGTACATCAGTTGGACATTAAAATTTTTGAATGGTGATTTGCATGAAGAAGTGTATGTTTTTCAGCCCTGTGGCTTTGTGGAGAAAGGTCATGAAAACCAGGTGTGTAGGTTAAAGAAGGCATTATATGGTTTAAAGCAAGCACCACGTGCTTTGTATGAAAAGATACATGCCTATCTGATTGCTCATGGTTTTGAGAACAGTCCAACTAAAAGCACCTTATATGTTAAGTGTGCTAATGATGTGCTTCTAATCATTGTGGTATATGTTGATGACATGTTGCGCACTTGTCCTCATGACATGCATATTGCTGATTTTAAGGCTGATTTGCATGCCTCATTTGAGATGTCTGATTTG
Organism: Ceratopteris richardii; assembly: GCA_020310875.1. Taxonomy (NCBI): domain Eukaryota; kingdom Viridiplantae; phylum Streptophyta; class Polypodiopsida; order Polypodiales; family Pteridaceae; genus Ceratopteris; species Ceratopteris richardii. The sequence continues at coordinate 82,096,835 of CM035429.1, forward strand.
GGGCATTTTGCATCACTATTTGGGCATTCAATTTATGCAAGTTGATGGTGGAATGGCTTTGTGTCAAACAAAATATATTGACACACTATTGCAACATTTTGGCCTTGAAGACTCTAAACCTATTGCCACTCCTATGGAGACACGTTTATGATTGAGTCTTCATGATGTTGGAGATGCATTTGATGCTATTTTCTATCAGCATGCTATTGGATTCTTGATTTACTTATGCATTACTCAGTCTTATGTTCAGTTTGCAGTCTCACAGATGAGCAGGTTTATGCATTGCCCAAGTGTCAAGCATTGGCAGGCGGTTAAGCGCATCTTTCGCTACTTGAGTGGTACCTGGCTACTTGGATTGTTTTATCCCAAGGGGGGATCACTACTCCTAGATTTGCATGCTTTTTCTGACAGTGATTGGGTTGGTTGCTATGACACTCGTGTGTCCACTAGTGGTTTTTGCTTCATGCTTGGTAGCTCATGTATATCTTCATTGAGCAAGAAGCAACCTAATTTCACTTCCTATTGTGAGGCTGAGTATAGGGAAGCTTTCACAATGACTATTGAGTGTGTGTGGCTCAGATGCCTTATGGCTGATTTGGGCGTTGGTCAATCTTCTATCACCACCATCTTCACTGAGAGTCACAGTGCATTGGCAGTTGCGAGGAACCCTGTGTTATATGCTCGCACTAAGCACATTGAGGTGCATTATCATTATTTCAAGGAGAGGTTCTCTGCTGGGGAGATCAGCTTGGCATATGTGCCCACGCACGAGAACATTGTAGACCTTACTTCCTTTTGTGTATTGATTCCACAACTTGGAACTTCCTTATACATGAGTGCCAACTCCTTGTTCACCACATCACTCCGAGGGGGGATTTGTTGGTATATTTAGGTAGTGATGTGTGTGAATACTCTAGGACAGTCAGGGCACTTTTTTCCCTCTTTATTAGGTTTTTTTACCCCAACTTGTATATACACCTATTGCCCTAACAAGCTACTTATCTTTGTATATTTTAGTGGTAATACATTCAGTATTGTGTGTTGTGCTTCAAGCTTCTTCTTCTTCCTTGTGTTGTTCACATGCTTCTGCAGATGTCTAACTCCAAAAAATACCATAGACACAATTCAAAACATAAATGGCATGAACAATATATAGATTATGTATGTATATATATATATATATATATATATATATATATATATAGATATATATATATATATATATATATATATATATATATATATATATATATATATATATATATATATATATATATATATATATATATATATATCCAATGTCATAATCAAGAATCCTAATCATGATCATCCTCATCATCAAGAGCCTCATCCTCATTCTCACACTCACGATCACGATCATCCGCATGATCTGATGTATCTCTAGTGGCATCATGGGTAGCGGTGCGAGTGATCTGTGACGATCGAGATCATCCCCTCTGTGTCTGTCTCTCCACCTCATCCATATCTGCCTCTCCATAATACTCCTATATTGCCTTTGAGTTTTAAATCTCCAAGATTACTTTAATGAAAATTATATGTTTAGATAGTTTTTATAAGTTTTAAATATTTTTTCTAAATTTGAATGTTTTGGATTTTAATAGAGTAGGAAAGAAATAATAACAAATACTTAAGTAAAAAACCTAAGCCTATGTATTTTAGAATAAGCTTTTTTTGTGCAATAAAGAAGAGAGCAAGCAAAAATATGAAGCAATGACAAGCTCCCCAATAGCAAATAACAATGTTTTCATTGGCCAATCCTTGCACGTTTTGGCACTGACCAAAGATAATTTCGTTACTTTCGTGTCCTAGATATGAGCTATAGGCATTATTGACTTAGATTTGGGCTATAGAGTGGTGCCGATTCCTATGCTTGTAAATGTGCAATGATCACAATGTTCTCTCTCTCTCTCTCTCTCTCTCCGGGGGTCTCCTATGTCTACGTATCTACAAAAAAGACCTCTCTCTCTGTCTCTCTCTCTCTTCCTCTCTCAAATCGAACGTACCTGCAAAGAAGCATTAGAAAAAAAAATATTTCTTAGTACATATATATACATACATGGAAAATCGTACAAATCATGCATGGACATAGTTAACTAATACCTATCACACAAGATTACATGCATACTATAACTAACTCATGCATGCATATAGTTAAAGTAATACTAACTTACACTTCAACATACTCACGTGTATTTTTAAACACCCATTAATTATAATGTAAAATAAAATAGTAAAATTTTGTTTTCCCCCTCAAGTTGGTTCCCACCTGGATAGTCGAACTCATTGATCTCCTTTTCCAGATTGCAATATAAGTTGCTGGAGGGAATAACTGACATGTTGTTTTGCTCAGAAGTCGCCCTAGGGCTTCTTTTCCTTCTTTTTCTGACTTCGATGAACCCATCTGCATCAGCTTCTGGATTAAGGGGGCCCTTGACATCCCTAGAGATCCCTGACAATAAAGAAACCTCCCAGGAGGATTACACATCAAGCAAAGAAGACGGCTTTACTACTAGTAACGAAGATAACATGGATAGTGAAAGTTCCATCATCGGATCGACTATTCCGGAAACGGTGTCCAAAACGGTGCCCAGTTCTTCCCAGCAAGAGGCATCCCGCAAAGGAAAACAACCTATGGAGTTACCTTGGAAAAGCCCCCACAAGAACCTATGGCTAACTCGGGATCCGATCCCAGCGAAAAAGAAAGATGAATCTAAGAAAAGAAAGGACAAAGCTCCCTCTCGCAAAGAGGGCTCACTACGATAATGATCATCATCTCCTTAAACGCTAGAGGGCTAACCAATCCCTCAAGAGCGACCATCATTGGTCAATGGCTTCGCGACAGTAACCTAGACCCAGAATTTATATGTTTCAAGAGATTAAAATTGATGGAGAAGACCTCCAAAAACGGCTTAGACATGTCTCATCGAACCATGTTTGGATTTCAACGGTGCACCAGCGGGGGTCAGGTGGAACCGTAATCGGTATTAGTCAATTCTCGTTTGAAAAGCTTGAGAACTCCATTGAGGATGAATGCAATCGATGGATCGCTGTTTCTTTTGGTGATCCCTTTTGCTTTACTTTAGTTTCTTTGTACGCCCCTAATGGGGAGTTAGAGAGATTGAACACTTGGGCCTCCTTGGACTCGCTACCCCACAACGTGCTTATTTGTGGTGACTTCAACATGGTGGAGGACCCTATGGACAGATGGATGGGCAAGGGCAGGGTCATCGATAGTCGAGAGAAAGAAACGTGGGACAAAACCAAACTACACTTGGATTTGGTTGAATTCAAAGATTCGAATGGCTTTTCTTGGTCAAATCTCCAAGTGGGCGAGGACGTGAGGAAAGCTAGACTTGATAGATGCTACCTTTGTCAAAGTTTTACTCATCAGTGGGGCCACCCTTCCCTCTCGCAACGCACCAACCTCACCATCTCTGATCACTACCCGATCGTTATCACTTTCCAACCTTCCACCAAGATCCGTAAGGCTCCTTGGTTCCACGCTAGTGTGCCCTCCTTCTCTCCCCCCTCCGTCCATCAAGAAATTGCTGATGTGTGGAAGGAGGCATTCGCCTCCGGCTTGTCCCCAGCCAAGTGCTGGAGAAGTGCGGTCGATAAGTCACGACAGATCATTTAGATCCAAGAAGATGCTCGAGACTGTGCGGCGGGCTCGTAGAGAAGCTCTATATCATAGACTCTGGAGGCTCGAGGAGGAAGTGAACAAAGGAAAATCTCAAGCCCAGAAAGGTCTTCGAAAAATCAGAGCAATATTGAGATATGAGGAAGAAATACAAAGGAAAAATTTGCAAATTTTCTTCAAGGAGTGGTGGGCTGGCAAAGCTGAGAAACCCACCAAAGAGATGTGCCGTATCCTCAAAAGGAAACATAACAAAGAATTGATCCCCTTATTGGTAGACTTAAACGGCAATGTATGCAATACGGAAGAAGATAATTTTGGGATCATTGAAGGGCACTTCACAAGACTCTTGGGGATCTCAAACCCCCTCTGCCACCATCGAAGGGACTGTATGGCAGCCATATCTAGGGTTTCCTCCCATAGGATACCACCCAACCTTCGCTCCCTGCTACATGCCCCTATCTCCGAAGCAGAAATCATTGAGGTCATTGATGCCCTCCCTTCTAGTAAAAGCCTAGGACCCGACGGGCTCACTAATGAGTTCTTTAAATCCTTCAAGTTGATGGTTGCCACCCCTCTTCGTCTGGTTTGGCAAGAGGCGCTCAAGTTTGGCACACTTCCTTCTTGTCTCAACAATGGCATTATCAAGTTAATACACAAAAAAGGGGAAAAGAACAGAATAGAGAACTGGCGTCCTATTACGATGCTCCAAACAGGATACAAGATCATTGCCAAAGCCATTGCCAATAGAATCTCTTGCCACTTGAGAGCGTGGTTAAGCGAAGACCAAAAAGGTTTCATCAAAGGCAGGTCAATTTTGGAAACCATTATAGATATCTGGGAAGGTCTTGAATTTGCAAATGAGTCTAAACAAGACGTGGTCTTCCTCAAGATCGACTTTGATAAAGCCTACGACAGGCTGGAATGGGACTATATTCTGTAGTCGCTCCAGGATCTTGGATATAGTCAGAATTTCACCAAGATGATCGCGACCCTGCTCGGAAACGCATCCACCCAAGTTAACATTAATGGCAAACTTTCGAAGGTGATCAAACTTAGATCTATCAGACAAGGGTGCCCATTGGCTCCCCTTCTCTTCGCCATTGCCACGGAAGGGCTTCGCAGGCTCATGGAGCATCAGGTGGAAGCTGGTAATATGAAAGGCCTCCGTTTGCCTCATGACCATAGTCAGATCACCATGAGACTTTTCGCCGATGATATGAACGCGTTTGTTCACAATGATAGTACCAGCCAGGAGACGTTCAGGAGGTGTCTGGCTACTTTTTGTGAAGCCTCTAGATCCACAATCAACCACTCTAAGACCGCCTTTAGAGCTATTGTTGGGTCATAGCCCGACCTTCTCATTGATCATGGTTGTCAAATCATTCCGCAAGGCCAAAGTTTTTGGCTTCTTGGGATTCCCTTGGGGTTTGGCATCTCTATGGAACACTGGTGGAATTGGGTGCTCGCCAAACTCGAAAAGAAGCTTAACTATTGGAGAGGTATGCAAATCAATCTTGCTGGTCGTGCTATGGTTATCAACACGTTCCTCTTATCTTCTACCATTTATTTCCTTTCTTGTTGGAGACCGAAAGAGCAAGATCTGTCCAAACTAGATAGTATTTGTAGAAACTTCCTCTGGACAGGCGACCACAATAGGAGGGGGGTGCCTAAAATCAAATGGTCCATCTGCACTAGCCATAGAGATAGTGGGGGTCTTGGTATCCTGGACATTGGGTGCGTGGCTAACAAACTGGCGGCCAAATGGATGGTTAAGGCTTGGTGCAACGGGGAGGCCTCGTGGGCCAAGTTGATCTTCAGAAACAAGAATGAGTTGGCTCTCATGGGTATCCCAAATTGGAAGAATCTTGACATCTTCACCTTGCTGTTTTCCTCGACCCCTGTCTTCCCGAAAGGCTCTAATCTTGTGTGTTCCTTATGAAAGAGTTGTAATAAAGTCAAAAGATACACAAGAATCAGTGAAGACTGGAAGTGGGCGGCCGGTATCAGACAAAACGACTCTATCTGGTTTCCGATCCATGGCATCCGGAGTGTGGAGTCTTGGAACATTCAAAATGCCAAGAAGTTATGGAACAAAGGCTTAAAAAAATGGAAACACCTCTGGAAACAAGACACCAACCGCTGGATCAACTTCGAGGATATTGACCCTTGCGTCAACATTTCGGATGAAGAATGGAACACTTTGCAAAGCAGATGGGACCGACACAAAGTTCGCCTTCTCATGGGACACGACACTCCGAGCCCGCTTGGTCTCAAATGGCACAATGGGAATAGCCTATCAAAAATCCCGAACATCAAAGAAACGATTGACTATGAGGTTAACCTCAACAAGAAGTGGTGCCTGTCTTGGATGCGGCTTCGGTGGGACATGAAGTTCATGGCTATCTAGCACCCCCTCATAGAAATCAAAAAGTCTGTCCTCTTATGGCAAATTCTTCATCATGGAATCTGGACTAACCTTAAGGCTAGCAAATTTTGTGGGATTCCTCCCTGGTGCAAACGCTGCTACCGGTCTATCGAAGATATTTCACACATCTTCTTTACCTGCCCCAACTCCATCAGACTCTGGTAGACGGTTGGAAAGAAAATTAGACTTCAGAAACATCTCACTTGGCAGCAAGCCCTACTGGGAGAAGCGATCGGCTGCTCCGCGCCTCTCTGGAACGCCATAAGAGGGGAGGTCCTTTGGAAAATCTGGCGGGAAAGATGTGCTTTCAACTTCGGTGACTCCCCCAAAGTGTGGTCAATTGAGAAATCGTTGTTCGTCCTTGGCAAAAGGATTGTTAACTGTAAGAAATCCCCCCCCCCCCCTTTAGGCATCACCAAGTACTCCTTTTGATCAATAACAAGCTTAAACCCAAGTGGGCCCCTCATGAGGGCGATGAGAGGGTGATTAACCTTCTTTGTAATGCCATCTACGCTCTGTAAAAGCTTCCCCTCCTTTGTGGGATTCGGGGGGTCCCGTGGGCACTAGTCCCCTTCTCTTGTACTTTTCTTTATTTAATTCAAGTTCGGGAGAGTAGGCTCATGCCTAACTTCCTTTATTAAAAAAAAAAGTTTGTTTTCATTTTTTATTTTTTAACTTGCTTTCTTAATTTATAGATTAAATATTTATTAATTTACCATATATATATATATATATATATATATATATATATATATATATATATATATATATATATATGTGTGTATAAAACACATAGGCACACACTTATTTTGATTTATGTACACACTTACTATCTATGTTATTATTGTTTAATTCTAAACTATTATATATTTAATTAAATATATGACTTATTAAATAAATTATTTTGAACCTATAATTGTATTATATGTTAAATCAATTTTTATTTAATTCATTATTTTATCAAAAGAATTAAAAGAATTTCATTTATTATAGATTAAAAATTAGATTTAATTAATTAATCTAAACAAATATATTCTTAGATTAAATATAGTATTTATGCAAATCTGTTTGCAGGTACAACACTAATGAGCAAATGTCAAATTTTTGCTCTAGGGTCGGGTTAAAACATTTCGTCGGTATGTGCAGCGGTATAAGCATCGGTTATTTCCAAGAAATTATTGATGCTTATACCCATGCTCATATCGACGTTCATACTGGCATCACTAGTTTTCGATGTGCATACTACCTACTTATTTTCAACGACTATACCGATCATTAAATACCACCAGTAGTACATCCATGGTTTTTTAAGAATTTACATTCATACTGACACTAAGACATGATCATTGGTATGGACAACGTTGGTATGCCCCTCATATGTTGTAGTGCATCTCTATTAAACCATACACAGAAGTCTCTACATCCCACTAAACCTAGAAAGCAAGGAATTCGAGAATGCTAGAACCTTTAATAAATATAGGAAAGAAAAACCCAAGAAAAAGAATGTTACAAAGTCAATCATAAATTCATGAATGTCATTTACTACAAATTGAGATTAGTACTCTCGGTTCTCCAAAAAAAAAAAAAAAAAAAAAAAACTCAAGTAATATCAAAGGGATACAGGCTACAATAAACTTGTTGAGAAATAAAAAACACGTTTAGGATTCACTCATCCCCGTCATGTGGGATCTGCATTCTTTTGAGTTTCATAGCCTTACAAAGATCATCACATATCAAAATGGTGTTTTATCCTTGTGGTTCATGCATGTGCTTCCTGGAGACTCGAAAGATTTTCGGTACTGATCTCCTTGAATGTATGACCAATGTCTCTCGCACTTCTCTTCCAAATTTTCTGCATCTCCTCCCATCTAACCCTGCGTACAAATCGCAGAGAAACCAATAACCTCCCATCTAATCTTGCGTAAGATCTTTTTGCCTTGAAATTCAAAAATCCAACCGGAGAATTGTATGAATGGCATTCCATAGATAAAGTCTATTAGCGGAAAGCGGAAAAGAAGAATGCTTATATTCTTTCTTTTCACTTATGCATCTCTTACATCACGAACGGAGTTGGACAAAATACGAGCTTCAGTATTGATCGAAATGTCATGGTGAAGTATTCATTAGAGAAGGATCATTTCTTGATTCGAAATCTGACAAGCCTATTGTGGACCTTATGACGTATCATCGATGACTGCATGCATTATGTTCATTTTTCTTATTCTTAGATAGATATTCAAAGTGAACCTTTCTTCATTCGATAATGCAAATGTTTAACTTTTCGGCCGTCAAATCTAATAAGTGTTATTTCCTTTACATAAATTAAGAGGATATGTTATTCTATCCGAAGTGATAGAAAGATCTTTCGAAAATTTATATAACTTATTAAGCAAGGGTATTCGGAGTCTTAGAACAAACCCAATTCTACAGACGTGAAAAGGACACAACTTTGAGTCACTAAAGTTACTTGGAATGTGCCGATCTCTTTTTTCTTACAGATTCTTGGAACTCCTTGCTCATTATTGTAATCATTAAGGATTCGCTTTGTATTTTCCAAGAGTATTGACCTTCACCTTTAGCACACTTTTTCACTAAGTATCCTACATTTTTAACCCAACGGAATATAGAAAAGAGTTTGTGTGTGTGTGTATGTGTGTGTGTGTGTGATTCGGGAGGAAACGCTAAGCCATCCAATGGTCGCAAGTGCATATAGGGCCTCTCTAGGTCCCCCCACACCCCCCCCCCCCCCCCCCCCCCCCCCCCCATCTTTAGTTCCAACTCCATCCATATCTGCAAGTTGGCGAATCATTTTTGAAGTTCTACGCTCCTGAAGCATTAGATCATGTCTACCATTTCGAGTGCAACTTCATCAAGCATGACGTACTTATCATTTTTCATGCTTATGTTCATGCTAAAAGAAGAAAAACCGAAACGTATAATTTGTGAAAGGGAATTATTAGAGTGTCGTTGTAGAAAAACCTATTGTACGAAGTTGCAGATGCCAAAAACCCTCAATCTGATAGGGAAAGTGATCCGTTTACTTGAATCTATGGTACATTAAGGGTACGTGAGTGTTAAGGAAACTAGTGTTATATTGCAATGAGTTAACGAACGGGCACATTACGTCATATAGAACTTCTCATGAAGCTTGGAAGATACTTAAAGATTTATACGGAGATAAGACTTTTGTAATAATTATATGTGATCAAGAAGAAGTTGATAATCTAGCAATTAAGCACTAGGACCCTATTAGGACCCTAGGACCCTATCAGTAAACTCATTGCCGCTTTTGAAGATTATCAACAAAAACTCGTGTTATGTGGCAAGCAATCAGGAGTGAAGATATGGCTATTACGCTTCTTAACAAACTTTGAACATCATATAAGACATTTAATGCCCTCTACAATTCAAGTTATGTATTTACTTGGGGAGAAGTACGAAGACTTTTCCTTGTCAATGACTTGCGAGCAAAGTCTTCAACATCTCAACAAGAAACTACGAAAGGTAAAGTAGCCTTCAAAAAGCCTACTCACTCTCGTCATTATTCTAGAATTGCTTATAAAAAACACTCCAACAACTCATATGATACATATACATGTCATTATTTAGAGGAACAAGCATATCTTGAAATTTTCTCTTACAAAAAGAAGAATAATTTTAAAGCATCTGCATCTAAACAAAAATCTAAGTCTTAAGCACATAAAACTAATTGCTCCATCAAAGTTCTATTCATATCAGTAGAACCCAAAGCCTTTATGAGCTCTATCTCATCCAAAGATTGGATATGCCATACCAGATCTACGTCTCACATGTGTAAGCATCGAGAATCTTTTGAGGAGCCTTATCAAATGTACTCTTTGTACCAAATCATTGCATGAATATCCTTTCAATCAAACTCATTATCAATCATCACAAAAGAAAATTGTCTTTGACAACACATTAGTGTAAGTGTTTGAAGTAACACTCATGATATAATAGGCCAAGGTATGGACAAAGGTTTATACATGTGTTGTGGTTTCCTCACTACGCAATGAATTTTGCATACTTTGTTTCCACCCAAACAAGGAATCATATAGCCCTTGTCTCCATGGATCTCTCTAGAGCTATGAATACATCATCATTTAGTGGAAGAATCTACTTCTTTCTCTTAGTAGATGATCGTATAGGATACATACGGGTGTACTTTCCCAAATCCAAAAAAAATACTTTGTTCAAATTTAGATAGTGTTTCTATGAACTTGAGAAGGAAGCATGCAGTTAAATGCTTTTGAAATCATTGTATCTAGCGATCTCCTCATTGGAAAGGGTGGAAGAGGTCCAAGACTTTCCCCAAGGGGAAAAAATTGAGTGGAATAGGCTCAAAGTTAATGAATTTATTAAAGTGATCACTCTTTATGTGTTACTTCATAAAGATTAGTATAAAGTTCATACTTAATATGGAATAATACAAAAGAAGGACTCAAATTTAATCTCAAATTTACGTTAGTTATTCAAATACTAAAAGATGAGCATTTAGGAATAAGGAAAATACTAAAATGATGGAAAAGATATGGAACCAATAAAAGAGACAAAAATCCATATATGGTATGGTTCCATTGATGATCCCACAAACAAAGAGGACCAATATGTCTTGAAGAAAATGATTGTACCACCACTATGAGCAGGATGGTTACTAGAGGATCCTACAAACAAAGAGGACCAATTTGTCTTGAAGCACATGATTGTACCACCACTACGAGCATGATGTGTTGGTGCATTTTGCCCAAGCCTACATGCTTGATATGCTTGATATTATCCTCATTTGTAAGTCACATGAGTAGTCATGTGAACACCTCTTGTAAAAGAGTACATTTTATCTCTTGTAAATGGAAAAAGAAAAAAGTAAAAGGATGGCTTACCTCATCCATGATGTAAAAGCAAATTCGTGGCTCCAACTACCAAAATCACGAATTTTTTGAGCTGAGGGAATCTCTCCTAACTTTGGGGATCACTTTTAGGTGGAGCCATTCGAATTCGAATTCAAAACTCCCTCCAAGAATAGCTATAAAAGGAGCAAGAAGGAAGAGGCGATTAGCAAGCCTTGTACGTGACCACTTCATGTCATTTTGTAGAGATTGAAGAGCTTACTCCATAGCTCTATCATTCTACTCCCATTGTGCAAAGATTCATTGCCAATGTGGTTGTAATCATATGTGAATCTATACATTTATTATCATCTACCTCTCTGTTTTGTTCTCTGCTATACTCACTCAGAGCAGTAACTTCAGAAGGTCATATCTCGAGTTTTACTGAACCTTTTTCAGTGTTTTAAAGTGCGTTGGATAGCTCTCACTGTCTAGTTTCTACCTATAAATTTTCAAGGTCATTGAATTTATACTTTTGGAGATATCTGCATTTTACTTCTTACTGGTCTATCTCTGCAGAGCCCCGAGAATTGTGGGAATGTTCCAGAACTTGATGAAACTTGTTCTCAGTGCTCAGTCCATCATTTGAAGTGTTTTAACTTGGAATAGGAAGCTTGCTAAGTCTATTTGCTATGCCCAAAAGGAATTTTTCTAATTCCTTCCAGGTTGAGAGCACTGTTCATTTTTTCCAGCAGGTGTATGTCCAAAAATAGCAAGTTTTGGGAGCTAGTCATTTCGCAACTTGTCGGTCTTGACTTAAACTTTTGGGATACATGTTCCAAAGTACTTGGCTGATATTTTGGTGGATTTAGGAAGCTCAAAGGGTCTACTAATCAACTCTGAAGTCTCAGTTGGCTGGTGTGAAGCTGGTTGTAGCGGCACCTACTCATCTTTGGATTGCATCCACCATCTCTCTTCACAGTGGTATCAGAGCATAGTCAAGCAACATGGGAGATGGATTTCCATCAACAATTGACAAATTGGATCGAAACAACTACCCGGCATGGTCTCTAAGGATGGAGGCTTACCTTCAAGGAAGGAATCTATATGGATTCATATCCGGAGATGAAGCAATGCCAACCATGAGGAACAAAGGGCAACCATCACATGAAGAAGTGGAAGGACTTTCGAATTGGTGTTCAAAGGATGCACTTGCAAGGTCTTATATTCTAAACTCAATCTCTGATTTTCTTTTACCTCATGTCAAGGGATGCAAGACATCAAGAGAAACCTGGAATGCACTTGCTTCTTTCTTCTCTTCCAACACTCGAGCAAGGAAGAACCAATTGTGGATGGAGTTCACAACAATGAAGAAAAGCCCGAAGCAAAATGTGACTGATTATGTCACAAAGATGAAGGAGATTTCCGACCAACTTGGAAGCATTGGAGAGGTAATTGAAGAGGAGCAAATCATAAGACAAATCATGAATGGAATCAAAGCAGACGACAAGTGGGAGTCATTCACAACAGCCATGGATTTATACATGGATATGCATGTACCCGACCTCAACACACTCATGGGCCAACTCTTCACTCATGAAGCAAAGATTAGCAAAGGTGGTGAGTCCTCAAGAGGTAATCAAACTTCTGCCTTATATTCTGATAAAGCTAAGGTCAAGGACAAGTCAAAGAATAGGAAGAATGAAGATGAAGGAAGCTCTTTCCAAGCAAACTTTGCAGGTAGAGGAAGAGCTAGAGGAAGAGGCAGAGGTGGAAAGCAAGGCAGGGGGAGATTCCAATCATCTCAACCTTGCAACATATGTGGCTTATCTAACCATACTACTGAAGAATGTTTCAGGAATCCAAGGAACTCAAGAGGAAGAGGATTCAATAGAGGTGGCTATGGATCAAATAGAGGTAGAGGCTACAACAACAACAACTACTACAACAACAATTACAACAACAACAACAACTATCAAAGTGGCCATAGAGGAAGAAGAGATTACAATAACTATGCAGAGGACCAAAGTCAAGAAGATTCATTATTGATTATGAATCTATCAACAAAGAAGGGTAAGGATGATGATCACATATTTTACATTGATTCGGGATGCTCGAACCATGTAGCAGGAAATGTGGCTTTACTTTCTGATTTGGAAGATCCTCATAACAAGCATGAAGTGCAGACAGGAGATGACACAAAGCACTCAGTGGAGAAGATAGGTAATGTGAAGACATCAGATGGGAATATGAACCTCTTAAGCAAAGTCTTGTATGTCCCTACAATTACCAAAAATTTAATAAGTGTTGGACAGATTGTTGAAAAAGGATTGCAGGTTAGATTCAATCGATTTGGAGCATATGTTGAAGACCCAAGGCAAGGCTTTCGAAGGATTGCCAAAGGAGAAAAGACAGGAAGGCTTTTCACTTTTGAAGTGGAAGATACAAAGAACATAGCTTTGTTTAGCTATGGATCTCAAACTCTAACAGAGTTGGAGATATGGCACAAAAGGCTTGCTCACATTGGTGAGAGGACACTCAAACAGATTTGCAGGGACCAAAGTGTACTTGGTTTGCCTAATATCACAAGGCAACACATGATTTATAAGTGTGAAGCTTGTCAACTCGGCAAGGCTCATAGACAACCTTTCAATAAGAAAGGATATATGTATCAAAATCCTTTGGATCTAGTGCACACGGATGTGTGGGGTCCAAGTAAGGAGCCATCTATATCAGGCTCAAGATATTATGTGTCTTTCATAGATGATTGTAGCATGTGGACCATTCTGTTTTTCATGAAGCACAAGGATGAAGTGTTTAATTGCTTTAAGAAGTATATTGCTCTTGTTGAAAACCAAACAGGTAGGACTTTGAAACGACTCAGATCAGATGGTGGAGGAGAATACTTCTCTTCTGAATTTGATGCCTTCTTGCATGAAAGAGGCATTAAAAGGGAAGTCACTACAAGGTATACACCTGAACTCAATGGTGTAGCAGAGAGGAGGAATAGAGCTATCGTCGAACCTGCAAGGTCCATGCTCAACGAAAAGGGATTGCCGAACTACCTATGGGCAGAGGCTGTGTCGACAGCCACATATCTCATAAATAGACTTCCATCTAAGTCACTAGATGGAACCACTCCATATGAAGTGTGGAATGGAAGAAGACCTAGTCTAGAGCATTGTAAAATCTTTGGATGCTTAGCCTATGCTCACATTCCTTCTCAAGTAAGAGGGAAATTGGATCCCAAGGCAGAGAAGTGTGTATTCATTGGTTATGATCAAAACCAAAAAGGATATAGATTGTACAATCCAACCAATAAAGGATTTTCTGTGAGTAGAGATGTAATTTTTGATGAAAACAAATCATGGTTTGATGATGACAGGAAAGTGAAGCTGCCATATGACTTGGATGAAGATTTTCCATCACTTCAACCAAAGGATCCAAAGCAGATTGAAGAAAGTGATTCGGAGATTGACCTAGAAGACTTGGAAAGACTAAAGCTATGGAAGAACAAAGGTAAAGCAAAGATGCAGGATGCTACATATGGACCCGAGAGCTCACATCAACCACTTAGAAGGTCTTCGAGGGAGAAGAAGAAACCAGAGAGGTTTGGTTATGATACTTCTTTGGTCACCAAGCACTCAATCTACATTGCAAAGGATTCAACCAATGAAGAACCTACCACATTCGAAGAAGCACAAAGCAAGAGAGCTTGGAGAGATGCAATGGATGAAGAAATGGAAGCCTTGAAGGAGAATGACACTTGGGAGCTTGTACCTAACAAGCCATCTATGAAGATAATCGGATCACGATGGATATACAAAATCAAGAGGAATCCAGATGGAAGTATAAATAGACACAAAGCAAGGTTAGTTGCTAAAGGGTTTGCTCAAACCCATGGTATTGATTATGAGGAGACTTTCTCTCCTGTTGCAAAAATGCCTACAATTAGGGTTCTCATAAGTCTTGCTGCATCTAGAAATTGGAATCTTTATCAACTTGATGTAAAGAATGCTTTCTTGAATGGATGGATTTCTGAGGAAGTGTATATGGCACAACCTCCTGGATATGAGGATGCACATCATCCTAACTATGTATGCAAACTAAAGAAAGCTTTGTATGGATTGAAGCAAGCTCCAAGAGCTTGGAATTTCAGATTGGTTACTTATTTGCAGGACCAAGGATTCAAAGCTAGCAAGGCGGATACCTCTTTGTTCATAAAGAGGAATGGATCTGAAGTGATCTATTTATGTGTGTATGTTGATGATATTATTATCACAGGCAATGATCTTGAAGGAATCAAACAGGTAAAAAGTCAAACGAAGGAGGAGTTCAAAATAAGTGACCTCGGACCACTCACTTATTTTCTTGGATTGGAGTTGATCTACACAGATTCAGGTATATACATCACACAAAGGAAGTATGTCCATGACATGCTCGTCAAGTTCAAGATGGAAAATACAAAGTGTGCAGGTACACCTATGGAGCAAAATCATAAGCTTAGTGCTTATGAAGGAGAGCCAATTGAAGACATCACAAGCTATCAAAGCTTGGTTGGAAGTTTGAACTATGCAACACTCACAAGGGTGGATATATGCTATAGTGTTAGCATATTGAGTCAGTTTATGCATAAGCCGAGAAGACCACATATGGAAGCGGCCAAGCGAGTCCTCAAGTACCTAAAGGGGACCATGAATGAAGGTTTGTTCTATTCATATACTTCAGATATTGAGCTAAAGGTCTACTCAGATGCAGATTGGGCCGGATCTAAAGATGATAGAAGAAGCACATCAGGGTATATATCATGTGCAGGTTCAAAAATCATTTCTTGGTCATCGAAGAAGCAACCAACCGTGGCATTATCTTCTACTGAAGCTGAATATAGAGGTTTGGCTAATGCAACTCAAGAAATCATGTGGTTAAAATCTTTGTACACAGATCTTGGACTTCATTCTTCAACACCTCACATTTTTGGTGACAACACAAGCTCACTACATCTAGCAGCTAATCCGGTATACCATGCTAGAACCAAGCATATTGAAGTCCACTACCATTATGTAAGGGAGAAGCTAATGAGCAAGGATATTCAACTATCCTACGTCTCTACAGATATGCAATGTGCAGACATGTTGACGAAAGCTCTTGATGGTACGAAATTAAGTAGATTCAAGTTGATGATTGGTTTGCAGGAAATCAAGGACAATTGAAGACTTATTTGGAGGCAGAGCATGTTAGGCTTGAGGGGGAGCTGTTGGTGCATTTTGCCCAAGCCTACATGCTTGATATGCTTGATATTATCCTCATTTGTAAGTCACATGAGTAGTCATGTGAACACCTCTTGTAAAAGAGTACATTTTATCTCTTGTAAATGGAAAAAGAAAAAAGTAAAAGGATGGCTTACCTCATCCATGATGTAAAAGCAAATTCGTGGCTCCAACTACCAAAATCACGAATTTTTTGAGCTGAGGGAATCTCTCCTAACTTTGGGGATCACTTTTAGGTGGAGCCATTCGAATTCGAATTCAAAACTCCCTCCAAGAATAGCTATAAAAGGAGCAAGAAGGAAGAGGCGATTAGCAAGCCTTGTACGTGACCACTTCATGTCATTTTGTAGAGATTGAAGAGCTTACTCCATAGCTCTATCATTCTACTCCCATTGTGCAAAGATTCATTGCCAATGTGGTTGTAATCATATGTGAATCTATACATTTATTATCATCTACCTCTCTGTTTTGTTCTCTGCTATACTCACTCAGAGCAGTAACTTCAGAAGGTCATATCTCGAGTTTTACTGAACCTTTTTCAGTGTTTTAAAGTGCGTTGGATAGCTCTCACTGTCTAGTTTCTACCTATAAATTTTCAAGGTCATTGGATTTATACTTTTGGAGATATCTGCATTTTACTGCTTACTGGTCTATCTCTGCAGAGCCCCGAGAATTGTGGGAATGTTCAAGAACTTGATGAAACTTGTTCTCAGTGCTCAGTCCATCATTTGAAGTGTTTTAACTTGGAATAGGAAGCTTGCCAAGTCTATTTGCTATGCCCAAAAGGAATTTTTCTAATTCCTTCCAGGTTGAGAGCACTGTTCATTTTTTCAGCAGGTGTATGTCCAAAAATAGCAAGTTTTGGGAGCTAGTCATTTCGCAACTTGTCGGTCTTGACTTAAACTTTTGGGATACATGTTCCAAAGTACTTGGCTGATATTTTGGTGGATTTAGGAAGCTCAAAGGGTCTACTAATCAACTCTGAAGTCTCAGTTGGCTGGTGTGAAGCTGGTTGTAGCGGCACCTACTCATCTTTGGATTGCATCCACCATCTCTCTTCACATGATGGTTAATACAAAGTCACAAATAAAGTTTCAAAACACTCTCAATCTCTTTAAAAGTTCAACACATTCATTTTGGCTTCTTCAAGATAGATAATTTCTAGGCTGACATTCTTTTTGCCAAGCCATTCACCAATTATAGTTGCTCCATAGGGGTTTGGAATTCCAAGCATGTTGAACATTTATGATTGGTTTGGTCGCCTTAGCCCTTCTAGATTACCACTTTATCCTTAAATATCTTGCACCTCCCCTCTTCTTTTTCCTTAGATCTCAAAGCTAAATGGGAGGGTATTTTCCAAATAATAGGCCTCTTCCATGGAAACTCTGGTAAGAGTTTGCCTTGAAAAGTACATGGTCTCTTAGCATAGTAATCCGGATAGATGGACTCAATATTCAAACCCTCATTAACCCGATTTTCTTGATTGATAGCGGCATATTCCTCCTAGTGAGCATCTCTATCCATTGTGTACTCTATTTAGCTTTATCATTGTACGAGTCTTCGATTTGCCTTATCCCTCCTAAAAAATTTAAGAGGTTAACCTCTTTTTCCAACATGCTTTTTCTTTTTAGATCCAAATTAGCTTTGCAATAAGATAAACCTGCACTTTGAGAGCCTTGAGGACTTCCTCTCCATCTATGATGAACCTCTAGGAAGTCGTTAGAATCAAGTTCTGGAAGCTAGGTCTCTTTGGCCCTCTCTATTTTTTAAGATGACCTTTCTAAGCGAAGATGTGTAATGTTTCGCGAATGAAGACTATGCTAATAGAAATAGAATAAAAAAGTGTCAATTGAATGCATATCGCAATTATTGCTGAAAGATATGGAGAAGATTCATTCGTTACTTTGTTAATTTGTTATATTATGCTATATTTATTATACATATTTTACTTATATTCATTTTTCTATAAATACTTATATTGTTGAGCCTAGCTAAATATTTTCTAGACAGGGACGTTATCAATTCTTATCATTTCCTTCAATTTGATTTTTCTATCTTCTATGGGAAAGGTTTACAACATTATCTTCTATGGGAAATTATGCCAAACGAATCCCTCTAACCTCTCCCTAAAAATCATGATAGTGCATCTGAATGTGCTATGTGTGAGCATGAAGCGCGTGGCTCTTGCAACTTCGAATGCACTAGGAATGCTAGTGAAGATGGTGTTGGTAGAAGACTCACCAACACCCAAATTAGCAAAAGGGCTTCTAGGCCACACACACACACACACTCAAGAGTCATTGTGAAATTTACTCTATAATGAGCCACATATCTAGAAGTGACCACAATATGCTACTTCTTTCTCAACCAAGATATGCATGAGCTAGCAAGCATGAACAGAAACCACTCATGGACAGACAAGTGTCATAACAACTAGTTTAGTTAGAGTATGGAAAATAATGTAAATATACTTAAAATGATTACTCCTTGGGATAAAGAAATCCAAGTGTCCAAGTACCACTTAAATAGCTAAAAGATGTTCTTAACTGCTATCGTCCACATTTTCTCTCCTCCCTCACTCAATAAGGCGTGTAGGAAACACATTCAATGAAGGTAGCAAGAATTTCCTGAGAAGTCCAAGATGCATCAAGGATGTCAAATGGAGTTCACGTGCAAACTTTGGAAGAAATCAATCCACGGTAGCAATCAAAGGTAGTCAGATTTTGCAAATTAGGGCCAAAATTTCAATGTCACCAAATCGAATGAAAATTCATATAACTGTAAAGCCTACCAAAGCAATCTATAGCCTGAATTTCACATGTAAATAGATTTTTTAGCGCATTGATATGCAATGTGCATTTTAAAAAAAATTTACTTTTCCACTTAGATCCAATAAAATGTTGTATAGGTATTTCTACTAGCCATATGGTCTAGCATGTATAAAGATCATATTGGGCTACACATTCATACAAATTTTCAAGGCTATCAAATCTCCCTAGGCACCTTAACAAACTTTCAAATCTAGTCAAACTTGTATAAGGGAGATTCAGATTTCTACACATTTCTCAACGAGACCTTTCAAAATATAGACCTAAAAATTCTCATCTTCATCAAAGGATATTGGGAGGGTCAAAGAGCACAAAATCCAATTCTCAAGGTCACCATAGTTTCCTAGAATAAGAAAATTTAAGGCTCAAAGGACTGCCACATGGCAAATAAGGATTGAACCATGTTGTATAGTCACGATGAGCTCACATTCAAGGGTGGAGATGCACTAAAGCTTAAAGCTAAAACAAGTATATGTAGAATTGTTGTTTTGCCTAAGCTCTATCTTATTGTCTCTCTTTGTCTCTATTTCTCTCTTTCTATGTCTTTCTCTCTTTTAATTCTCTCTCTTTCTCTCTCTCTCTCTTTCTCTCTTTTCTCTCTCGCTTTATTGGAGGTTATTCAAGAAGCTAACCGAGCAAAAAGTATGGCCAACTATTGTAAGTACATTTTCCATTCCTTGTATATCATTTGAATTTTGTTATTTTCATTAGATAGCATACTCACACTTATTGATATGCACATATACACTTATACATGATGAAGATGCATGTTCACACATATACACATATACACATGCACATACACACATATATACACACACATACATGTGCACATACACTTACACATACACACACATACACATGCATATGCACAAAAACTTCTACAACCAAATAAAAAGACATGCATGCATTCATTATTGCATATATATACACATACACACATTAACATATACTTAAATACATGTATATGCACATCCACATGCATGCACATTCACATCATGCACATGGATGCAAATGGAAATGCATCCACATGCACATGCATGTTTCATACATATACACAGGCATATACATACATTTGTATATGTTTATACACATACACATACATATGCACATATGTATATATACACACACATACACATATATACACATATATATTCACATACGCACACACACACATATACACATGCACATACACATGCACATACATACATATACACATATACATGCACATACACACATATACACATACACTTACACATATACATGCACATACATATATACACACATGCACATGCACATACTTATATACACACATATAAACTTACACATGCACATACATACATATACACACACATACACATGCACATGCACATACACATACACATACACATACACATACACACACATATAGTTACACATGCACATGCACATACATGCATAAACATATACATATGTACATACATTCATATACACACATATAACACACATATACATGCATATACGTACACACATATGAATGAATTATTTAACTAAAGTACTAAAACACATGCTTAATATAAACAATAATAACAATCAATAGAACAAAACTTTTCATTACTTAATACCATATATATATATATATATATATATATATATATATATATATATATATATATATATATATATATATATATATATATATATATATATATATCTGTAATTACATATAATCCAATGTCATAATCAAGAATCCTAATCATCATCATCATGATCATGATCATCATCAGCATCATGATCATCTTGATCATCCTCATCCTCATTATCATGATCACCCTCTGATGATCGAGATCATCCCTCTTGTGTCGGTCTCTCCACCTCATCCATATCTGCCTCTCCATAATACTCTTGTATTACATATAACAAACATAAATAAGTAAAACAATTAAAACATCCTTAAAAATGAAATAACTATATAAAATTTAATAATACTCACAAAGGCATCCGGATGATCTCGCATATACTCGCTCAAACGCCAATATCCAAAATGTGTAGCATGCTCGATATCATGTTTCGTAGGATATGGTCCATAATCCTTTTGCTGCATTGAAACAAATAAAAAAGATTAGTTTTTTGCATTTTAACTAAAATAAAAAATAGACTCACAATAACACATATACTTACAAATGTAGCTACAAAACCATGATGGCCTATTTGGCCTAGGTGCGATGTGTGGCCCGACTCAATTCTCTTCTTTGCAGCAGCTTGCTTATTTAGGAAAAAGAAAATACATAAATTAAATGTATAAAATTACTAAAATATATGAAAATTATAAATATAAACTATTAATTTGTATATCGTCTGCTGAGGAAATGACTCCTGAAGACTTAGCTGTCTACAAAAAAACTGCCATGTCTCAGGTGGTATATTAGGTCGACTCTTATTTTTTCCCACCATACAACATCTCCTATTAATTTAATCTCAAACAGAAAACATAATCAGAATACATACACATATATACACACACATACACATACCCGCATACACATAAACATGCAAACATATACACATACACATATGCATACATATACACATATACCTACATATAACATAGACACACATATACATATCCACATATATACATACACACACATGCATGCATATACACTCATTCATACAAAATACATGCATTTATCCCACAATAATGTGTATTTGTGTATATGTGAATATGTGTGTATGTGTAAATGTGTATATGTGAATATGTGTGTATGCGTAAATATGTATATGTGAATGTTAATGTATGTAAATAATCAGATTATTAATATCAAATACCATTATCTGTAGATTTTGATCAATTTGATGGAACTCCACCACCATCTCCTCATCGTGCAAGGACTATATATTGTAAGTATATCAAACATTTAATTTTAAATATATTTGATGGATACATAACTTATATATTTTGTTGCTTCTTATTATAATCAGATTCTGATCAATCAGAGGGCACTCCACCACCTCCTACCCATGCAACGACTTCATATGTGTCCTCCGATAGGAATTATGATGAATTTTACTATCAAGAGCATATTATATGTTTTTGTAACTCTTGTTATGTCACGTATCAAAGACCTGTTTGGAATGTATTGAACATGAGGTAGAGTATGGTACTTTTGAGCGTGCACCATCACCTGGTCAACGTGATAATGCTTGGGTATGTATTTTTATATACATTAATATCATTATTTTATTTAAAAACCATTTACAAAATCAAATTACTCTTGATATACAGGAATAGTTGCTCGATGATGATGATGATAGGTTTTCTCATAATGTTAATATATCTCGTACACCTCATGGACTTGTTGTACATCAATTACAAGCAGAGGTTTCTAGAAATCCTCTACCTCTTGGTTCTGAGTCTGAAATGGCTAGAGATTATCCATTGCCAGCTCGTGATCATTCTCTAGTAAAAACATATGATAGAAGCAGATATGGAGGATGGAATAGTAGACCACTTCCTTTAGATGGAGAGGTTTTCAACTTTTTGGGTAATCACTATATGATTGCTCCATCCACTATTACTAATGTTGGTCATGGTCTCTTTATTGTAGAGGATTTGTATGTGCCTCTAAACTCTGAAGTCAATCTTATGTCATTTTGTGGTCCTATATATCGATGGGGAGATTGGCATCGACTTTCAAATTATGTTCAAAGCATGAGCACTTATGAAATATGCTTGAATGCAGCATCCGTTACTAGTAGAATGATTTCACATGCAGAAAATGAAAGATTATATATTGATGGAAGACCTTTCATGCATGGAATTATAGTAGGTTTAATAAATAGTAGTTGAGGGTTACATACTAGTTCAAGGACTAATTGCACATTTGAGCAGTGTGAAAATAGTCATGAATCACCATACATAAGTAGAGATGTATCAAGATACATAGTTGTCAATGCTATTACTACATTACATGCCGGTGATGAACTATTAGTGAATTATGAATGTCGTAGACCTCCAAGAGCACCTTTTAGCTAGAGAGAATGAAAATTTTCTATCCATATTTAATAACTTATATATTTAATTTTATGTCTAAAGTTTACTTTTTATTCATTTATGGAAAACAAATTAATTTTATTTATATGTGTAGATTCCAACATATGATGTTGATGATATTCCTCCACAGCATTCACAATTACCAGTAAGACCTCATTTATGAGAAGCTTCTTTGAGGAGGCTATGCAAAAGTGATCATGTGGAATATGCAAGGTTGAAAGATATATATTCAAAAGAAGATAAAGTACAAGATTTGTGCGACAATGGTGAAGATGATGGCATGGAAGATTTTATTGAGGATTGGTATCAAAATGATAGTGAGAGCATTGATATTTCTAAAAATGAGAAATATGTTCGAGAGGAATCTCTAAAGCATGTATATGAAGGAGGTCGTTGGACACGACTAAGTGCAAGCTTACTTATTCTCAATCTTCAAAGTAGTTTTGGATGGAGTAATGTATCTCTTTCAAAACTATTAAGGTATAATTTTCAATTCTCTCTCTCTCTCTCTCTCTCTCTCTATATATATATATATATATATATATATATATATATATATATATATTTATATATTATCGCTTGGACTATTCAAAATTTTCTAGGATAAGATGTTTGTTGAGGTATTGATGTAAATTTTCTATTCAATATGCATATAAATAATTGTGATTGAATCTAATTATATTTTTATCGTTTTCAGGATGCTTGTCCATATTGTGCTGATTGGTTGAGATCAATCTATAGTAAGAATCTCAATAAAAATATTTATCTTTGACATCGATGATTCTTGCATGATGATCATCCATAAAGATCTAAAACAGAAGCAATACATTTTAATGGAAAGCTTGAAACAGGTCAATATCCAAAACCTAGGATGCCTATGGATTGGTGTAAAATGAAAATAACTCATGGTTTGAAGATGATTGTAGGAAAATCAAGTTACCATATGATTTGGAAACAATTTTGCAAACCTCACTCAAGAAGATCAACAATTAGCAGAAGATATCAATTCAGAGGATGAAGAGCAGATTGACTTCAAGGCTTGGAAGTCTTGAGGCACGATCAAACTCAAGCAATTAGAAGACATACCAGAGTCTTCAAATCAAGCACTTCGGAGATCACAAAAAGAAAGCAAAAAGCCCATAAGTTATGTATATGATACATCATTAGTCACCAACCATCCTATGTATATGACTAAAAACTCTATGACAGAAGAACCTTCTTCATTTGAATAGGGTAGGAAGAAGAAAGAATGGAGAGTAGCCATGCAGGAATAAGTACAAGCACTTCAGGAAAACCATACTTGGGATCTAGTTCCCAAGAAGCCAAGCATCGAGGTAACTGGATCCAGCTAGATATACAAAATAAAAAAGAACTCAGATGGCTCTATAAATAGGTACAAGACAAGGTTGGTGGCAAAAGGATTTTCCCACACTCATGGAGTGGACTATGAAGAAACCTTTTCAATTGTGGCAAAGATGCCTTCAATTAGGGTTTTGGTAAGTATTGTTGCTTCTAAAAATTGGAATCTATATCAGTTAGATTTCAAGAATGCATTCTTAAATGAAAGGATATTAGAAGGTGTATATGGCACATCCACCAGGTTTTGAAGATGAAGATAAAGCAGGTTATGTATGCAAGCTAAGGAAAGCTATGGTGTCAAGCAAGCTCCTCGAGGTTGGAGCCATAGGCTTGTTACTTATTTGCAGGATCAAAGCTTTGAAACTAGCAAGGCAGATTCTTCTTTATTTGTTAAGAAGGAAAAAAAAGTTATCTACTTATGTGTCTATGTAGATGACATCATCATTACAAGGAATGATGCTAATGGCATCAAGAAGGTTAAGGCTCGACTAATGGAGGAATTTAAAATGAGTGATCTTTGTTTATTAACCTACTTTCTTGGCTTCGAGCTTGTGTACACAAGTTTTGGGTATATTTATTAGGCAAAGAAAGTATATAGATGATATGTTGGTAAAGTTCAAGATAGAGAACACTAAAATTGTAGGTAATCCTATGGAACGCAATCATAAGCTAAGTTCTCATGAAGGAGAACTAATTGATGATGTTACAGGTTATCAACAACTTGTGTGAAGTCTCAACTATACTACTCTAAAAAGAGTAGATATTGTCTATGGAGTAAGTACATTGAGTTAGTTTATGCATGCACCAAGGAAGCCGCATACGGAAGCTACAAAAAGGGTAATTAAGTATCTAAGGGTACAATGAATGAAGGGTTGTCCTATCCCTTCATTTTTGACATAGATATAAATATGTATTCTAATGCAAATTGGGCTGGCTTGAAGGATGATAGGAGGAGCACTTCAGGGTACCTATCCTTTGCATGTTCATAGCTCATATCATGGTCATCTAAGAAGCAACCAACTATGACCTTATCTTCCAGAGAAGAAAAATATAGAGATTTTGAAAATGCAACTCAAGAAGTTATGTGGCTTAAGCAACTACATGTAGATTTGCAGATACGCTCTTACACTCCAATAAGCTTTGGAGATGAAAATAGTTCACTTCATTTGGCTGCCAATCTTGTATATCATGCAAGGACTAAGAACATCGAAGTGTACTATCATATTGTAAGGGAAAAATTGCTTAGTAAGGAGATTCAACTATCTTATGTATCAACTCATTTACAATGTCCATATATACTCACAAAGTCATTCGATGGAACAAAGATGAGTAGACTCAAATTGATGATTGGTTTGCAAGGAATCAAGGAGGATGAAGACCAAGCATGTAAGGCTTGAGGGGGAGCTATTGGTGCAATTAAAACCAAGCCCACATACTTGGTTGATTAGCTTATACTTGATGTACTGACATAACTTATGCAAGGCCTCATTTTATGAACCTCTTGTAAAAACCTCTTTACATTTACATTTGTAAACATGGTACACATCCACATGGAGTTAGGAAGCTCCAAAATCATGAATTATTGGGTTGTTGAGGGATGAGGGAATCTATCCTATACTTTAGGATTCACCTTTAAGGTAGATCTTTGAATTTGAATTCAAACTTTGGCTCCAAGTACAACTATAAGATGACGATTAAAAAGACTCATGTGTATCTCAAGCAAATGAGATCATTTTGAGGGAGATTCATTGTGAAGGGAGAGGTTACCTCATAGCTCATTCACCTCTTAAACATTGAGAAATGTATTATTGCCAACGACATTGTATTTGTATATGAATCAATATGTATATGATCATTGGATTCTCATTTCACTTCTCTTGTATAACTCCATCAGAAAAGTGATCTTCTCAGAGCTTGTTATCAGTCATGATTGATCATTTTTCATTATTTCACATGCAAATAGATATAACTAGGTCCGAGCCTCTAACACCACAAGAGAAACAAAGAAGGAGAGATAACAAGTTATGCCTCTACTGTGGAAACCCTGGGCATATTGCAGTTAATTGTCACAACAAGAGAACAAACTCAAGAGTTGCAGCCACCTTTCTAGAGTAGGGAAATGAGGAAGTCCAATTGTAAAAAAGAATGTACAGTCAGACCATGATATAAGAAAGGGTCTCATAATTCCAACTACACCCATATAAACATGTCTTGCACCTTTTAAGTGAATCATGCCCAAAACAACCTTTCCCTTACAACCCGAGTAGATTGAGGAGCCTCCTCATGTTTCATCGATGAAGGAGTGGTGAAGAAACATGGGATTCTTGTACTTTGGAAGAACAAACTAGTGGTAGCTGAAGTAGTAGATGGACGACCCCTAGCATCTGGGAATATGATTATTGAAACCACACCATTAAGAGTATAACTTGGTGACCATGAATCCCACATGTTTGAATGTAATATCGAGCCTAAAACATCTAGTTATCATTAGAATTCCCTCGTTGAAGAAGCATAATCTAGACATTAATTGGGAAAAGAATAAAATCACCCATGTAGATATCTAGAAGAACCCAATATATGTTGGATCCAAGGCATTCATACATGAAATAAGGAAGGAGCCGACATATAGGATCTATGCAATACTAGCTCAAGAATCAAAGAAAGTTTATCTAGTGCAGCTACCCAATCAATACAAAGGTTTTGAAGATGTTTTTGAAAAGAGAATGCAGATATCCTCCCAGATCATAAGAGATTACTCCAAGATAGTGACACCTCTTACCAATCTTATAGGGAACTCCAAATTTGCATGGACCAAAGAAGCAAAAAAAGCCTTTCAAACCTTGGAATCAACATTTGCTACTACTCTAATTCTACTTCATCCTAATTCCAATAAGCCCTTCTTCCTAGAGATAGATGCATTAGAGTTTTCCCTAGGGGCCATTCTTCCCCGATATGGAGATGATGTACACCTACATTGGGTTCCATATCATTCAACGAAAATTTCCCCTCTAGAGATTAATTATGAAATTCATGCTAAAGAACTTCTTTCCATAGTGGATGTGTTTGGTACCTGGCATCACCATCTAGAAGGAGTAGCTCATAAAGTTATTGTGTATACAGATCACAAGAACCTAGAGTATTTTATGACCATGCACATCCTCAATAGAAGGCAATCTCGATGGAGTAACTTTCTATCCAGATTCGAATCTTCCATTACATACCATCTAGGATGTCAACAATGTCAGTGAGATGCCTTGCCCAGAATATCTTATCTTGCACCAAAGAAGGGTGAAGATGCACCCATACTGACACCCATACCGATGCTTATACTTACATTTATACCGATTCCTATACCGTTGCTTATATTGATGCTTTGGTATCGACACTTATGTCGAAGCTTATGCTAACCTCAGGAAAAAATTGCACACCATGCATTTGCCCCGGTAGAAGACTTAGTATACCCCTGATATGTTGTAGTGTTTCTTTGACTTTTGAATTCGGATAACCCTTTAAATTGAGTAACAAATATGAGTCATTGTCTTTTTTGAAATCTCTCAATCCTTCCATCATGAAGTCAATAAAGATCTAATACACAATGTGTGATTTTCTCAACTCTCAAGTAAAAACTTGTATAGAACAATTTCATTAGAAGTTATTGGAATTGCATTAGGGAAAAAGAGATGTGAGTTTTGCAAAATTAAGCACAAGGATTGATCCAACCATATTACGGTGGCCTTGTAAGAGCTTTGTTATGAACTCTCCCCACATACATGGGAGAATAAACTGTAATCTGCACTCAACCATCTATTATACAGATTTTTTAACTATCATTAGATTTTGGAGTTAAGTGGAGTTAGTTCACACTATGAAACCTCCATAGTCTCATGTTTAACCTCAATTTGAGTCGAATCATGTTAGATATACCTAGCCATGTGAGTTGAATCATGGTAAACTCGAGTTAGCTCTTGTTTACTTGACATGATGCTTCTAGAATCCTCTATATAGACTTTGGAAAAACACTCTCCCCATTGCACTAATGGGGATTGACCCCAAAAACCTCTCTTTGTTAATCCATAAAATTTAACCACAATACCATACTCAAAGCTTGTCTAATAGTCCAAAACGTCTTTAAGTTATCTTGATACAACCTTAGTCACACCTACATTAATATCGACTTGGGCATGCATTTGACCTCTTTAATAAGAAGTGGATCCTCTCCTAGATTAAATTTGAAAAGAGGGCTATCCATGTGTGCTCTAATACCTACCCAAATCATTGTAAGGACCATCTATCATTGCACTTGATAGGTCTAACTAGGAAATAATGATAAGGGTGGATTAGAATCTTCCTTTCCCAATTACCGTTTTTCTTTGTTTTCCATCTACGCATCCATATGCATATTGTAAACATGTGGATGGGCTCGATTCTAAATATCACATCCAAATGCTACCTTGGTCCATTATAGAACCAGTTTTGCATGAACCTAGCAAAGTTGCTGGATTCTCTAATTTTTTCAAGACTTTAAGGAGTCTCGTCGAATTCTCTTGGAATTTCTTTAGAGAAAAGAAGTTATATTGTAGATAACAAAAACACCTAACTTAGATGTTTCTAATATTGTGCACTTGTAAACAACATCCAATGATCTTTTTCCAACAAAAACACCAATATGTACAATTCAAGATATAGAATCCCATGAACAATGTAGAAAATAATTCCCTTTATTTTTGGCAAGGATTTACTTCAAAGAAAGTCCTAAACAAATTTCTCAACTATCCAAGCCTATCAAACTTTCTTTTGGAGATAGTCGTCTACAGAAGCACGCGAACAACACAAGGAAGGAGATGACGCTTGGAGCACAACAAACAATACTGAATGTATTACTAGAGAATGTACAAAGGTAAGTAGCCCATTAGGGCAATAGGCGTATATACAAGTTGGGGGAAAAAACCTCCTAAAGAGCAAAAAAAATGCCCCGGCGGTCCTAGTGTGTTCACACATATCACTACCTAAATAAATCAACAAATCCCCCCTGGGAGTGATGCGGTGAATAAGGAGCTGGCACTCATGTACAAGGAAGTGCCAAGCTATGTGGAAATCACTCCACAAAAGGAAGTAAGCCCAAAGCTTTGCGAAAAGCTTCAAACTTCTCCCTAGGTAAAGCCTTCGTGAAAAGGTGTGCAATGTTCTCCTGTGTGGGCACATATTCCAAGTTGATCTCCCCAGCATAGAACCTCTCCTTGACATAGTGATAATGAACCTTAATGTGCTTAGTGCAAGCACGGAACACAGGGTTCCTCGCAACTGCCAATGTGCTCTAACTCTCAATGAAGATGGTGGTGGCACAAGACTGACCAACACCCGAATCAACCATAAGGCGTCTTAGCCACACACACTTAACAAACCCTGTGAAATCTACCCTATACTCAGCCTCATAATTGGAAGTGTCCATAGTAAGCTGCTCCTTGCTCAACCAAGATATACATGAGCTACCAAGCACGAAGCAAAATCCAGTAGTGGACACACAAGTGTCATTGCAACCAGCCCAATCAAAGTCGAAAAAGTAAGCAAATATGGCAGTAGTGATCCCCCCTTGGGATAAAACAACCGAAGTAGCCGATAACACTCAAGTAGCAAAAGATGTGCTTAATTGGCTGCCAATGCTTGACTCCTAGAAATGCATAAACCTGCTCATCTTTGAGACAAAAAATTGAATATCTGGCCGAGTAATGCATAAGTAAATCAAGCATCCAACAGCCTGCTGATAGAGAACAACATCAAATGCATCTGCAACATCATGAAGACTCAATCATAAACCTGTCTCCATAGGAGTGGCAAAAGGCTTACAGTCTTCAAGACCAAAATGCTGCAATAATGTGTCAATATATTTCATTTGACACAAAGCCATTCCACCATCAACTTGCACAAACTGAATGCCCAAATAGTGATGCAAATGCCCCAAATGCGACATCTCAAAGAAGGCATGCAAATCAGCCTTAAAATCAGCAATATGCTTCTCAATAGGACCAGTGAGCACCATGTTGTCAACATAGACAACAATGATCACAAGCACATCATTAGCATGCTTAACATATAAGGTTCTTTTAGTTGGACTATTCTCAAAACCATGTGCAATCAGATAGGCATGTATCTTCTCATACCAAGCATGTGGTGCTTGCTTTAAACCATATAATGCCTTCTTTAACCTTCACACTTGGTTTTCATGACCTTTCTTCACAAATCCAGAGGGTTGAAAAACATACACTTCATCTTGCAAGTCACCATTTAGAAATGTTGTTTTAATGTCCAACTGATGTACACTCCAAGCATGATGAGTTGCAAGTGCATAGATGCTACGAAGGGTTGTCATTCCGCAAGTAGGTGCAAAGGTCTCATCAAAATTAATGCCTCTTTCCTACGCGTAACCCCTTGCAAAAAGTCTAGCCTTATATCTATTAATTGTACCATCAGGCTTATGCTTCGGTTTGTATACCCACTTAGTCCTAATGGCCGTTTTTACATGAGGCAAGTCACATAGAAACCAAATACCATTCTTCGTTATAGCATCATATTCAGATTGCATTGTAGCCATCTAATTTTTTGAATTTTGTGCTTCATCAAACAAACCAGGCTCATTCTCATCACAGAGACTAGATGCAGCCATATCATAGAAATGCAATGCAAAAGAGGCACTATGAGAGCTTGAACAAGTAGGATATCACAAAGAAGCATCTAATTTGTTGTCACACAAAGTCTGCACCAACCATTTTTGACATAGTTTTTGCCTGCTCAATATCAACTCTTTCATCAACTAGTGCATCATGTAAATCTGCATCAGAAATGGAATGATCTGCATCATCACATGAAACCTCCAAAGGCTAGGAAGCTGTCTCATTGGGACCAACACTAGAATGTCCACCTGTAAAATGAGGCAACAAAGTATCATACATGTCTTTGGAGCTAACAGATGTCTCCTTAATACATGAAAGCAATGGCTAAATAGCATCTTCCAAAAAAACATCATCACCGCTAACCAAAATGTGTTTAGAATGTGGATGATACAGATGATAGCCTTTACTTTCAGAAGTGTACCCAACAAAAATACATTTTACTGCTTTATCATCCAATTTTTTGCAATGTTGTTCAGGCACTAATGCATATGCCAAACAACCAAAAACATGCAAATGAACAACAGATGGGTTGCGATCATGTCAAGCCTCATATGGAGTGATAGACTACAACGCTTTATTGGGACACCTGTTAAGTATATATGCTGCACACATGACAGCCTCAAGCCAGAAACTATGTGGTAAAGCTTGACTCTTGACCATACACCTCGCCATCTCCATGAGTGACCTGTTCTTTCATTTAGCAACTCCATTCTCTTGAGGTGTATACAACACTGTAGAGTGGTGTTTTATCCCATGTTCAACTAGAAATGCATTAAAATTAGAAGACATATATTCCCCCCCTCCATCTCAACTGAGGATGCTCATTTTACATGCTGATAAATTTTCAGCCAAAATCAAAAACTGTTTGAAGCACATGAACTCTTCGAACTTTACTTTCAGTGGATATACCCATGCATGCCTAGAAAAATCATCAATGAAAGTCACGAACTAAAGATAATTTCCAAAAGATGGTGTCAGCATAGGACCACAAACATCACTATGTACAAGCTGTAGTTTTTGAGTAGCCCAAACTGAACGATCTTTTGGAAATGAGGAACGCTGCATTGTGCCCAAAATACACCCTTCACAAACATGTTTTCCAGGTGCCTCCAGTTTGGGCAAAGAGGACACCATTTCAAATTTTTGCAGGCATAGCAAACTAGCAAAATTCAGATGACCAAAGCGCACATGCCAAAGCTTTGCTTCTGACATAGCCTGACAATCATGTACTACACATGCGGAATCATTCACAGATCTTTCATAGTTTATGAGCTTATATAGCCCATGACATAAAATGCCAGAAGCAATAATCACATCGCCATTTGACAGATCATGAATTATACACATGTCATCAATAAATTTCACAACCAAAACAATCTTGGCTAATGCAAAAACTAATAACAAGTTCTTCTTGATCCTTGGCACAAATAAAGCATCTGACAAAGTGAAAAACCTACCATCAGCAGTAGTCAAAATGATCTTACCGATTCCCATAACAGGATAAGAGGAGTTGTTGGCGCATGTAATAGTATTCATTGTAGGGGCAGGCTCAAGTGAAGAGAAGAAACTATGCTGCGAGGTAATATGTTTGGTTGCCCCACTATCAAAGTACGAAACATCTGAGTCTCCTCCAAACATGCACTCCTCATGAGAAGATCAGACAAAAGTGTAGACAGTAGTAAATGCCTGTTCTTCTTCCTGCACAAGATTAACAAACTCTGTTTTTGGTGTAGAGGCCTCTACAACAACCATTCCAACCTCTTTCTTCTTTGCCTCTTTACCAGCCAGTTTTGAACAGTTCTTTATGATATGATTATTCCCTTTACAATACTTGCAAAACAATTTTTGTTGTTTCCGATTTCTGCTCATCTTTATCTTCCTTCTTCGAATGTGGAACATTTTCATATTTCTGCTTACTAGTTGAAGAGCTCCATTTTCCTTTGCCCTTTGACTATCAAGGAAAGCATGATCTACAACACGCATAATGGATCTGTTCTGCCTAGACTGATTTTCTTGCAACAAAAAAGAGACTAAGTCCTCAAATGACAAGGCATTTGGATTTCCTTTCATCATTAACCAAAGAGTAGAAGCAAAACTCTGATATGAATAAGGAAAACCATTCAGAATGGTCTGCACAAGTGAGCTATCTAGCATAACCTCATGCGCAGAAATCAAATGTTCCTTCAAGTCTTTGATCTTTGTTAGAAAACTATCCATAGAATCATCTTTATTCATGTGCTCACTCTCCAACTATTTTTTGGAGGTAAGCAACACAAGCCTCATTCCTAGGTTGGTACAATGTGGTAAGTGTATCCCAAGAATCCTTAGCTATTGTGTAAGAGCGAATGTGAGGAATAATGTCATGTTTGATAGACAAAGCTATCAATGCATGTGCGTGGGAAACTCTACCATCCCAATGAATTTGCTCTGCAGTAGGTGCAGCAGAAATTGCAGCACGAACATGAATATGTAGAAAACCATTATGTTCGACACCTTCTGCATTAGCTTTAGTACATGTAGTTATAACAGTTGCAGGTGCAATAGGACGTTTTTCAACACCCTGCACAATGTTCCACAGTCCTTTTGCAACCAATAAATGTCACATAATATAAGCCCATAACGTGTAGTTGGTACCATCCAACTTATCCTCAACAATCAACATACGGAATCATCACTGCTTTCAACCATGGTCGGTGACTAAAATAGCTTGATGCAAAAAATTGACTGTATCTCAAAAAGTTGAACAAAACTGTCAAGACGAATTCTGTTAGACTTGTAGCAGACTTTGAGATGCTTATACTCGCGAACTACAAGTATATAGCTTTGGCACAAAAAGACAAAATAGCATGCACAAGCATTGTGATAATGCATTCGGAGGCCAAAATGAGATCAGATCGTGATTTTCGCACCACATACCAAAGCTATTTTTATCTCAAAAACATGCTGAGTATGCTCAACAAAATTCATGCGATTTTGGGACTACAGTTGGAGGAGTGTCGATGGCGCCCTAAATGAGGTGACCACCTACTCTGGTACCAATTGTTGGGGATAGATGTTTGCAGAAGCACGCGAACAATGCAAGGAAGGAGCTAAAGCTTGGAGGAAAACACTCAATACTGATTGTATTACTAGAGGATTTACAATGATAAGTAGCCTATTAGGGCAATAGGCATATATACAAGCCGGGGAAAAAAACCTCCAAAAGAGGGAAGAAGTGCCCCGACAGTCCTAGTGTGTTCACACACATCACTACCTAAATATATCAACACTTTCTCTAATGTGTAAACTTGAACTTGAACTCTAACTTGAAATTCAACTTCAACTTCAGAATCTATCACCTCCATACCCACTTTGATGCTAAAGGAGAACTTGATATTTCGAACTACAAAGTGTAGATGTAGACAATTGTGTAGTGACCTTTGCTTTAAGTCGACCTTCACTAAGTTGAAAACTTTTTACTAGAGACTGAACAATGTGCCCATTTCTAATGATGTTCACCTTTATGCAATATATACGAAACTTTGCTTTGAAGTTGAAGTTTTTTCGTGCTTTTAAAAAAAGCATAAAATATTCTTTTAAATGTAAAACACCTAAAGTAGAGAGCTCATCTTAGCTGAATCTGTTCTATCTCTAGGGCATCTATAGATCTTTCTATCCATTTGATAGCTCATCTTGGAAAAGGGTTCCCAATATTCCGTCCTAATGTGGACTCTTTACTTAAGAGGGAAAACTGCTTCATCTCACATTTCATTTATTAGTTGGTTACCATCACTCTAGTGGCCTCTCCTACATTGGAAGACGTCCTTGTACTTGTAGTCATAACCACTTGGATACTCTTGTTTCAAGTTTAATCCTTTCCTATTGATCAAGCAAACGTACTAAATACTTAGTATTCATATTGAGATCTCATTTCACTACCTTCAAAGCATAAAGACTTACCACAAGGCATTGGTTGAGATCCCTTTCTTTTTTCAAGTTTAAAGATCCACTCATGCTTCTTGTGATTTCCAAATCTGGAATTTTTTCTAGGGCTTCATACACATGACTATACCTATAACAAGACTTACAAACCACTCTCCATGATTTTATGTGTTGTGAAATCAAGCTCAACATGTGAGAATCAAGGACACAAATTAAAGTCTGAGGTTTATGTGATATGTATAGTGCTTAGACTCATATCTATCATCAAAAAGTCTAGTGAGACTCCCCATATTTATCCACGAAGAGTGATGGCACATTATTTTCTTGTCAACTTACTCAGTTGCATACATTATGATTTTTTATGTACTAATCTTGATATATTGTATTGGTTGTATTATTGTGTTAGGCCATTCTTCTATATTCTCTTTACGTAATAGAAGAAGTAGAAGAAGATCATTCTTCCTTGCCTCAAATTTTTGGACCCCATCCTTGTGTATGAGTATGTGTAAGGCCTCTCTTGCTTATCTCGCTTCTCTATGAGGATCACGAAAAAAGGTCCCTATTGTGCCAGATGTTGTGATTTCACCGGTGGCATAGAAAGGATATCAGTTCCTAGATATAGAACTCATTGTTATAAGGGGAGTCATGGCAAGACCGCCTTTCAAGGTACTCTTCGACATTAGGTTACCACATGATATCATTATTTCTCGACTAGTTAAGAGGTTACATCTAGAGATTATGCAATCAGAGTATGCATAAGTAGTAGAGTTAGCCGATGGGAAGGGAACTAAGACATGGGATCGACAAGTTGTTGATCTTTCTATTCAAATGTAGTCCTATGAGGAAAAGTTGGATTTTGAGATAGAAAGACTAGCACATTTCGATGTAGTCCTTAGTAAGAAGTGGCATGTGAGGAAGAGACTAACCATTGACTTTGCTTCCCATGTTTATCAGTTTGAGTATGAGGGGAGATCACTATTGATCTATGGAGAGCCAGATCTTGAAGAGACATTATTGGTAAACACTACCAAGTTGCTCAACATTGATTGTAAGTATATATATTTTTTCTTTATTTTGTGCATTCTTTGTGTATTATGATGGATTCATGGAGTCATGGAGACTATATTTGGAATGC
The DNA here is from genome assembly GCA_020310875.1 of Ceratopteris richardii. Classification (NCBI taxonomy): domain Eukaryota; kingdom Viridiplantae; phylum Streptophyta; class Polypodiopsida; order Polypodiales; family Pteridaceae; genus Ceratopteris; species Ceratopteris richardii. The sequence goes on from CM035429.1 coordinate 82,132,976, forward strand.
GCAACACTTTGAGTGAAAGTGAGAGCACAATTCCAAGAGTTATTCTTGAAAGAATTACCTTTAGGATTGCAAGAACATAGAGCATAAACTTGAAGTGGTATCGAGAGCAAGTCCAACCGCTCAACCACCATTTCAAATGAGTTTATAGGGGGAAAATGAAGTCCGCAAGTTCATGGAAAAGTACCTACAGAAATTATTGATCAAGCCTAGCTATTCACCCTTTGCAACACTAGTTCTTTTTGTGAAGAAGAAAGATGGATTGTATAGGATGTGGGTTGACTACCGCTCGAGCACTCAATAAGATTACTATCAAACAAAAATATCCCATGCCCAGGATTGGTGATCTTTTAGATGCTCTAGGTGGACCCATTGTATTTAGTAAAAAGATTTAAAAAGTGGCTACCATCAGATTAGAGTAAAAGATCATGATGTACATTAGATAGCTTTCAGGACCCTTTTTGGGCATTATGAGTATTTGGTCATGCCATTTGGTTTGACTAATGGACCAGCTACATTTGTGATATTAATGAATGATCTTCTGTATCCATTCATTGGAAAGTGCATTGTTGATTTTGTTGATGAATTGTTATTGTATAGCAGGACTGTGCAAGAGCATGAGAGTCATCTCCAATAAGTATTAAATGTTTTAAAAGAGAATCAGATGTATGTTAATTCAGAGAAGACTTGGTTGTTGCTTTTGAGGATCGAGTATTTAGGGCATGCGGTCTCAGGCAATGGGGTTCAAATGGATCCAAAGAAGGTCTTAGTAATTTTATCTTGCTTGCTCCTCACGATGAAGGGCAGTTACGATCATTTCTAAGACTTTCTCATTTTTATCATAAATTCACCTCTTGTTATTTGTCGATTGCATCACCTAAGGAAAACTTTCTTCAAGGCAGTGTTCTAGTTGCATGGAAGCAAGAGTAGAAATATAGTTTTGATACTCTAGAACAAGTTGTTTCAGAGGCTCCTATACTCAAAGTGGTAGATCCACATAGACCGTTTCAGTTAGATACAGATGCTAGTGGCATAGCCATAAGGGCAGTTTTGAGTCAAAATGGCAGGCCAATAGCTTTTAAAAGTAAGAAGTTGAGTAGAGCACAATGCCATTGGCTAGTGCATGAACAGGAGTTGTATGCAGTGGTGCATGCACTTAAACTATGGAGACACAATATTTATAATGTAGACTTTAAGGTATACATAGATCACCATTCACTCAAGTACTTTTGTAGAGAGGCTCTTTGGGTTGAGATCATGCAGATGTTTCATATCAAAATCCTATATAGAAGAGGCAAAGAGAATATAGTAGCTCATGCATTATCACGAATAATATATCAAATCAGTTTTATAGTTCTAGAAAGATCATTTCTTCAAAAGATAAATGAAGCAAAGGTAGAGGATCCACATTTTTTTATAGATTACATGATCCATCACTAGTGACTCTATCATAGGAGATGAGGAAGCTCTAGCTATTTCTTCACCTAGCAGAGTGAGCAAGTCCTTCCATTTTCCAATTTCTCATAGGAGAACGGAATAGTCAAATGGAAAGGAAACGTTTGTGTACTAGATTCCCAAGATTTGACAAGAAATGTCATGCATCTTAATCATGATTTTCCTTGCAGAGGACATTCTATTGCTGGTAAGACAATACATTTTGTTAGATGAACATTTTGGTGGCCTAGATTAGCTAGAGATGTCCACACTTATGTTCAACAATGTTGTATGTGTCAATTCAACGAAGCAAAAAGGGTAAACACACTAGGTCTTTTGCATCCTTTACAAATTCCAAATCATTACTAGGATAGTGTATCCATGGACTTCATAGTCCGGTTACCATGTAACCAAAGAAGGCATGATACTATTCTAGTGCGGTGGACAGATTGAGCAAGATGGCTCATTTCATACACATGCATAAGATGATAAAAGCTCCACAAGTAGTATAGTTGTTTATCAAACATGTCTTTAGATTGCATGTGTTATCGACATCCATAGTTTCAAATAGGGATGTCAAATTCACAAGAAACTTCTGGAAGGTTGTATTTGACAAACTAAAGTGTCATTAAAAATGCATAGTGGTGATCATCCATAGACAGATGGTCAGTGGAGAGGGTCAACCGGATTCTAGAGAATATGTTGAGGGCATATGTGTATGAGAGAGAGATAGATTGGGAAAGTTATCTTTTACTAGTAGAGTTCTCTTATAACAATAGTCCTCACAAGGTGAAAAGAATGTCTCCTTTCGAGATGAACTATGGCCTGAATCCCAATGCTCCCACTAGTGTAGGCATGCAAAAGAAATGTCCTATTGGTTTGGAGTTCTAAGCAAACCTCCAAGAAAATTTAGAAACACTACACTAGATCAGCCATATACCGAGGTTTTTACGGAGGGAAATGAACGCTGTCGGAAAGATTTTCTTTCCTTACTTGCAAGGAAAATTGAATTGGAGACTTGATATGATGATGTTATGATCACACTACGCACAAAGAGAATTATTGTGAAAAGATTGTCGGCATGCAACTTCTAAATTTATCGAGCATGCAATTATTGTTGTTTACATCTATGAAATATATGTCCTCAAAAAGTAATAATTATGATAGCTCCGTGTGCGCTTTAATTTACAAACTCTAATTATAGAGTTGGAAGTTTATAAACGAAGGAGGGATCGAAATCTAAAGGAGGAAAAAGGGAAAAACAAAGTACGGAAAAGAAGGAGCTGATCGGTCAGACGAGAGGAGGGGATGGCTTGTGTAGCACGGGGGCTTCCATAGTACTGTTCTCTGAAAGTTTATTTCAGGAAACTATGATGATCACCTAGGGAGGGAGGTATGCAGTAGATTTGAAGGAGGCCGATTTCATGTTCTATGCTAGTACACAAATCATCTGAAGGAGTTAGGCAGCACATTAAAAGAAGACGGAGGGTCATCGTTCAATATACAGAGAGGGGTTGTCTGGAGGATCTTCATTTTCTTTCCCGTGCGGAATAATGATCTAGAGGAGGAGGCCAATACACATGATTCTTTCTGGCTAATACCAGACGACTCAGAGAGACACGCGCATTGAATTCTGACCACTTACATCCGACAACCAGACATATGTTTCAATAATCTCATGTTGGAGAAGTAAACAATTGATGCAGGTTCAGCTGATAACTTCAAGGACGCTATGCGCGCATAAATTATCTATATGCATGATCTCACAACATCAGAAGGAGACTCCGAGAAAGCTGACAGTCAAGTACTGAGGAGCACGATTCCCAATAATGGATATCAGACGCTGAAGGCATCCGTAATAATTGTTACTGCGATTTAAGGATTTGTATAAAACTTTCTAATTATTATGAACTCGGAATATTTTGCGCAACACTTCTGAGCTTATCATTTGTTCTTTTATGCTTTATACAAGGCCTATAGTTCTCTGTATTCTTGCGCTACGCTGTAGTTGATATTGCACTAATGCAGTCAAGTGCCTTGTTTTTTGGATACATATGACTGTCGCTAACACAACAGTGAATGATGTGTCTCAATTCCCCACAGGTTGTGGTTAGTAGCTAGCTTTATTCTTCTGGTTTTTCACATACATCACACATCGCTATGTAACAACTGCACATATGGCTATAAATCAAGTTCTATTTCATTCCTGAATTACTTTGTTTACTTTCTTGTGATAAATCATGCAAAGCATATAGATACTTCTTTTTCTAAAAACTCCATCCTGATCGGTAATTGAGGTCATGGAAGGTCAAACTAAAGAAAGTCTGTGTATTGATATGAAATAATTACGTTGATGTATGTGTACTCAAGCACGATAATCTTTCATTTGATATGAGCATCAATGTACACCATTAATTCTTTGAATCTATGTGCTTCTACACTTATAAGTCACTCTCTACTTTTTGAAGAACCTCAACAAGAATAGCGACCATTGACAATTGTTACCATTTTCTGTGTTGAAAACCTCGCTTTGTGGAGAAATTATTTCTTTACATCTTGAACTTTACTTTACTTGATTTTGCATCGAAGTATGAAGCTTGCAAGAATTCACATACAAGACCGTACAGAGAGCGATTACATATGCCTCACAATAGATGTGTGACACTGGGCTAGATAATTTATTATGACAATAAATCTTGTTTTAAGACAAAGAAAGTGAATGCGATAGTCGATTTCAGATATGTATGAGTTGCAATTGATAATAATCTACTTTGCACTTTCTTTGCCTGAGTATAAACATGAACATTGAAATAGTCGAACTATATGTTTGAATGGATCACTGTCAGCATATATTTTATAACAACAGATATTAACAAGATTATGAATGAAACTATGACTTGACATATATTGAGTTTAGGTATGCATTCAAATGACGATCAATGCAAATGAGTTACTCAAGGAGTGCAAACAAGGCAAAGACTAATCCAAACAAGTTTCAGCTGTCAGTCATGGTGTCACGATACTTGGAACAACAGCCAATAATAAATTGAGCTTTTCGCTCAGCTCCGAACTCCAAATATAGAGAATAGCATATGTGTTTTGAAGCTCTCGCAAAGACGCATCCAATGGTGGTATTCTCACTCAATTCGGACGCTTCTCCTTCAAGTTATGAGCAAAATACTGAGTCACGGGAATGAACTTCCTACACTTCAGCACTTCCTACACTTCGCACACACCTTAACCACAACAAACAAACACTTTCATGGATAGACAACACTTACTAGCACTCTTGTCAAGCAACACACATGCATACAAGCTCACAAAGAAGAAGATATAAGGAGGAGAACACACAAATTCGAATTTCTGTGTCTTATGAAAATCGTTTAATTAGGTCAACAACGGCCAAAAGTCTTTACTAAGAGTCACAAATTGACTTATATACTTGTGCCCTAAAAATGGTCCTTTCACACAAGAGACCGGCATTTTATTCACTAAAAGACTAATTTCCTACTAATTTACATGGGTAAGCTTCTAATCTTCTGTGGGGATGCATCTAGAGGACTCCTCTAGTGCATTTACATTGGAAAATATATTACAAGAAAGGTTATAATACAAAAATTGGGTGTCCAAATCGGAAAAATTTTGGGGCCCATCTTTTTCTCTGCCTTGTGTTCTCTTTAGCTCTACAACACTCTCCCCCTCTTCGTCTCTGTCGTCCCTTGAGAGGCTTCACTTCTTGTCTTTCCCTTGTTGTCCGCACGCATCCTTTGGTCAGTTCTGCCTACTGGTTGGTCTGGCATTATGTTTTAATGGCCCTGCTCTTGATTTTTTCTTTTACATCTTCTCGGCCTGATGCATTTGTGCTGCCTGTTCTTTTCTTTTCATCGTCTGCAACCCTTGGTCAGTTCTGCCTGTTTGTTAAACAGGTGTTCGGTTTTGATGGCCTCTTCTTAATTCTTGTTTTACATCCTCTGGGCCTGATGCATTTGTCTTGCCTTATAAGTCGGGTTGCCACGCACGCCACGAGTGGAAGGTATGAGGATGTGATCCTTCAGTCTTCGATCTAGACCTTCCAAAGATCAAGAGGTTGAAGCACCCTCTTGTGGTTTCGGAACCGCTGGATATCTTCTTGCACTTCTTCATGGATACTTTCTTGGCCCTGGTTCCTTCTTCCACCTACATGCTTTTTCCTTGATATGTGCCCCTGCGGGGCTCTGTGCAGAGATGGGTGTTGCACCCCTGCGGGGCTTCTTGCAGAGATATGTCTTCAGATATTACCTTTTTAGTGAAGCTTCTTTTGTTGTCTTCTTCGTTTCTTCTTTTTGCTTGATTCTCCCTAAACATTGCCCCCCTTCTGAACTCTGTCCTCCCCGACAAGCTTTGAAAGTCGACGGGAGTATGTTCTATACACTTTCTTCTCTGTTTCGTTAAGCAAATTGGCTTCACGTATCATTAAGTGTTTCCACTGTTCTGCCTTTACTCCATCGTTAGGTGGTTTTCTATGATCAGTGAAAAAGCTCAATTCATATGCCACTAATCTGGCATTCAGGTTGGATGACATCTTTAAAAAGAATTCTAAATCAATTTCAAAAAACCCTGTAAAAAACACTTCTTCAAAAGTTTGCATATAAGTACTTGGCAAAAACATGAGTCTGGAGTAATAGGCCATTATTGTAGGTCCACTGGGCATAATAGACCAATCAAAAACAAGAATTTCTGTTCCCTGATTAATGCCAATGAAGTTCAAAAATGTATATGCCGCATGCTTGAAGACCTTCAATACTGTAAGTATCATACTGAGTATTTTATTTGTCAGCTTGATAGTTAAATCTAGTACAGTAGCATAAGTCTGCAGCCAAAATTCAATCGTTTTTACCATGTAATCTTCTGTAGGTAAATAATGATGTGGTGGACTTGGAAGGAGTGGATAATTTAGCCATTGTTTATTGATTACACCAGTCTTTTGCATGTCCAAAAATTCGCGTGCTTCTTGTTGGTGCATGACAATCATCAATTGAAGGATTATGGAGAAATGAAGTCAAGGAGTCAAGAAGGAAACAAAGTCAGATGGTTGAAGGAAGGACATTTTCAGAAAACTCAAAGATATGTACACATATGTACATTAGCTGACTTATACTCTTGTTTAAGTCATACACTTGTATATATTCATCTATAAATATGTTTGAAAATGTCGGGCAAGTAGAGCAGAAGAAGATTTGAGAATAGGGAGAGAGAAATTAGTGTCATTAGACACATGAAGAGTGAGTGAATTGTCCATCCTCACTTAGATGTAAATTTTCTGAGAAATCGAAAAATTTTGCGCCCGATATTTTGCTGTCTGCTCCCTCTGTGTTTAATCTTTTGAGAAATCCTTTTGCACGTATCTAAGTCCATAGCTAATCTATCTATGGCTAGAATTTGAGAGGTTAATTGTAATCAGGCTGTGAGAATTTTGATTAGGAACATTCATATGTAAGAATGTTATAACAGTCGAGAAATCTGGCGCACATTTCATCTTCAATGAAATGATCATTGCTCAGTCTACAGTGTAAAGTTTTACACAAATGAGGGCTTAAAATCTAAGTTGGAAGGTAAGCTATCTATGGCTAAAAGATCTTGATCAAACGGGATTTACTTTGGGAGAACCAGTGCTAAGAAGTTGCAGGTGTCAAAGTCGCCATTGCAGAGAAGCACTTTCAGACATAGGTAAAGTGTTTCACACATTTCTCAGGGTGTACTTAATCTTTTTGAGAGATTTAACTTGGCAAAGTTGCGCAACCTTAAGGCGAAGTGTTGTGCAAAGTTTTATCAAAAACTTTACAGGATTGATTAGTCAATGAGTGACTAATCTACAGCAGACTTTTCTGAAGAAACTGAAATTTTCAGAACAATCAATTTTCTGATAATTTGGTGAAGATTCTCTAAATTAGGTGGAGTCTAAAGTTGATCTTGATATAGAGGTGATCTAAATTCAAGGTTAACTTGTTCTTTTGGAGATTAACACTCTCCATCAGTGGTATCAGAGCAGGTTGTGTCAAAATTGAAGTGAAGAAGACTCCGACTATTGCAGAAATACAAAACTTTACATTTTGAAGGTGCAGAAGGGTAAAGGTTGAAGAAAGATCAAAGGAAGACATACAAAGAGCATCAAAAGGATCAGAAGGAGCAACATTCGAAGTAAAGGTACATTTATTATCTGTAAAGGTTAAAGATTTGAAGCTACAGGTGAAGTAAAGATGGGAGATAGTCTCCAAATTGAAAAATTGGATAGAGAGAACTATCCTGCATGGTCTATGAGGATGGAAGCTCACCTTATGAGCAAAGATCTGATAGGATACATCACAGGAGATGAAGAAAAGCCAGAATTCAGAGATCCTAGTGTTCCAACTAGGGAGGAGCTTGCAGATTTGAAGAATTGGATGAAGAAGGATGCTCAAGCAAGAAGCATCATCTACATGGCAGTCAATGACTATTTGCTTCCTCACATTAGAGGACTTGAGAGTGCTTGTGACATTTGGAATGCTTTGGAAGAGCATTTCCAAAATACAACCAAATCAAGGAAGGCTTCACTATGGGCAGAGTTTACTACCTTCAAGAAGAAGGCCTCACAATCAATTTCTGATTATGTGACAAAGATGAAGGACATTGCAGATTCTTTAGGTGCAGTTGATGAAGATATTGAAGAAGACAAATTGGTAAGACAAATACTCACAGGACTAAGAGGAGATGAAAAGTGGAAGCCTTTCATTTTATCTACAGAACTTTCATTAGATCACTTTACTCCTTATTTGAATCAATTGTTAGGTCATATGCTAACTTTTGAGAATGATGTCAAAGGAGATGTTGATAAGAGTGCAGGTCATGCAATGTATTCTAAAGACAAGAAGAAAGCTAATAAAGGGAAGCAACAATCAGGTGAAGAAGAAGGTACATCAAACCAAGCAAACTTCATAAGAGGAAGAGGAAATGGCAGAAGTAGAGGAAGAGGCAGAAACAACAAAGAGAATGCAAGAGCTTGTTGGATATGTGGTAAGACCAATCATCTATCTCATGATTGTTGGCATAATAATCAAAACAATGGTAATTATCAGAACTTTAATCAAAGAGGAAGAGGAGGTAGATTTCAGAGAGGAAATTTCAGAGGTAGAGGTGGTAGGAATTCTTTTGGAAGAGGTGGTGGAAGAAACTTCCAAAGTCAGTCCTATAATAACACCTACTACAACTATGCATCAGATCAAAAGGAGGATTCGACTCTCATTATGAATACATGTGAAACCTCACATGAGGACATGAGAGTGTTCTATATTGATTCAGGATGTAGTAATCATTTAAGTGGAAATATTGCTTTGATGACTGACCTAGATCATAATGCAATTAATCATACAGTGCAGACAGGTGATAATACAAAGCATAAGGTAAAGTCAATTGGTTCAGTCAAAGCTAAGGATGGGAGCACTCTTCTGAGTAAGGTACTTTATGTTCCCACAATTCCAAAGAATTTGATCAGTGTAGGTCAAATTGTGGAAAAAGGATATGAGGTAAGGTTCACAAATGATGGAGTTTATGTGGAAGACCCTAGTCAAGGGTATAAACAAGTTATTGCAGGAAAGAAAGAAGGAAGGCTTTTCACATTGAAGGTACAAGGAAATGTTGGACATGCTATGTTCACATATGGTGAGCAGAAGGTGTCAGAATTGGATCTTTGGCATAAAAGACTTGGACACTTTAATGAAAGAGGTATCAAAGAAATGATTAACAATGATTCAGTGCTTGGAATGCCTAACATTGCAGGTCAACACATGACATACAGATGTGAGGCATGTCAATTAGGTAAGGCTCATAAGCAATCCTATTCCAAGCATGGATTTATGTATTCAGAAAGACTTGAATTGGTGCATACAGATGTGTGGGGTCCTTCAAAGGACTTTAGTATAAATGGTTCAAGATATTATGTCATATATGTTGATGATGCTACCAGGTGGATCACAATTTATGTGATTAAGGAAAAGTTAGAAGTGTTTAATACATTTAAACACTATCATGCATATGCAGAAAGGATTACAGGTCAAAAATTGAAGAGACTAAGGTCAGATGGAGGGGGAGAGTATTTTTCAAATGAGTTCAATGATTATTTATGGAATGCAGGTATAAAGAGAGAAGTTACTTGCAGGTACTCTCCTCAACAAAATGGGGTAGCAGAAAGAAGAAATAGGACTCTTGTTGAGTTTGCAAGGTCCATGATGAAAGAGAAGAATTGCCCAAATTATTTGTGGGCTGAGGCTCTTAATACAGCTACATATTTGGTTAATAGATTGCCTTGTAAAGCTTTGCAGGGCATGACACCATATGAAGCTTGGTGGGGTAAGAAACCTACCTTGGATCATTGCAGAATATTTGGATGCTTGGCATATGCATATGTGCCATCTCAATTGAGGCATAAGTTGGAGCCTAAGGCAGAGAAGTATGTATTTATTGGTTATGATGATAAGCAAATGGGATACAGGTTGTGGAGTCCATCCACAAAGCAATTTATTGTATCCAAGGATGTTACATTTGATGAGCAAGGTACTTGGTATGCAGGTAAATATAATGTACATGCAGATGATGAAGAAGTAGTGGAACAAAGAAAAGGTAAAGCAAAGGTTCAATTACTTGATGAAAGTGAGAGTAATGAAGTGCAGATTGAAGTTGAAGAGAGGCCAAGGTTTGATCCAGAATGTGATGAACCAGAGACCTCAAGAAGTGCAGAAGTTAGGAGATCATCTAGGCACAAATGGCAACCTACAAGGTATAGCTATGACACTTCATTCTTGACTACTAAAGATTATGCTTATTTGGTAAAAGCAGATGAAGACCCTTCTACATATGAAGAAGCCAAAGGGAAGAAGAATTGGGAAGATGCTATGCAAGAGGAGTATGATGCATTGATAGAGAATCAAACATGGGATTTGGTTCCTAAACCTAATAGTCAGAAGATCATTGGATGTAAGTGGGTTTACAAAACAAAGAGATTTGCAGATGGAAGTGTGTCTAGATACAAAGCTAGACTTGTTGTGAAAGGGTATGCACAGACATATGGAGTGGACTATGATGAGACCTATAGTCCTGTGGCAAAGATGACAACCATCAGGACACTCATAGCAATTGCTGCTTGTAAAGGTTGGAAGTTGTCTCAATTAGATGTTAAAAATGCTTTCTTGAATGGTTACATTTCAGATGAAGTCTACATGGAGCAACCAGATGGGTTCAAAGATCAAGTGAGTCCAAATTATGTATGTAAGCTCAAGAGAGCTTTGTATGGGTTGAAGCAAGCCCCAAGGGCTTGGAATTATAGGCTTGTAAAATTCTTGAATGATCTTGGATTTCAAGCATCAAAGGCAGATAGTAGCTTGCTAGTCAAAGCAAGTGAAGATGGGTTTATTTATGTGTGTATTTATGTTGATGACATAATACTTACAGGAACAGATGATAAGGGGATACAAATGATCAAAAAGCAGATGGAGAAAGAGTTCAAAATCAGTGATTTGGGGAACTTATCATTCTTCTTGGGAATGGAGATCTCTTATACTCAGCATGGAGTATATGTGACCCAAGAAAGGTATCTTAAAAATTTGCTAACCAAATTTAAAATGGAAGATTGCAGGGTTGCACCTACACCTTTGGAAGTGAATCATAAATTGTCTAGGTTTGGAGGAGAAGAGTTCAGAGATATGAAACTCTATCAAAGTTTGGTTGGTAGCTTAATTTATGCTACATTGACAAGGCCTGACTTGTCATATGCAGTTGGTTTGCTTTCACAATTCATGCATTGTCCTAGAAAGGAACATTGGATTGCAGGACAAAGAGTACTTAGGTACATCAAGGGTACACTCAAAGAAGGGTTGTACTATGGGTTTACTTCAGATACAAGAATCAAGATATATAGTGATGCAGATTGGGCAGGTAATGTGGATGATAGAAGATCAACACATGGATACTTGTGCTATGTAGGAGACAAATTGATTTCATGGTGTTCCAAGAAGCAACATACAGTTGCTTTGTCATCCACAGAGGCAGAATATAAAGGTATGGTGGAAGCTGCAAAAGAGGTAATATGGTTAAAGACACTTTTGAAAGTTTTTGATGTGATTCAGAGTACTCCTATTATTTGTGGAGACAATATGAGTTCATTATACTTGGCAGCTAATCCTGTATTTCATGCTAGAACTAAGCATATTGAAATACAGTATCATTTTCTGAGAGAGAAGGTCATTGAGAAAGAGATTGAAGTCATACACACTCCCACAAAAGATCAAGTTGCAGATATGATGACTAAAAGTCTAGATGGACCAAAACTACAAAGATTCAAGGATATGGCTGGAGTAAAGAAGATAGAAAAGAACCTCAATTAATGATTGAGGGGGAGCTGTTGGTGCATGACAATCATCAATTGAAGGATTATGGAGAAATGAAGTCAAGGAGTCAAGAAGGAAACAAAGTCAGATGGTTGAAGGAAGGACATTTTCAGAAAACTCAAAGATATGTACACATATGTACATTAGCTGACTTATACTCTTGTTTAAGTCATACACTTGTATATATTCATCTATAAATATGTTTGAAAATGTCGGGCAAGTAGAGCAGAAGAAGATTTGAGAATAGGGAGAGAGAAATTAGTGTCATTAGACACATGAAGAGTGAGTGAATTGTCCATCCTCACTTAGATGTAAATTTTCTGAGAAATCGAAAAATTTTGCGCCCGATATTTTGCTGTCTGCTCCCTCTGTGTTTAATCTTTTGAGAAATCCTTTTGCACGTATCTAAGTCCATAGCTAATCTATCTATGGCTAGAATTTGAGAGGTTAATTGTAATCAGGCTGTGAGAATTTTGATTAGGAACATTCATATGTAAGAATGTTATAACAGTCGAGAAATCTGGCGCACATTTCATCTTCAATGAAATGATCATTGCTCTGTCTACAGTGTAAAGTTTTACACAAATGAGGGCTTACAATCTAAGTTGGAAGGTAAGCTATCTATGGCTAAAAGATCTTGATCAAACGGGATTTACTTTGGGAGAACCAGTGCTAAGAAGTTGCAGGTGTCAAAGTCGCCATTGCAGAGAAGCACTTTCAGACATAGGTAAAGTGTTTCACACATTTCTCAGGGTGTACTTAATCTTTTTGAGAGATTTAACTTGGAAAAGTTGCGCAACCTTAAGGCGAAGTGTTGTGCAAAGTTTTATCAAAAACGTTACAGGATTGATTAGTCAATGAGTGACTAATCTGCAACAGACTTTTCTGAAGAAACTGAAATTTTCAGAATAATCAATTTTCTGATAATTTGGTGAAGATTCTCTAAATTAGGTGGAGTCTAAAGTTGATCTTGATATAGAGGTGATCTAAATTCAAGGTTAACTTGTTCTTTTGGAGATTAACACTCTCCATCACTTCTCTGCGACGTGGCGTTGGGCAAAAAAAGGGTTTACCTGTAGTAAATATGGTGCGGCTTGCCAATGCACCCGTAGTGTAGGATTTATCTCCAAAAATTTCCTTCTCCAAATAGGTTGTGCAGCTTCAAATTCTTCTTGAGTGTAAGCGAATGTGTTAGGTTTGAAGTTTAGCTGCTCGTCTGTAGCTTCTCTTTCATCAGTCCGTAGGGAATGTTGAAAGGCTTCATAATCATATCCAAGTCTTTACCATTGATCTTTGCTTCCTTTATGACTTTGATGACCTCATTCTCAAAATTTTCTGTCAACCGGGACACCAATAGTGCCCGTTCCTTCCGACCTATTTCTAGAGTGCATGGCATTAGATGATCATCATGTATGTCCGCCATCTTCTCATGTATTGGAGAATTAGAAATCGGGGGAGATAGAGGACGTACCTCTACCTCGTCAGTAGGATTCTCTTTTGTTGGCTCTACTGGTGTCCCGATTGGTGCTTTCTGCTTTGCTTGGAGCTCTAACTGTGCTATACGTTCAGTCTTCTCTTTACTTTCTTGCGTGGCTGCTCTAAGTGCTTCTTTTGCCGTAAGCAGTTCATTGCCAATTTCTACTACGTGATCCATATTTTCAGTGTAGCTTGCTGCAAGTTTTCCATGGGATGTATTCAAGTGCTTTTTTAGCTCAATTGTTTCTTGAATGTACTTACGTTCCCATTCTTCTTTCAATTCTTGCTCTTGTTTCAACAAATCTGCATATTTCTCGATTTGAGCTCTTAATTCTCTCTGATCGAGATCCGTTGTCTCTTGTTTTTCGATAGGTTGATCCTATAACAATGACTTCATCAGTTCTTTATTTCTGATTCATAAAGTGTCATTTTCCTCCATGTATACCTTCAGTTGTAGTTCAAATAGGTGACTTCTAGCTTTCATTCGCTCTTTGTCGGCCTCACTGGCTTCATGTAATCTTTGTAAGTCCATTAGTTGTGCCTGGAGTTGATGATGTTGGGTCATTAATGTGTCACATTGTGTTTTTACCTCAAGTAGCTCAGTTCCTTTGGCGACAATCTCTTTTTGTGCCTGGATTAATTGTGAAGATAATTGTTCACTTATAATTTGGAACTGATTCTTTTCCCTCATGGCTTTGTCGTAGTCTGCATCTGTATCCATCATCTGTTGTTGTGTATCCATGGCCGTTTGTATCATCTGCTTGACCACATGTTTTAATTCTGTGACATCCACATTTAACCATGTTTTAGGAATACTCGGTTCTTCTCCTGTTGTCACATCTTTTCCTTGTGCTGCGTGTATTGTAGTGTCATGGGGCTGCCTAATGTGGAGTTGTATGCTTGGCTCAGCCTCTATGTGGTCCATCTTGCCTTGCGGTGTATCATCCGGCACTTCAATCACAATTTGCTGTCTATTTTTGTGTAGGTCTGAATCTTCATCCACTGGAGTTTGCATTTCTACCTTGATAGGTTGCATTACTTCTTTATTCGATCTGGTAGCTTCTTTGATACTAATCTTTGTTGTATCATTCAATTGAATGATAGGATCTGGTTTCTTGGGTTCTTGAATCTTGGTCTGCCCCTGTTGGTTGTCTGGCATGACTTCAACTTGATTAATTTCTATCCATTCTTCCTCGTGAGTTTCTGTCCTTATGTCTGTGTCCAAAGTATCTTTCTCAGGACTAGATTCTTCGTTGGAGCTCGAATCTTCTAAGCCCAGTTCTTTGTATCTGGCGAATTGTTCTGGGATCTTTTCTTTGCTCCGTTGTTGCTTTTCTTGACTTGCTTGTCTGTAATGATGGCCTTGAACATTTAGATTCACTTTCCCTTGCATGTACTTATGTGTCTCTTCTAGGGCGGCGGAGAGGTCTCTCTTGGTGATTGGTATTTGTGCCATAGGAATCTTCAGCAAATTATGTGTCCTCTTTGATTGAGGTGTGGCCTGGGCTTCTTCCTCTCTAAGGCGCTTTGTACCCCTCATGGAGTTCTGTGAACTGGTTCCTGCTTCTTCAACAGCGATAGTTGCTTTCTTTTTCTTGGGAACTGTAGCTGACTTGGCATATTTGGCTAGCCCTTCTGAGGTTGGCATCTCACGTAAGCAATTTTTCATATCAAGTGCCTCATAGATGAGTAAGGTCAAAGCTGAACTGCCATTGAGAAACTTTTTCTGACCCCACTTCTTCTTGGCTTCAAATAATCGGTCTTGAACATAAGGCGTCATGTTTACTTTATTGCCGACTTGCCTCATCGCATGTGAAAGCAGTTGCACCACGATCTTTTGAGGGGTTGTGTATCTATGCATACTCGGGAAACAAAAGTGTTGATGCACTAAATGGACAACATCTTCAATATCTGTTCTGTTGATATCCAAAAGGATCTCTTTTTTGGATATGACATTCCTCTTTGACATTGGTGATTCCTTCTTGATTCCATCCGAAAGCTTTGTTGATTATCTCATGAGTGAATTGTATGGTTTTCGAGGTACCCACTTTGTCCAATACGCGTGCCTCATGAACTGATATCCTATTCACTGCAGGCTGAAGTGTGTTCATCACTTGCATGAATCTTTGAAAATCCGGCAAATAAATAGGCAGTTTGAGAAATGCCTCTATTCTTGCTTGTGTCCAAACATCCACAATGCGAGGTAATCCGTGTATGATAGTCTTGAAGTCTTGTGACATAATAGGGAAGTAGTGATCCCTATCCATGATCTTTATGGTTGCCATGAAAATAAGGTCCGACACCGATTGGTCATCCAGAAACCAATGGCCTCTTGCTTTTGTTATAGATTCTAGTGGAAGAAGCTGGACCTCTTCCACTTGTGTCTCTTCGGAGTTAGTAGATGCCATCTGCACTCAATATAGAGTATGAATTAGTGGCAAGATAGTATCCAAAACCCTCCTTCATTTTTCTTTCATAAGATTGGCAATGCTCCACGTGAATGGTGTCGTCTCTTTCGCGTGGGTGTGAGAAAGGTAATACCTGGTATTTTTCTTATTTTTAGGTATTTTTATGTTTTTGTCTGAAAGAAAAACAGAAAAGTTAGTTCACAGCCGAAGCAGTTATTAATTTTTTTGGAATTTTCTTTAAATTGTGTACAAGTGCTCTCCCATTTCCCAAGAGGAAAATGTGCTTCACTATCCTGAAATAGAAGAATAGCATGCCGAATGCTTGGCCTTGTGATGTGACCCTATCATGCATACTTTGGATTCTGGTAACTCCAAATGCGTGCAACTCGAATTATTTGGTAGATGTATACAGCTTGCTTTGTCTTTCGGCATCAAAATCTGCTTTATTCTGTTGGGAGGAATCGTGTTCCCAACCTTCCTGGTGATTGTGATGCTTCCCATTTGGTGCTTCTGCTTTGTCTGCTTTTTGAATCTTAGAATGACATGTGAATTGTGAATTGTATGTAGACTCCAACTCTATCCTGTAGTAGTCTAGCATCTGTCGCTTTTCCTTTAGATCGTACTGATTTTCCTTGTTCATTGGTTCATCCTTTTTAATGATTGTCCTTTGAGTACACGACTTTGGAATCCATATTTGTGTGCGGTCCGACTGGGAGGCTATCACCTTCTTCGGAATCCATACTTTAGCAATTCTTTGTGGAACTGAATATCGAGAGGGATTTTCATATTGGTTCTGTGGGTTCTTCTGCTATAGAAGGTAGTTCTTCTCTTGAAGGTATGCATCCATTTGGTCCTTCCTTATCCAAGCTTGTCGAGTGTAAGGAATGGGGTATATTCTAATAGGTGCAGACTTGGGATTACTCGGAGGACTAGTCTCTCTTGTGCATGGTTCTTCGCTAAGGCTGTTTTCAGATAGAATGACACTCTTGTGACTTGCTAGATTAGAAGATGGTATGCAAGCAGGATTCGGTGTGTCCTCACATGAAGCACTTGATGAAGGGGTTTCCATGGTGCTAGTGAACATACATGCATCACTTTGTTCATTTGAGTGAGTTTTTGACTCTACACTTGCGGCTTTGATTGGTCGTTCGTGTAGCATGCTGAACACTTCACGATGTCCTATCTTGGCTGAGATGTATCCTAAGGCCAATTGGATAATCACTTCATATTCGTATATCCAATCTTGACCTAACACTATGTCTTCCAATAAGTCCTTATCGTTACATACTAAGAGCTTCTATTCCATAGAGTTGTTTCCTAAGTGTAGAGGCAAGCTGATCTCTCCTATACACTTGGTGATTTTTCCTCCTATTCCAACCAACTGTGCCTTTGATGGATGTAATTCTTCCTTGAGTCGCTGAGTCAATGAAAATTTGATACAACTTATGGCGGCTCCTGTGTCAATGAGATCATCCACTAAGTGGTACTCCTTTTTTCTGACTCCCAAATTCAAATATGGTTGTGTCCTTGGTTGACCTAGGTTTTCAGTGGCTCTAAAATTAGCCATTGGGATGAGTTCCTCTCCTAGGCGATATCTCTCATCGCTCTCTCTCATCCACTCTTGCCGTTTCTTGATTCGTTCTAGTGCTTCCTGTCTGGCTTCTTCTCGTATCCTTTCTTCCTAGATGCGTCTATTTTTACCCTTGATTAATCGTGACATTGTTTCTTCAGTCAATGGTTCTAGATATTTTTTCACTCGACACCCACTGATATAGTTTGGTAGTACTTCTCCATCTAGGGTGGCTAAGCTGATGGCTCCACTTGTAGATATACAATTGATGATCAACGGGCCATATCCTCTCTTCTGCAACTTCTTAGCGTGTTGTTTCAGAGTATATACCAAAACTAAATCTCCTTCCTTCAAATTTTTATCTTTAATATGAGCATCAAAGTAGGCTTTATGTCGCCTTTTACCAGCATAAATCCCTGCTACAGCTTGTAACCTAGTTTCATGAAGCTTCTCTATTTGATCCAATTGAGCTGATAGTTCATGTCCAGTCCACTCATAAGTTGTTGCTAATCTGAGAGTGGCTATTAAGAAATCAATTGGCAAAATGGCATTTTGTCCATACAGTAAGTTAAAAGGAGTAGTGCCTATGGCGGTTTTGTAAGCTACTCTAAATGCCCATAAAGCATGGTGTAATTGTTTGTCCCAATCAGATCTACCATTGTTTACAATTTTAGTGAGAAATGTGCACAGGATTTTATTTGAACTTTTGGCTTGTCCATTGGCTTGTGGGTGAAAAGGGGCTGATTTCTTATGAATTACCAAGAATTGATTCAATAAGGCTTCTATTACTTCATTCACAAAATGCATACCTCTATCACTCACAATTTCTATCGGTAGTCCAAATCTAGTGAAAATATTCTCGAAGAGAAACTTGGTCGTAGTCCTTGCATCGTTTTTCTTGGTTGCTTTGGCTTCAACCCATTTGGTCAGATAGTCTGTGGCTACAATTATGTATTCGGCATGGGATCCTTTAGCTGGGGGGCTAATAGGTCCTATGAAGTCTATTCCCCATTTTGTGAAAGCTCTTGCACTCATCATGGGTTTTAGTGGCATTTCATCCCTTCTAATTGGATATTTCGTTTGTTGACATGCATCACACCATTGAACATATGTGGCTACATCCTGATGTAGAGTTCGCCACCACATTCCAGCAAAGAGAATCATTTTTGCTGTCTTTTCTGCAGAGAAATGTCCTCCTGCAGCTCCTGTATGTGCCATCTCTAAAACAACAAGATACTCGTCTTCATGAATGCACATTCGCAAATGATTATCTCTTCCTCGTTTAAAGAGTTGTTTTCCTATAAGAGCATAGTCCTTACTTTGTTCTACTAGTGCTCGTTTTCTTGCTAGAGTGGCTCCTTCTGGGTACTCTTGGGTCTTTAAGAACTTCACCAGAGGCATGCTCCATCTTGGTGCTACAGTGGAGTAGCATAGAGTGGACTTCTCTTCTGGATTCCATTCTTGACAGGTTGGGCAGGCTGATACATAGTTATGCGCATCTCTCTGCATGGTTGGCCAATATATGCCCAATCTCCTTAGTGTTTGCCATGTTCCGTTCGCATTTAGATGAGTTTTCCATTGATTTACATGTGCTTTTTGAAGCTACATTTCCTGTTCCTCTTCTTCTACGCATCTCATGAGTAATCCATTTGAGTCTTGGTGATACAAACTTCCTACAATGATATGAAGGTTTTTAGTCTTCCATAGGTCGTGAGTTTGGTTTGGTGTGATCCCATCTTTAGGTCCATGCGTGAGTACAGGGATCAACTTTTCTGCCCATTGGGGACATACCTCGAGATTAAAAAGGTACGTATCTGGCAGATCATCTGGTATTCCTATGGGTGGTTCACCGTGTGTCATTCTTGATAGGTGATCCGCTCTTATGTGGGTATTCCCTTTCTTTACTACTACCTCAAAATCAAATTCCATCAACAATAAAAACCATCGTACTAGTCGTCCCGTATTACAAGGCTTGTTGACTAAGTACAGTAGGGCTTGATGATCAATAAAGAATTTGAATTTGTTTGCCAAAAGGTAATGTCGGAAATTTTTTACTGCATACACCATCCCTAGGCCTTCTCTCTCGGTTGTTGTATAATTGCGCTCCACTTGATTTAACTGTCTACTGGCATAGGCTATAGGGTGGTCTAACTTTCCAGTGTCTGCGGGTTGAGCTAAGATGCAACCAATGGCAAACTTGGAAGTATCTACGTGAATGTGAAAGGGTTTGTTCCAATTAGGTACTCGAAGGATTGGGGTTGAACTCAATCGACTCTTTAATTCATTAAAGGCTTTTTCACATTCTTCTGTCCAGTTAAACTGTGTCAATAATGCATAAAGAGGTCTAGCAATTATGGCATACATATGTATAAATCTTCGGTAGTATCCGCAATGTCCCATAAATGCTTGTACTTCTTTAGCAGTCTTTGGTCTCAGTAAATCTAGAATTACTTTGATTTTGTCTTCATCAGTTGAGATTCCATTCTTAGAGAAAATATGTCCTAATATCTTTCCTTGTCAAACCATGAAGACACATTTTTCTGGGTTGAGGCATACTCTATATTGTCGACATTTGGCAAAGATCTTTCCTAGTTCAGGGATATGCTCTGATCGTATAGCTGAATAAGTACATAGATCATCCACGTATACCTCCATACTCTTTATCAAGAACTCCTTGAATACATGACACATCAATCTTTGGAAAGTGGTTGGGGCATTGGTTAGGCCGAAAGGCATGACCCTAAAGGCGTACACTCCCCATTCAGTTGCAAAGGCTGTTTTATGTTGGTCTTCAGGAGGAATGACTACCTGATTATATCCTGAAAAGCTGTCCAAAAAACTATACACTTCCTTCCCTACCACTCTCTCCAAAAGATGATCCATGATGGGCAACGGGTAACTGTCTCTTATGGTACCGACATTCACTTTTTTCAGATTTATGCAAACTCTTTTTCGGTGCAACTACCAAAGGTGATACCCACTCCGTGTGTTCGATCTCGTAAATGAATCCAGCATCTAACAACTTATCTATCTCTTCCTTTATCTTTGCTGAGTATACATCATTGTATGTGTATGGCCTTTGTTTAGAAGGTTTGGCTTTGGAAGTCATAGGGATTCTATGAGCGCATATAGATGGATCGACTCCTTTCACATCCTTATAGGTCCAGGCAAAGACATCCCGATATTCCCTTATGAGTCGTATTTACTCTTGTTCTTCCTCCATTGAGACATCCTGTCCTATAAAAGTACATCGTTCCTCTCCTTCCTCTAAGGTTACTACTATTTTGGTAGTCTGTTCTTTATTGTCATATGCTATTCCTAGCTATGCTTCTCGTTTTGGCATTTATATAGCAATTCTTCTCTCTTCCACTTCATATTTTTTGAAGTGGGCGGGCACTTCAAATTGGTCTTGAGGCTTGTTTTCTTCATCATTTCTTGCTTTTTCTAATTCAAGCTCTTCTTCCTGTGTTGGTTCTTGATTTATTTCATTAATTATGACACGTACTTCTTGATTTCCACTTCCTATTTCCATTTGCTCTTGCTCCATTTCAATACTCTCGTAATCCTCTTTCCATTTTTTTTCAATTACTTCTCCTTCTTCCGCCTCTTTAAGGACTACCACGTATAGACTAACGTCATATCCTTCCTCGTCAATGCATTCATTCAGGGTTAGTAATTCTTCCTTTACACATACATCGAGAGTAGCTAAAATCTCCATCCAACCATGAGGTTCAAATTCCTCATCTAAGAATATTTGAGGCATATAGGCTGGATCTTGTACTGATCTAGCAACTCCTTGCTTTTGCTGCCATCCTTTCCTCCTATCCTCTTCTTTTTTTTGCAGTTTGGCATATCCATAGATGAGTGTCTTCGTTCATCCATGATTGATCACTTGAACCTATACTATGAATCGACTCATAGGTATATGTGTGGAGATTTATTCTTGTGGTGGTTCCTTCATGCTGTAGGTATACAACATCTTTTCCCCAATCTTCCACTACCTTTAGTTGTCTCATGAAAGGTCTTCCAAGTATCATTTCATAATTGCTAGGCCTTTCAAATTGACAAATCGCTAAGGTGTGCTCGAACTCAACTCCACAAGTGGTAAAAATTACTCATTCCAATAATCCCAAGGGTCGTTCAGTGTGTCCATCTGCCATTTGTATCTTCATGCGTGTTGGTCTTAGAGCTGGTTTTCCCCATTTCTCCCAGATTTCTCTAGTAGCAATTCCTACTCTAGCTCCAAAATCTAAGATGGCTTTAGTAGTGTAACCTCTATAGGTAATTGGAAGGCACGTGTTTCCTTCATCTCCCTCACTAAAATCTCCAACCTTATCGACTGGGATCTTTATTGTGTTTACTTCATCAGATATCTCTTTGTCTTCCGTCTTGCTCTCCAATTGACTGGTTAGTTTCCTTCAAATGTGGTTTGATCTTGAAAATTTCTTCCAATGTTAGGGTAGAAGGGATTTTTACTTTTTTGAGATGTTGTATGATATCTGATGTTTGGACTGATGGGTTAGGTTCTTTTTTCCTCATTGAGGGAATGCAATATACTTCCAAATTATGCAATGACACACTCTTGGAATTCTCTTTTGGAAATTCGTGTATTGGGTAGTGGAAAAGTAGGTTTTTCTAAGGTCTGTTGAGCGACTTCTATTAATTTTTTGTAGATCTCCAACCTCTCTTTCTCTAGGTCACCTCTAGGATATTCTCTTTCATGTTGTTCTATGGTAGGTCTTGCTCTTATTCATTCCTTGTACGCCTGAATCCACATGGCTAATTCTTCAGGCATGAGATCCGCTAAAATTGATCCCATCTCTTCTTTTTTTTCCTTTCCTTTCCGAATGTCTTCTTCCTCTTCTTGTTTCTCTTTTAGATTTTGTTCGCTTTTCTCAATTTCCTTCTTTTGTAGCAATTTATTTTCCTTTATCCTATCTTGACGGTTCTTCTATCTTTGTGTTCGTTTGCTTACAACACTTCTCTCAGGCTCTTCCTAGTCTTCAACTACTTGAGGTGTAGGTATGTTCATTTCTCTGTCACTTTGATATTTTTCTTCAGTTTTGCCTGGGGTCTCTCTAGCTTTGGCTCTAGTTATTTCTTTCAATGGTACGGTATACTCCTTATCACTCCCTGATGAATCTATCACTTCTATCACGTTAATCTGCACATTAGAGTTAACTTTGTTGGGGTTCTTTGGGCAATCTCTGAAAAGGTGTTCTTTACCACAGTCACTACAGTATCCTTCCCAGACTCGCTGTGGTGGTGGTGGGTTTGGTAGTGTACATTCTCTGATATAATGATCACCTCCGCATCTATAACATGGTCCTCTAGGTACAGGCGGTCTGTTCATAGGTCAGGGGGGTATGGGTGCTCTCGGAGCTGTGTACATTAATGACACATAGTCCTGCTCATATCCTTGGAAACTATCTGGTGCTTCCATGCCATAGGCATAGGGTTCGTACACTTGTCCATATTCTGTCATAGTGCCATCATAATTGGGATAGTTTCGTTGACTCTGGTCATAAGATGAGTCATATGGTTCATTACTAGTCAATGGTGTGGCTGGGACTATTGCTCTCTCTAAGTTTTCTTCAGGTTGAGCTATCTTTACTGGGACAACATTCTGAGGATGCGGTAGTTGTTGTCCTAACACTGGTTGTGGTTGAGTATATCCTTGATAAGCATAGGGTCGTGGTATTGGTGCCTGCTGCTGATATGTGGGATATCTAAAGGCTTCACCTCCCTGATCTCTCTAAGGGTATCCATAAGGTCTCATGACAGGTTGTACTGGTCTTGATTGCCTATTGTAAGGACAGTTTTCCGTGCCATGATTTGTGTTTTTTTGTTCTATGCTGCAATATTGTAAAGGTCCTAGAACAGGTGGTCTATTGTAACCATAGCCTGGTGGTGGGACTACTCCCCTAGTGCACAAATGAGAGGGATGATCACCTCCACAATGCATACATCTTCTAAGCATGGGCACTCTCATTGGGTTGTTGGGGTAGTTCCTCTGTCCTTGAACGTTCAACTTCTTCGCTACTAAGTTGGCTATTTCCTCAACATTGTTCTTAGGGTTTGATGTGCTGCTTGCTGAATCTTCACTCTTCATACTACCTTGAGGCATTTTCAGATCCTCCACTAGATTTTCTTCTAAGTCAATACATTCTTGCAAGGTTTGAACTCTCTTCACATACACCAGAGATCTTAATGATCCATTCAATAATCCTTCCAACAACAATGACACCATTTTATTTTGGGTGGGTTTCTCTTCAATAGGGCATCTATCCACATACTGCTTGAATCTTCTTGTTGCCAATCTCACTGATTCCGTAGGAGCTTGCTTAAAGCTATGGATTAATGATGACGAGTTGTTTTTAATTCCAGACTTAGTGAATTCCTCAATTATTTCTTGGTAGACTTGTTCCATATTTTGAAAATTGTTAGGATCTAATGGCTGGAACCAAGCTAAAGCTGTGTCTGTCAAAGTTAGGCCAAAAGACTCATATTGGATCAAAAAATCTTCTACTTGTTCAGCTCTGATTACTTGCTTGAACTCAGCTATATGATTGTAAGGTTCACTTGAGCCATCATAATGATTTCTCATGCATTTGGATACTTGAATTGGCCTTAATCTTCTTCCTCCTTCACGCGGTCTAGGCATCATAGGGAAAACTGGTCTTCCAATGGGTATACATGGTCCTCTTGCTACAGGTGGTCTAAGTGGGGCAGGAATTCCATTTCTTGGATCCACAGGTGGCTGAGGTCGATAATTAGGATTATTCGCAGGCATAGCAAACTGCACATGTGGTCTAACTAGGATTTGAGTTTGTTGCGTTTGTCCTGACTGCTGAAATGAATTATTCTGAGAGGTTCCATGTGTGTTTTGTGAAGTAGTGGCTTGATCCCTCGGGGGAAACACTGGAATGTTCTCATATTTCAACCCAGCTCTCTCTAAATCTGTTAGGGGCCAATACCTTCTCTAGTTTTTGTCCAAATATGTAATAATGGTCGAAAAGTCAGGATCTTGTAACTCATAGACAGTCACTGGGTTAGGGGCTTCTTCCCATAATGAAGAGTGGGCTCTAAGGAGATGCTCCATTCCATTGATCAAATACACATCCATTAATGAGTCATCTTGAGGAACCAAGTCTCCTCTCCAAATCCTAACAACAGTAGATCTCCCTCTAGGTGTGGTCACTTGCTCTTCATTTCCTTCTTCATTAGGGTTATGAGCATTGTTTTCTTCCCCAAGCTCATTGATGTTTTTGGGGTGTACAGTAACAACATACTTGATATCTCTTTTATCCATATACAATCCTCCTGCATACTTAACTGCTGGCCTAGGCACTATGTAAGCCTCTGAAGCTTTCTTCAGTCTAGCCACTAATCGGTTTAGACCATCTAAATAGATAGGTATCTTATTTTGGTTGGTGTTCACATATTCCAAAGATGTCCTATATTCTCCCTGAATAATTGACTTCATGCCAATCATTGGTACAATGTTTTGCATGTCCTCTGAAGCCATAGGAATTTCTTCTTCTAACTCACTAGAGGTCTCAAAATAATGTGAACGGCTACTTGGCTCTGCTACACTACCTACAAAAGAGATTACACTTCTTCGGCTTCCTAGGGTTCTTCCTGATCTCAGATTCATCCACTTAAAAGCTCTGATCAGTTCTTTGCTAACCTCTAGCTTATAGAACTCTTCACTATGGGTCAGAATTCTAGAAAAATTCAACTGGAAAAAGGACTGAATATGAAATCTCAAGTCACGATACTTGACTCAGAATTTCTTGATACTCGACCTTTAGACTCACACGATACACGATATCTGCCCAAAAAGGATACACGATACCTGGATAAGACGATACACGATACTTGTGAAGTATCACGATCAGGCAACCTCGATACACGATACACAGGAAATACGATACTCGATAGTCCACAAATGCGATACTCGATACTTGAGTAAAAGCGATACTTGATAATCAAGAGACACGATACACGACACTTGAGTTCACACGATACACGATACACGATACATGAGGGACTCAAAACTTGATACACGATACTTGGTCAGGAATCACGATACTTGTTACACGATACACGATATTCGGTGAAGTATCGCGATCGGAAGTAAAACGATACATGATATTCCGTGAAGTATCGCGATCGGAAGTAAAACGATACACAATATTTGGTGAAGTATCACGATTGGAAGTAAAACGATACACGATATTTGGTGAAGTATCGCGATCGGAAGTAAAACGATACATGATATTCGGTGAAGTATCACGATCGGAAGTAAAACGACACACGATATTCGGTGAAGTATCGCGACCGGAAGTAAAACGATACACGATATTTGGGAAGTATCGCGATACTCAACCACAGGAGATCACGATACTTGTGAGGTATCGCGATACTCGACCGCGAGAGAACACGATACTTGACCCTTTTTCAAATTTTTGCTGGAGTTTTTTGGATTTTGACTGAAAGACAAATGTTTTCCAGGTTCATCTACCCTCTCCTCTCTCTCTCTATCACCCAAAATACACCTTCTACCCCCTATAAGACCCTCATGATACGTGTCGCAGATCGTTTTCTCTGATATGTTTAATTTATGAAACACTGATGGGAGGACGATGAATGTGCTTACCTTGGGACTATATCTCAGCTCTCTACCCCCTCTGAATCATTTTGCATAGCTCAGAATGCTCAGATCTTCGTCCATGATACTCAGCAACAGTTTCTCACGATACTTGCTTTGAGCACAAGTGACTTACAAAATGGCATTTTTAGCTTTTATACTTTTGAGTTTTCCTACTCACTAAAAAAGAAGAACAACAAGACAAGGACTGAAAGCTACTCTAATTACTTAATCTACTCCCTTACTCCTCCTAGTCTACTCACTCCACTCACTTCCCTAGACTAATAACTCACTACACACACTTCAAGAGTGAGAAGTAGTAAGAGCGACTGAAAGTGACTTACCACAGAAGAGAAAATCACTACTCCTCCTCTCACTTCAATGCAAAAAGCTACTTACCATCACACGAATGCCTCAATTTGATTCGACACTCCTCGGCAACGGTGCCAAAAAACGTGTGTACCTAAAAACCAACTTAGGGACTTGTGGAGAAAGAGACTATACCTCAATCCCCCTCAAGTGCATATAGTGGGGATTCACGCTTTAATTATCAATCCGATGAGTATCAAAACCTAGCCGAGTGTATGAAGACATGCATTCAAATGACGGTCAATGCAACTGAGTTACTCAAGGAGTGCAAACAAGGTGAAGACTAATCCAAACAAGCTTCAGCTGTCAGTCATGGTGTCACGATACTTGGAACAACAGCCAACAGTAAATTGAGCTTTTGTCTCAGCTTCGAACTCCAAATATAGCGAATAGCATATGCGTTCCGAAGCTCTCAAGAAGACGCATCGAATGCTGGTATTTTCACTGAATTCGGAAGCTTCTGCTTCAATTTATGAGCAAAATACTGAGTTGCAGGAATGAACTTCCTACACTTCAGCACTTCCTACACTTCCCACACACCTTAACCACAGCAAACAAACACTTTCATGGATAGAAAACACTTACTAGCACTCTTTTCAAGCAACACATATGCATACAAGCTCACAAAGAAAAAGATAGAGGGAGGAGAAGACACCAATTCGAATTTCTGTGCTCTTGATTCTCACAATGGCCAAAATTCTTTACAAAGAGTAACAAATTGACTTATATACTTGTGCCCTAAAAATGGTACTTTCACACAAGAGACCGGTAGTTTATTCACTAAAAGACTAATTTCCTACTAATTTACATGGGTAAGCTTCTAATCTTTTGTGGGGATGCATCTAGAGGACTCCTCTAGTGCATTTACATCGGAAAATATATTACAAGAATGGTTATAATACAAAAATTGGGTGTCCAAATCGGAAAAATTTTGGGGCCTGTCTCTTTTTTTTGGCGTTCTCTTTAGCTCTGCAACATTAACCTACTTTCTTGGCTTAGAGCTTGTGTACACAAGTGTTGGTATATTTATTACACAAAAAATTAGATACATGATATGGAACTCAATCATAAGTTGAGTTCTCATGAAGGAGAACTACTTGATGATGTTATAGGTTATGAACAACTTGTGTGAAGTCTCAATTATGCTACTCTAACAAGAGTAGACATTACCTATGGAGTTAGTACATTCATTCAGTTTATGCATGCACCAAGGAAGCCTTACATGGAAGCTGCAAAAAGGGTGCTAAGGGTACAATGAAGGAAGGGTTGTTCTATCCCTTCACTTCTGACATAGATATAAAGATTTATTGTGATGCAAATTGGGCTAGCTCGAAGGATGATATGAGGAGCAGTTTAGGGTACATGTCCTTTGCACGTTCACATCTCATATCATGGTCATCTAAGAAGCAACCAACTATGGCCTTATCTTCCACAAAAGCAAAGTATAGAGATTGGAAAATGCAACTCAAGAAGCTATGTTGCTTAAGCAACTATATGAAGATTTGCAGATACACTCTTATACTCCAATAATCTTTGGAGACAACAATAGTTCAGTTTAATTGGCTGCTAATCTTGTATATCATGCGAGGACTAAGCACATTGAAAAGTACTATCATATTGTGAGGGAAAAGTTGCGTAGTAAGGAGATTCAACAATCTTATGTATCAACTCATTTTCAATGTGTAGATATACTCACAAAGTCATTAGATGGAACAAAGATGAGCATATTCAAATTGATGATTGGTTTGCAAGGAATCAAGGAGGAATGAAGACCAAGCACGTTAGGCTTGAGGGGCAGTTGTTGGTGCAATTAAAACAAAGCCCACATACTTGGTTGATTAGCTTATACTTGATTTATTGACATAACTTATGCAAGGGTTGATATGATCAACCTCTTGGAAAAAGCTCTTTACATTTACATTTGTAAAAGTGGTACACATCCATGTGGAGTTAGGAAGCTATAAAATAAAAAATCATTCGGTTGTTGACTAATGAGGGAATCTATCCTATACTTTAGGATTCAAGTTTTAGGTAGATCTTTGAATTTGAATTCAAGCATTGGCTCCAAGTACAACTATAAGAAGAGGATCAAAATGACCCACGTGTATCTCAAGCAAATGAGATCATTTTGAGGGAGATTCATTGTGAAGGAAGACCTTACCTCATAGCTCATTCAACAATCACACATTGAGAAATGTAAAATTTCTAATGACATTCTATTTATATATGAACTAATATGTACATGATCATTAGATTCTCATTTCGCTTCTGTGCTATAACTCCATCAGAATAGTGATCTTCTTAGAGCTTGTTCTTAGTGTATGATTGATCCTTTGTCATGATTTCAAGCATGCTAGATTCAAAATAGTCTCTACTACATGATTACAAAATAACATTACCATTTCTTCTCTTGATCGCGTGATATTTACTCATCTTCGATCACTGTTAACTCTTCAACCCTGAAATTGTCAGGATGCTCTTATGATTTGCTCAACATCTTTCTCTGTGTGTATTCCATCATTTTTTATGAAATCACTCATGATTGATAGCTTACTAAGATAATTAGATTTTGTCAAAAGCAATTAATCTAGTTGATGCTGAGCAAAGAGAACTGTTCAAAACATGGAACATGTGTAGGAACAAAAATAGCAAGATTCTTGTTCTTGGATCAACTCCTATCTATTTGTTTTGATTTATTGATTAGTGCATCATGTTCCAAGAAACATATATAATTATTTATGATCACTACTTAGCTAAAGAAGCCCACTACACTCTCCAACAATCATTATTAGCAGGTGTGAAGCAAGATCAAGCAACACCACTTCATCTCTGAAGATTATCCACCATCTCCCAATCTGTTTGAGTTTTTGAGATACCATACTTTATTTGCATCAAGGTATTTATTCATAGGCCATGGATGAAAGAAATTATATATTTTGGATGTTCGTTTTTGAGGATAAAGTGGGTAGTAGTAATAATGTGTTGTAGCCATATATGATGTGTCATGCATTGGCAGTGAAACGATTGTGGAATACTGTGCATGATATTGAGAAATGTCCTACTATACTTACAAATAGAATTATTTAAGGTGATGTAGATGTCATTTATGATCATGATCTTAAATCTCTCGAATTCCTATACCACCTTTTGTAGAGAAAATTTTTCAAGGTGAGAGATGCTCAGGAAAATGAACGTATGGTTTTTTCTATCAAATATGCCATTATCCCTCACCTTTACTCTTGCAAGGCAACGAAGGATGATTGGGTTACACATAGAACTTTTGACGAGGAAAGAAATGAGCATCGTGTTTCTTATCTCCAAGAAAACAGTTTGAGAGTGAGCATGTGAATGAAAAAGATTCCATGGTTAATTATCTCACAAAGATCAAAGATTTGAAGGAGCAATGGATTTGTGTTGATGAATTCTTACTTATTTAGCTTATGTGGACTATTCTTAACGATCTTTGAGATTCATATATGCGTTCCTCATATATGCTTCGATTAATGGCAAGAAACATTGAATAATTGCTATAATTTATTCCTTGACGGAAAATGGACTCTTTATGAAGTGACCATATGGAGCAAAAAATGGTTGTTACAAATTTTTGGAAGTGGCTATTTTGTGCGATGTAATCCTGCTAAAAAAAATGGAATCTATAAAAAATAAGTATGTCTAGGATATACAAGTTGTGTGAGTAGAAAAGTGAAAATGAAGACCAAGGACTTAAATAGGTTGAAAGTTGATCATTAGGATCCCCAATGGTCAAGATGAGATCCAATGAGAAAATTAAATGTGACATGTGACCCTTGGAACATAGAACAACTAATTATGAAAACTAATCAAATGATGACAATAGCACAACAAACACATTTCATAAGACCATATCAAGGTGGTGATCTTTTTTATCACTCAGTTTGGTACACACACATACATACATACACACATGCATATTACATGCATTTGCACATATACATACAAACCCACATATGCATATACACATATATGTGCATACACGCATGCATATGCATACATACATATACACACATATGCATGCATAAACACATAAACACACACACACACATTTATACATACACATGCATATGCATACATACATACACACACATTTAACACATGGACATATACATACACACTCACATATGTATACACACACATATGTGCATACACAGATGCATATGCATACATACATACACACACATATGCATATACATACACACATGCATATACATACATACATACACAGATGCATATGCATATACATACATACATATATACATAGATACACATGCATATACATACGCACTTGCGTATGCATACATACATAAACACACAATTTGATGTACACATGCATATACATACACATGTATACATACACATGTATACATACACATATGTATATGCATACACACACACACACTAACATATGTATACACAGATATGCATACATACATGTATACACACATGCATATGCATTCATACATACACACACATATGCATATACATAAACACATGCATATACATACATACATACACACATGCATATGCATATACATACATACATACACACACATACATACACAAGATTCAGTCGATAGTCAAGGAGGAAATGTCGATCATTCTTCGAGATAAAGAGGTCTTTGAAGAAGACTACATGGATGATGAAGTAACAGACAATATGTTGTACAAGAATGATGACGAAGAAGGAGCTAGCATACCAAGAGATCTAGAAGTGGCCAATGTAGAGATAGATATCCTTTGTGCATGAGATCTTCAAGAAGATGCTAAAATAGAGGACTTTTGAAGCAAACATTTGTATTTAGTAATTTGTGTTTTTTTTTGTTACATTCTTTTATACACTATTTCTCTATATTACCATTATTATCATATACTAATTATTTGAGTTTTTTTTTTTTGTAGAGTACGATGGGAGACAATGCTCCAGAAACTCCGCATTCCATGACACAAGAGGATTTCTTAGAGTTTAAATCTTAGGCACCTCCTCCTTATATGGAAATTGTATCACACTATTGGATCGCTTGTGATAGCACTCCCGCTGGCCTCACTTCTCCTAGTCTCACTCCTGTCAGCCTCAATCTGTCGGTGTCACTCCCCCTAGCATCACTCCTGCAAGCATGACTACTCTTGCACATGTAGACATACATACACACACAAATGCATAAAGACATAAACACACACACATGTATACATAGAC
Source organism: Ceratopteris richardii (assembly GCA_020310875.1). Lineage (NCBI taxonomy): Eukaryota > Viridiplantae > Streptophyta > Polypodiopsida > Polypodiales > Pteridaceae > Ceratopteris > Ceratopteris richardii. The sequence goes on from CM035429.1 coordinate 82,164,507, forward strand.
ACATGTATACATACACACATGCATATGCATACATACACACACACATTCGCATGAACACATGCATATACATACACATGCACATATACATACACACTCACATATGTATACACACATAAGCATACATACATGTACACACACATGCATGCATACATACATATACACACATATGCATATACATACACACACATATGCATATACATTCATACATACACACATACATACACACACACATACACATGCATACATACATACACACACATATGCATAAACACATAAACACATACACATGTATACACACACACATGCATATGCATACATACATATACACATGCATATACATACACACACATATACATACACACTCACATATGTATACAGACATATGCATACGTAGATGTACACACACATGCGTATGCATACATACATACACACACAAATGCATATACATACATATATACACACATGCGTACGCATATACATACATACATACACACACATACACATGCATACATACATACACACACATGCATAAACACATAAAAACGCACACATGTACACACACATACATATATACACAAATGCATATTACAAACACAAATGCATATGCATACATACATACACACACATTTGCATGTACACATGCATATACATATAGACATGCATATGCATACATACACACATGCATGTACACACATGCATATGCATACATACATACAAACATGCATGTACACACACATACATACACACAAATGCATGTGCATATATACATACACACACATTTGCATGTATACATGCATATACATACACATGTATACATACACACATGCATATGCATACATACACATAGGCATGTACACACACATACATACATATACACATGCATATACATACACACATGCATATGCATACATACACTACAACATATGAGGGGCATACCGATGCTGCATATACCAATGGTCATAGTCGGCGTCGATATAGCCCTCGGAAAATCTCACTAAGAGATACCGACGGTCAAGTGACCGTCGGTATGACCGTTTTAACCGGATCGTCAGTGTGGCCCAGAGCGGCCAGTATAAGCATCGGTATAGGCGTCGGTATAAGCATCGGTAATTTACTGGCATCTACCGACGCGTATACCGACGTATATACCGACGCCTATACCGGTGGCGAATTTTAAACATACCGCGAACCCGAGAGCAAAACTTCACATTTCTGCGCGTGTTTGAGAACTGTCGGTCTACTGTCAAACTTGCGCACGCCAACCTGCATTGTCTTGTGCACACACACACACAGATCTCTCTCTCTACACACACACACTCTCTCTCGGCTTAGATCTCACATCTTGGTAAGTGCTGCACGTACTGTTAGCATTTGTGTTTCTCTATGCTTTAGGGTTTCTAATTTCTATTTTTGTTGATTTTGGAGAAGTTCGTTGGCTTTGATTGTTTCGAATTGGACGAGAGTCGACCTACATTACGCTTTGATGACAACGATTCAAAGAGGGACATACTTGTAAGTGATTCTTTTATTCACTATTGACAGAGAGAGAAGGAGAGAGAGAGAGAGAGAGAGAGAGAGAGAGAGAGAGAGAGAGAGAGAGAGAGAGAGAGAGAGAGAGAGAGAGAGAGAGAGAGAGAGAGAGAGAGAGAGAGAGAGAGAGAGAGAGAGAGAGAGAGAGAGAGAGAGAGAGAGAGAGAGAGAGAGAGAGAGAGAGAGAGAGAGAGAGAGAGAGAGAGAGAGAGAGAGAGAGAGAGAGAGAGAGAGAGAGAGAGAGAGAGAGAGAGAGAGAGAGAGAGAGAGAGAGAGAGAGAGAGAGAGAGAGAGAGAGAGAGAGAGAGAGAGAGAGAGAGAGAGAGAGAGAAAGAAAGAGAGACAGAAGAGAAAGGAAGATACACATTAATTTACACATGCATACATACACACATACATGTATACACATATGCTTACATACACACACCTATACACACATGCATGCTTACATACACACACACATATACACATATGCATGCATACACACACACATAAATTTACACACATGCATACATACACACACATACATACACACACATATATACACATATGCATACATACACATACACACACACATATACACACATACATACACACACACATATATACACACATATACACACATGCATGCATACATACACACACACATACCGGCATTCATGCATACACACATATATACACACATGCATACATACACAAATATACACACATGCATGTATACATACACACACATGTATACACATGCATGCACATACACACACATACACATACATGCATGCATACATACACACACGTACACACACATGCACACACATGCATGCCTACATACACTGACATACACATACACACACATGTATACACATGTATACATACACATACACACATGTACACATGCATACATACACACACATATATACACACATGCATACATACACACATATAATCCTTTTTTTTTTTGAAGATTTTTTTTTACATCAAATATATAAAAATAGGATTAGGGTTTTAGGGTTAAATATTTAAGATTAGGGTATAGGGTTTTAACACCTACATAACATATATGCACACATACACATGCACATAAAATACATATATACATGTATATACACATGTATACAGAAATATACATATTTTAAGTCTAGATATTTACAATTAGGGTTTTAGGGTTAAGTATTTGAGATTTAAGTCTAAGTCTTTCTGATTAGGGTTTTAGGATTTTAATACGTACATAACATATATACACAAACACACATATACATATAATACATACATACATGTAGATACACATGCATACAAAAATATACATATTTTAGATTTAAATCTTTACGACTAGGGTTTTAGGGTTTTAACACCTACATAACATATATGCGCACATACACATGCACATATAATACATATATACATGTATATACACATGTATCCAGAAATATACATATTTTAGGTTTAGATATTTAAGATTAGGGTTTTAGGGTTTAGTATTTCAGATTTAAGTCTAAGTCTTTCTGTTTAGGGTTTTAGGATTTTAATACGTAGATAACATATATACACAAACACACATATACTTATAATACATACATACATGTAGATACACATGCATACAAAAATATACATATTTTAGATTTAAATCTTTAAGATTAGGGTTATAGGTTTATAACACCTACATAACATATATGCACACATACACATGCACATGTAATACATATATACATGTATATACACATGTATACATAAATATAAATATTTTAGGTCTACATATTTAAGATTAGGGTTTAGTATTTCAAATCTAGAATTTTAAGATTAGGGTTTTAAATAAATATATATAATTAAATATATAAAATTAAATATATAAAAATAGGATTACGTAAGGAAGAAAATATAAATATATAAATAAATATATATATAAAATAAGATAATTATATACATAAATAAATATAAAAAGAACTAGTGTTTTAAATAATTTGATTAAATATTTATAATTAAACATATAAAATTAAATATATAAAAATAGGATTACATAAGGAAAAAAATCTGAATATATAAATAAATATATATATATAAAATAAGATAATTATATGCATAAATAAATATAAAAAGAACTAGTGTTTTAAATAATCTAATTAAATATATAAAATTAAACATATAAAATTAAATATATAAAAATAGGATTACGTAAGGAAAAAAAATCTGAATATATAAATAAATTTATATATAAAATAAGATAATTATATGCATAAATAAATATAAAAATAACTAGTGTTCTAAATAATTTAATTAAATATATATAATTAAGCATATAAAATTAATTATATAAAAATAGGATTACGTAAGAAAAAAAATCTAAATATATAAATAAATATATATATAAAATAAGATACTTATATACATAAATAAATATAAAAAGAACTAGTGTTTTAAATAATTTGATTAAATATTTATAATTAAATATATAAATTTAAATATATAAAAATAGGGTTACATAAGAAAAAAATATGAGTATATAAATAAATATATATCTAAAATAAGATAATTGTATACATAAATAAATATAAAAAGAACTAGTGTTTTAAATTATTTAATTAAATATATATAATTAAATATAATTAAGTGAAGAAAAAATCTGAATATATAAATAAATATATAAATACACAAACACACATACTTATATACCTATCTATATTCACATATATATACATATACACATATATATATATACATGCATACATATATATACATGTTTTAGTTCTAGGTCATTTGGATTAGGGTTTTAGGGTTTTAACACGTACGTAACATATATACACACATACACATACACATATAATACATATATACATGTATATACACATGTGTATAGAAATATACATAATTTAGGTCTAGATCTTTAAAATTAGGGTTTTAGGGTTTTGGCATACCTATAACTTAATTAAGAGGAAAAAATCTGAATAAAGAAATAAATATATATATATATAAAATAGGATCAATCAAGAAAAAATCCGAATATATAGATAAAACAGGATAGCTATATAGATTAGGGTTTTAAAACTATGATTTTAGGTTTTTTTAGGTATTTAAGTATTTAGGTCTTTAGGAGTTAGATTTTTAGGTTTAATAAAAAAACAAATGTTCTAAAACGTCCATATTGTAGCAGATGGCTTCTTTGGATCCTGAAGAGGGAATGGCATGTCCTTGCACACAGTGCAAGTATCAAATTTCTCGGAAACGACGGATTTGTACTGCACATGTTAGAGAGTATGGATCCTTTGACAGAAGTCGACTAGAAAACCTACGCTATCATTCGCATGGTCCCCCAGGTGAGCAGATGGACCCAAATGACATTGCACCCGTAACCTCTCGTGGACAAAAGAGAGGAAAAAAGGACTTAGACGTACAAGCAAGCACTAATAATATTACATAGAATGAACATATGGAAGAGATGCTTGAAGCATTTTATGAGATGGACGAAGATCATGATGGTGAAGAAGGTGTCGACGAGAGTTTCATGGACACAACAGAAATTCCACGATCAGAAGTTCATGAAGAATATGAAAACATGCGAAGATTAGCTCATTTACCACTTTACAATGGAGCAAAGATATCTGTACTACGTGCTTCACTCGCGATGCTCAATCTGCAATCCATTTATGGATTGTCAGATAGTAGTGTCATTGAATTGTTCAGGTAAGTGGAGAACAAATTGGCTTTCATTGTTGTATCACAATAACTTCATTTACTAATATGATTTTAATTGCTTATTGCACGCTTCTTAAAGATCAAATTTTGCCAGAGGGCAATGACATGCCTCCAACACTTGGAGATGCGAAAAAACTTTTACAGTCCATTGGAATGGATTATACGAAAATTCATGCTTGTCCGAATGATTGCGTTCTCTTTAGAAATGAGTATGAGCATCTCCACGTATGTCCAAAGTGTGGAGCAAATAGATTTAGAGAAGACGTTAGAGGCGAAGCAATCCCCACAAAGGTTCTTCGCCACTTTCCTATCATTCCACGAATTAAGAACATGTTTAGATGCAAATCTATAGCTGAGTTAATGTCATGGCATACAAAGAGCAGGTCTAGAGATAATGTAATGCGAGTGCCAGCTAACTCTGATGCTTGGAAGCACATAGATAGTAAGTGGCCAGAGTTTGCTAGTGAGCCTCGGTCCATACGTCTAGGCCTAGCTATGGATGGAGTGAATCCATTTGGATTACGCAGTTCTTCATGGAGCACATGGCCTATATGTTTGGTCAATTATAATATCCCACCATGGTTGGCCACAAAGAAAGGTCATTTATTATTAGCTCTTATTGTATCAGGTAAGTATAAGGTAAAAAACATGGATGTATATCTTGCACCACTTGTGGAAGAACTGCGCATTTTATGGGATGGGATCACTGTGCGTGACATGTCTCAACCGATAAGAAGACGAGACGTGTGAGTGCAAGGCATACTTATGTGAACAATGCATGATTGGCCTGGTTATGGTGAATGTTCAGGTTTATCGATTTCGGGTTACCATGCTTGTCCTTTATACAGACCATGACTCGAAGCACGCTATTCCAAAGCACTACGTAAAACTGTCTATGAAGGACATCATAGATATTTGCCTGATGGGCATGGTTTACGTGAAGGACAAATTGGTCGACAAGCGCAACACCAAATGAAACCTAGCGATTGGAAACAACTGTGGGATTCAGAAAATCCAGTTGATGGCATGAAATGGTTGTCCATTTTTCATGAACTCCCTTATTGGAGTGAATTGGTGATCAATCATTTGGTAGAACCGATGCATATTTTCAAGAATGTGGGAGAGATGCTTTGGAAATCTTGGACCGTAAAGAAAGAAAGCAAAGCACAAAGGGACGACCTAGAAGAGCGAGGTCGTATGCGAGAGTTGTGGGCAATTACTAAGCCCAACGGAACAGTATCGTTACCAAGAGCTCCTTGGGTGCTTCGCAAGATGGAAGAGCAATAAGTGCAGAAAATAATTTCAGAGTTTCGTACACCTACTGGATGCATGAGATGTCTAAACACTGCTTTCACACGAAACGACGATCTTGCAGGACTCAAGTCTCATGATTGGCACAAGTTTTTACAGTTTGTGCTCCCTGTAGCCCTAAAAGATTGTCTTTCAGAGGATGTACGAAAAACCATTTATAAAATTAGTTCTTTAGTACGGTGGATATCTTCTAAAGAGATAAATAGAGATAGCATAGAGAGTGCGAAACTCAATGCTATCGAGGTTGTTTGTATGGTAGAGAAATACTTTCCCACAAGTATTCTCACTATTCAACTTCATTTACTAGTTCATGTAGTAGATGAAGTTGCAATAGCAGGAACTGTCCATAGTTGATGGATGTTCTTCTTAGAGCGCTTTATGAAGACATTAAAAGGGTTTGTTCAACAGAGAGCACGTCCAGAGGGTAACATGGCAGAGGGATGGCTTGTACAAGAATCTCTTGTATTCATTATTGAGTTTCTACATATATCGGATCCCGAAATGCCTCGCTTATGGAGAGATGATGAAGATGTTCATCTCGTAGGCGATGAACCCCAAGGTAAAGGATTGCAAAGAAAAATGGATGCAGCTTTCAGAGAGAAGGCAATGAAGTTTTGCATAGTTAACTCTGAGCCTATGCAAAAGTGGTTAGAAAGGTATGAACTTGCCAAGGAAACTAACGCAAAGGAAAGAGCTCGGTTTCGAAGAAATCGTTCCACTCGATTTTTCCTCTTCCAGAAAATCTTCGACCTCTCCCACCTTTTCCAACGAGCAGATGGCTAGATGCAGCGGTTTCACAAGCAAAGGCAGCGGGTGAAGATATCTCTGAAGAAGAAGAAGAACTCGCAAAAGGATGTGATTGGGAGTACATCAGATATGGTGCACTATGGTCTCATGGACGAGACTTTCGAATCGGACGAATCGATCAAAACCAGTCTACTTTTGATAGTGGAGTGATGATGAATTTTTTGCAAAAAAGTAGAGCGAGTGCAAGAGATGATAATGCTCTAGAAGGCAAGTTAGATTATTGTGGTGTGATTCAAGACATCTTGAAACTATCTTTCAGAAAGTTTGATTACTTTGTTTTTGACGTGAAATGCTTCAAAGTAGTCACCTCTGGAAGAAACGCAACAGTGAGACGAAAATAAGAGCCATTTGCTTCAAGTCGACTCCACAAGATTATGGATAGATGAAAGGGATACATTTGTACTTCCTGAACACTGTGAGCAAGTTGTTTTTATACCAGATTCAAAAGACCCAGAGTGGCTATTTGTTTTACAAGTTGCTCCACGTAGTAGATAAATTTTTGAAAACGCAGATGTAGAAGAAAGTCCATCTCTAGTGGACTCAGAGATTCATTCGATAGTTGAGGAGGAAGAGATCATTGTTCGAGAAGAAGAGGTCATTGAAGAAGAGGTCATTGTTCGAGAAGACGAAGCAATAGCTGATGATCAGGAGGAAACCAGCATAGCAAGCGATTTAGAAGCCATCAACTTAGAGATAGATATTCTCGGTGCATCAGATCTTCATGAGGATGCTAGAATAGAGGACTTTTGAATAAAAGACTTGTATGTACTATTTTTTGGTTTTTTTTTTGTTTATTCCCTATATTATTTTTCTTATCGCATGCTAATTATTTGAGTTCTTTTATTACAGAGCACGATGGGAGACAGTCCTCTAGTCACTCCACAGTCCATGACAGAGGAGCAGTTTTTGGAGTTCATCTCTCAGGGTCCTCCTGCGTATATGGCCGCTGCATCACAGTATTGGATCGCTCGTGGTAGCACTCCTCCTCGCCTCACTCCTGGCGGCCTTACTCCTGGCGGCCTCACTCCCCCTGGCCTCACTCCCGCCGGTGTCACTCCTGAGGGTGGTGCCCTCTAGTCACTCCACAGTCCATGACAGAGGAGCGGTTTTTGGAGTTCATCTCTCAGGGTCCTCCTGCGTATATGGCCGCTGCATCATAGTATTGGATCGCTCGTGGTAGCACTCCTCCCCGCCTCACTCCTGGCGGCCTTACTCCTGGCGGCCTCACTCCCCCTGGCCTCACTCCCGCCGGTGTCACTCCTGAGGGTGGTGCTACTCCCATAGGAGGTATGTCTCCTAGCTTATTGACTCCACCACGACCATCTTTGCAGCCATCTCCTACTGGGTCTACTAGTAGACATGTGCGTTCGACACCTCAGCGCGATATAGGGTCTGACCCGTCTCGTAGATCGAGGTCACGCTCTGGAGGAGGAGGTTCTAGGAGTGGATCTACAGGTAGGTCTGGAGGCGGAGGAGGGAGTTATTGTGGAGGTAGTGCGACGGACGTTGTGTCGCCCGCTTCTACTCCTAAGACGAGTACCTCAGATGTAGGTACACCACGCAGTACACCACGTACACCTTGGGGTGCTCATGACCATGATGACTCCAAGGTGTATAGTATCCGAGATGGAGCTCCGGTGATGGATGCGGCTCGCAAAGCAATGCGTGCACGCATACGACAGCTTTGCTCCATCCAG